>JAHRHZ010000018.1:5463137-5523643 GCA_024137785.1 Ginglymostoma cirratum
CCTCAGTACTGACCCTCCAACAGTGTGGCACTCCCTCAGTACTGACCTTTGGACAGTGCCGCACCCCCTCAGTACTGACCCTTTGACAGTGCAGCACCCCTCAATACTGATCCTTGACACTACAGCACTCCCTCAATATCGATCTTGTGACAGTGCCGCACCCCCTCAGTACTGACCCTCAGACAGTGCCGCACGCCCTCAGTACTGACTTTTGGACAGTGGGTAGCTCCCTCAACACCTACCCTCTGAAAGTGCGACACTCCCTCAGCACTGAGCCCCCCACCCCGGACAGTGTAGCGTTCTCCTTGTACTGACACTTAGATGGTGTGGCGTTCCCTCAGTACTATATCAGGTGCCAGAAAAATAAAAAGAAATGAAGCACCAAACTGCATCATGGCTCAAGAAACGTTTGGTTGAAAATAAGAAAGAACAAAATCAAAAGCCAGAAAAGAGTAAGGGGGTCTGAGGAGTGGGAAATGGTGGAGAAAGTAGAAAGTGAAAGGGGATGAAGGTCATCACGGATGTCGTTAAAACAAATTCATTCATAAACCAGAGGCAATGTAATACCATCCTTAGAAGAATCCCCTCCCCCATTTCTGATGAAGGGTTTAGGCCCGAAACGTCAAGTTTTCCTGCTCCTATGATGCTGCTTGACCTGCTGTGTTCATCCAGCCCCATGCTTGTAATTCCATCCTATTGGCTGTCCCTCACTGCTCTCCGTAATTCACCTGCTGATTAGCTGCCTTATGTATCACTGGCGTCCATGTGCTGAATCTGGTTGTCTGGATAATGGCATCTGGCTTTGAATTGGAGCCTCTGACGAAAGCCTCTGATCGCCCGAGGGGTTGACCCAAATCTTGAATCTCCCGCCATTGGCTGCCGTGTGGCATGGTTCTCAAGCTGGTCAGCATAGCCGCTACGGCATGAGCACCCTCTGAAGCATCAACCCTGCACCAACACACAGCAGCCCAGGGATCGATAGCCTGTGAGAAAAACGTCACAAACACTTTCAGAAAAGTTTATTGACAGGAAAATTTCTGCTGCCATTGTCCGACTTTTCCTCTGTTGTAGGCAGTGACTCCAGTCTGAATTAGTGCCCTAGAGATAATAAAACTAAGGAGGAAGTCTACCCTCTGGGAGGGGCGGGGGGTGGTGGAAGTTTAAAAGCAGCTGATACACAAGAACACCACCAACTGCAGGCCCCCTTCCAAGCCACATGCATAGACACTTACAGCACAGAAGGAAGCCATTCGTTCCACCGGTTCCACACTGGTCAACGATGATATGACCATACAATCCCTATTTGGAACTAAATCACTGTTTCTTCACTGTCACTGGGTCAAAAACCTGGAATTCCCTCCCTATTAACACAGTGGATGGCCTTACACCCCAAGAGCTGTAATAGATCAAGAGGTCAGCTCGCCACCACCTTCTCCAGGGTAATTAGGGATGAGCAGTAAATGCTGGCTTTGATGGTGACAACCACGTCCTACCAATAAACAAAAAATTGAGTTGTTTAAGGTGAACAAAGAGGTTAGTGGAGAGGAACAATTCCTCTGGTTATGGAATGGAATTCCAGAACAAAGTTACCTCATGATAGGCTGGTCCAGAAGATCAAGTCACAAAGGATCCATGGCATGTTGGCAAATTAGATACAAATTGGCTTGGTCACAGGAGACAGAGGTTAGTTGTGGAGGGGTGTTTTTCTGACTGGAGGTCTATGACTAGTGGTGTTCCACAAGGATCAGAACTGGGACCTCTGCTGTTTGTAATAACAGATAAAAATCTAAATGGTCTGAGTATGAAGTTCGCAGATGACATAAATATTGGTGGAGTTGTGGATGGCGAGGAAGGTTATCAAAGGATACAGCAGGATACAGGTCAGTTGGAAAGTTAAGTAGAGAAATGGCAAATGGAGTTTAATCCAGGCAAGTGTGAAGTGATGCATTTTGGAAGGTCAAATGCTAGAGAAAAGTATACAGTAAATGGCAGGACCCTTAGGAGCATTAATATACAGGGGGATCTTGGGGTGTAAGTCTGTAGCTTCCTGTAAGTGGCAAGACAAGTGAATATAGAAGGTGCACAACATGCTTGCCTCCATCGGTTAGGGCATTGAGTATTAAAGTTGGCAAGTCATGTTGCGGCTCTTTCGTTAGGCCACATTTGGCATTTTGTGTGCAGTTCTGGCCCCCACACTGTAGGATGAATGTGGAGGCTTTGGACAGGGTGCAGAAGAGTTTACCAAGACATTGCCTGGATTCAAGTGTATTAGCTGTAAGGAGACGTTGGACAAACTTGGATTGTCGGCTGAGGGCCGATTTGAGAGAAGTATACAAAATTATGAGAGACATGGATAGGGTGGGTAGTCAGAGCCTTTTTCCCAGGGTGGAAATATCAAATATTATGGGGCATTGTTTTAAGCTGGGGGTGGTTAGTTTAAGGTACGAAAATAGAGATTGCTGGAAAAGCTCAGCGGGTCTGGCAGCATCTGTGAAGAGAAATTAAAGTTAACGTTTCAGTAGGGTCACTGGACCCGAAACGTTAACTCTGATTTCTCTTCACAGATGCTGCCAGACCTGCTGAGCTTTTCCAGCAAATTCTTGTTTTTGTTTCTGATTTGCACCATTCACAGTTATTTTGGTTTTTATCAAGTTTAAGGGAGATATGCAAGGCAAATCTTTACACAGAGGGTGGTTGGTGCCTGGAGCACACTGCCCATGAGGTGATAGAAGCAGATACAATAGCAATTAGACATTTAGACAAACACATGAACAGGCAGGGAATAGAAGGATATGGACTATAAGCAGACAGATGGGGTTAGTTTAGAATAGCATCATGGACAGCACAGCCACGATGGGCCGAAGGGCCTCTTTCCGTGCTGTATGGTTTTATGTTCTAAAGTGTCTGACATTTAAAATGCAAACCAGACTGTTTTAGGGAGTGATACCAAGATGCACTTCATCCCACAGAGGTGAGTAGAATTTGGAGCTCTATCCACCCAAGAATCATTTGAGGCTGGGAGGCTAATTAAAACCAGATTGATAGGGTTCCATTTGGCAAGAATATATAGAGATGGTATAGAATGGTGAAAAAGGGGCTGAATTGCCTACTCCCTCCTAATGCTTATGTTTTTATCAATGGGTAGCCCTGCTTGCTGCAATACAAATGCTGGGCAGCCGAGAAAGTTCTGTGTGGAATCCCATATGTTGAGGTGAATGAACCACTGAATCAGAATTTTTCAGTCTGTGGGGAGATTGCACTAGGGTCATGGTGTTAGGGTTAGCATGGATAAAGGATTGACTGACTGGCACAGAGTGGGGATGAAGGGGTCTCTTTCAGGATGGCAGCTGGTGACCAGTGGAGTTCCGTAGGGGCCTGTGTTGGGACCACAGCTACTCATGTTATACATTAAATTATTTGGATGAAGGAACTGAGGCTAGTGTTGCTACATTTGGAGGTGACACAAAGATAGGTGGAGGGGCAGGTAGTGTTGAGGGAGTACAGAGGCTGCAGAAGGACTTGGGCAGGCTGGGAGAGTGGGCAAAGAAGTGGCAGATGGAATACAGTGTGAAAAATTGGGAGGTTATGCACTTTGGTAGCAACAACAGAGGCATAGACTGTTTTCTAAACAAGGAAAGGGTTCAGAAATCTGACGCTCAAAGGAGTTCGAGCTCAGGATTCTCTTAAGATTAACATACAGGTTCATTTGCCAGTTAGGAAGGCAACTTCCTAATGTTAATGACATTAACATTCATTTCAAGAGGGCAGAGATTACAAGAGCAGGGATGTACTGCTGAGGCTGTATAAGGCTCTGGTCACACCACACTTGGAATACTGTGAGCAGTTTTGGACTCTGTATCTAAAGAAAGATGTGTTGGCATCAGAGGGGGTCCAAAGGATGTTTACAAGATTGACCCTGGGATTGGGGTCTTGTCATATGAGGAGCAGTTGAGGATTCTTTTTCTATACTTTATGGATTTTAGAAGGATGAGGTGGATTCATTGAAACTTACAGAATACTGACAGGCCTGGATAGAGTGGATGTGGAGAAGGCCTTTCCACTAGTAGGAGAAACTAGGACCTGAGGGCTCAACTTCAAAGTGAAGGGACGACCCTTTATAACTGAGATGAGGGGAAATTTCTTCAGCCAGAAGGTGGCTAATTTGTGAAGCTTATTGCTGCAGTAGGCTGTGGAGGCCAAGGCATTGAGTGTAGTTAAGACAGAAGATAGACAAGTTCTTCATTAGTAAAGGATCAATGGTTACAGGAAGAAGGCAGGAGAATGGAGTTGAGAAACACCTGAGCCATGATCAAATGATGGAGCAGACTCACGGGACCAAATGGCCTAATTCTGGTCCTATATCTTATGGTTGCATGTCACATCTGATACGAGAAGCTTTTCAGTAACTTGCCTGTGAGAAAACATCATCCCTTTAATGATCACAAAGTAAATTTAAAAGAGAAAACAAATCTTTACCACATCAATTACCACAAATTAAGCAGCAAATCTTCTCTCTGGCACCCTCACCTTCTGCTTGTTTCTGATTGAAGTTCACTCACTCATGACACAAACTGGAAAGTAAACGAGAGCAGGGATTTGTTTTACATCCATGCATTGTGGGGAAATTCTTTCCAATTCATCATGTCCGACCAAGCAACGAGAAGCTCCCTGAAGAAGCCCAGGTCCTTCGTTGAGAGTTTGAGCCACTATTGCTGATTTCTTACCCCTTCAGCAGCCGTTCCTCTGCAGGTGAGACTTTCTGTATGTACGACGTGTCACCAAGGCAACTAAACACACACAAAACTCAATGCAGCAGGTGATTTTCTTGGCATACTCTCTCAATTGCCTCCCTGGAGTAATGGATCACTGTCTTGTTACAGCTAATTCTCTACTCAATAGTCAGGAAAGCGGAGAGAAACTATATTCCAAAAAAGAGTCACGTTCAACTTTAAATATTCACTCTTGTTTCTCTTTCCTGACAGACCTGCTCACGTTTCCAACACTTTCTGTTTTGACCAGTGAAAGGTAAGTTGGTTTCTAGTAGCATACATGCTTTAGTTCCTCATTAATAAGGATCCCAAGCATGTCTTCATCTATCCCACCAAGTTACAGTCACGCACCTGGTTTTCAATTGCCCCTGAAATCCCTTGATATAAGGTCAAGGCTCAGCTTTGCTGGACCTTGTTATAGTCATAGAAACAGAAAATAGGAGCAGCAATAGGCCATTTGACCCTTCAAGCCTGCTCCACAATTCAACGTGATTGTGGCCAGTCATTGAACTCAATATCCTGCTCCCACTTTCTCTCCATTCCCTTGATCCTCTTAGCTCTAAGAACTTCATCTAACTGCTTCTTGAAAACATTTTCTTTATTCATTCATGGGATGAGGATGTTGCTAACTAGGTTAGCATTTATTGCCCATCCCTAATTGCCCAGACAGTAGTAAAGAGTCAACAAACATTATTGGCCTCAGCTACTTTCTGTGCCAGAGAATTCCACAGGCTCACCACGTTCTGAGTGGTGAAATTTCTCCTTATTACAACACTAAATGGTCTGTATCCTCAGACTGTGATCCCTGGTTCGGGATTCCTTGTCATCAGGAACATCTTTCCTGCACTTACTTTGTATAGTCCTATTAGAATTTTAGGGGTTTCTATGAGCTATATCTTATGGTCACGTCACATCTGATATGAGAAGCTTTTCAGTAACTTGCCTGTGAGAAAACATCCTCCCTTTAATGATCACAAAGTAAATTTAAAAGAGGAAACAAATCTTTACCACATCAATTACCACAAATTAAGCAGCAAATCTTCTCTCTGGCACCCTCACCTTCTGCTTGTTTCTGATTGAAGTTCACTCACTCATGACACAAACTGGAAAGTAAACAAGAACAGGGATTTGTTTTACATCCATGCATTGTGGGGAAATTCTTTCCAATTCATCATGTCCGACCGAGCAACGAGAAGCTCCCTGAAGAAGCCTAGGTCCTTCGTTGAGAGTTTGAGCCACTATTGCTGATTTCTTACCCCTTCAGCAGCCGTTCCTCTGCAGGTGAGACTTTCTGTATGTACGACGTGTCACCAAGGCAACTAAACACACACAAAACTCAATGCAGCAGGTGATTTTCTTGGCATACTCTCTCAATTGCCTCCCTGGAGTAATGGATCACTGTCTTATAGCTAATTCTCTACTCGATAGTCAGGAAAGCGGAGACAAACTATATTCCAAAAAAGAGTCACGTTCAACTTTAAATATTCACTTTTGTTTCTCTTTCCTGACAGACCTGCTCACGTTTCCAACACTTTCTGTTTTGACCAGTGAAAGGTAAGTTGGTTTCTAGTAGCATACATGCTTTAGTTCCTCATTAATAAGGATCCCAAGCATGTCTTCATCTATCCCACCAAGTTACAGTCACGCACCTGGTTTCCAATTGCCCCTGAAATCCCTTGATATAAGGTCGAGGCTCAGCTTTGCTGGACCTTGTTATAGTCATAGAAACATAGAAAATAGGAGCAGCAATAGGCCATTTGACCCTTCAAGCCTGCTCCACAATTCAACGTGATTGTGGCCAGTCATTGAACTCAATATCCTGCTCCCACTTTCTCTCCATTCCCTTGATCCTTTTAGCTCTAAGAACTTCATCTAACTGCTTTTGAAAATATTTTCTTTATTCATTCATGGGATGAGGATGTTGCTAACTAGGTTAGCATTTATTGCCCATCCCTAATTGCCCAGACAGTAGTAAAGAGTCAACAAACATTATATGCTTTGGCCTCAGCTACTTTCTGTGCCAGAGAATTCCACAGGCACAGCACGTTCTGAGTGGTGAAATTTCTCCTCATTTCAATACTGAATGGTCTGTATCTCAGACTGTGATCCCTGGTTCGAGATTCCTTGTCATCAGGAACATCCTTCCTGCACTTACTTTGTATAGTCCTATTAGAATTTTAGGGGTTTCTATGAGCTATATCTTATGGTTGCATGTTACATCTGATATAAGAAGCGTTTCAGTAACTTGCCTGTGAGAAAACATCATCCCTTTAACGATCATGGATGACTACAAAGTTGAACATTTTCATTTCAAATGACTGCCTCCCCCTTGAATTCTCTCTGGAATGAACACTAGATGCTACTTAAGAATGGGAACCCTGAACGAGGTTTCCTTCTTTAACAGGATTCACTACTAAACTAAGGCCCCTGCATATGTAATATTCCATCTATTAGGTACCATCTCCAACAGCGTAGCACTCCTTCAGTCCTACACAGCAACATTGAGCTAAATTTTTGTGCTGACACCAATGCAACAAGCTTGAACCTTCATAACTCATAACCTTTACTCATAAAATCATAGAGTCATACAACATGGCAACAGACCCTTTGGTCCAACCAGTTCATGCCAACCATGTTCCTAAACTAAACTAGTCCTACCTGCCTGAGTTTGATCCATATCACTCCAAACGTTTCCTATTCATATACTTGTCCGAATATCTTTTAAACATTGTAACTGTACCTGTATCTATCACTTTCTCTGGCAGTTCATTCCACACACAAACCACTCTCAGTTTAAGGAAGATGTCCCTTGTGTCCTTTCTAAATTGTTCTCCTCTCACCTTAAACATATACTTCCCAAAAAGACTCAAATCATTCACCGTATCTATGCCCCTCATGACTTTATTAACCTCAATAAGGTAACCTGTCAACCTCATACACGTCGGTGAAAGAAGTCCCAGTCTTCCTAATCTATTTTTATATCTCACACCTTCCATTCCCAGCAGCGAATACAGTCCTAACAGACCCAGTCTCTCTTCAAATACCAGCCCTGCCAACCCAGGAATCAGTTTGGTGAACTTTTGTTGCACTCCCTCCATAGCTAGAACATTCTTCTTCAAGTAAAGAGACCAAAACTACACACAGTTGGCATGCAAATACTAACCTCAAAGTAAAACCATACACAGGCAGCTCCCACTCAATGAAATGAAGTTTGGGGCCTGGAATGTCAAGACACCCATGGACAACCCCAACAAAGACAGACCTTGGCCTCCAACAAAATGATACATTTCGTTAAAAGTGGATACCAAACTGCTCACAGTACTCCAGTTATGGTCTCACCAGCACCTTGTACAGTTGCAGTAAATATTTCCCTACTCTTATACTCCAAACCCCTTGAAATGAGGGCCAACATTCCATAAGACTTCCTGATTACCTGCTGTCCCTGTGTGCTAACTTTCTGTGTTTTCTGCACATGTCCCTCCAAGTTCCTTGGTGTTGCAGCTTTCTGCAGTTTCTCTCCATTTAAATAATACTACACTTCTGCTCCCCCTTCCAAAATGAACTTCAAAACTTAGCTACATTATACTCCATTTGCCAACTATGTGCTCACTTAACCTATCAATATATCTGTGTAAACCTCTTATATCCTCTCCCAACTTGCCTTTCCACCTATTTTTGTGTTGTCTGCAAATTTGGCTACAGTACATTTACTTCCTTCCTCTGAGTCATTAATATATATTGTAAACAGTTGCAGTCCCAGCACTGATTCCTGTGGAATCCCACCGGTTACAAGTCGTCAACCTGAGATGAACCCCTTGTCCCTACTCACTGCTCCCTGCCTATGAGTCAGTTCTCTATCCATGCCAATAATATTACCTCCAACAGTCATAGCATGCTTCTTACAAGGTTTTTGCCTTGTCAAATGTCTTCTGGAAGTTCAAATACAACACTTCTAATGATTCACCCCATCCCCTTTGGTTGACATGCCCATGATATAATTCTGATAATAGTCAGACACAGATTTCTTTTCATGATGATATACTGACTCTGCTTAATTAGATAATGCTTTTCTAAATGCGCCATTAGTTTCTGAATAATTGATTTCAATATTTTTATGACAATTGACGTTAGGCTAAACAGCCTATATTTACTCAGTTTTTGCCTTCCTCCCTGTTTGAATAGGATGTCAAGTTGGAAGTTTTCCAATCCTCTGGCACTTCTCCAGAGTCCAAGGATTTTTGGATAATTACAATGCATCTATTACCTCTGCAGCTACCTCTATTAGAATTCTAGGATGCAATCATCAGTGCCGGGGGACTTTTCTGTGTTTAGCCCAATTAGTTTGTCTAACACTACTCCTCTAGTGATGGCGATGGTACTTAATATCCCTACCTCACCGCCACCCGCCCCCCACCTCATTCTTTGGTATTACTAGGATGTTTGAAGTTTCTTTGACCATAAAGTCTGATTAAAATATCGGTTTAATGCCTCTGCCATTTCCTTGTTCTCCTTAACTGTCTCCCCAGGTTCATTTCCCAAGGGGCCTGTGTTCACCTTGACCTCTCTCTCCCACTATAAATATTGAAAAAGGCTCTCAGTCAGTTTTATGCTCCTTGCTAATTTGCCTCATAGTTTATTTTCTCTCTTTTAATTATCTTTCTGTCCTCCTTTGCCAGATTTTGAACTTATCCAAGTCTTTGGGGCTATCGCTGACTTTGCCTCCTTACATGTTTTTTCTTTCAACTTTATAATCTCAATTTGCTCGGTTAGTCATGTTTGATTTATCCCTCTTAATCTTTCCTCCTTGGGGATATATTGTTGCTGAGTCATAGAGCTGTACAGCACGGAAACAGATCCTTTGGTCCAACTCGTTCACGCCAACCAGCTATCCGAAATTAATCTAGTCCCATTTTCCAGCAATTGGTGCGTATTCCTCTAAACTTTCCCTATTCATGTAACCATCCAGATGCCTTTTAAACACTTTAATTATACCAGCCTCCACTACCTCCTCTGGCTATTCATTCCATGTACACACTAGCCTGTGTGTGAAAAAGTTGCCCCTCTTTTAAATCTTGCCCCTCTCACCTTAAATCTATGTCCTCTAGTTTTACACTTCCCTACCTTAGGGAAAAGACCTTGACAATCCCCTATCCACGCCCCTCATGATTTTATAAACCTCTAGTCACCCCTTAGCCTCTGAAACTCCAGGGAAAATACCCCCAGCCTGTTCAGCCTCTCCCCATGAATTACCTCCTTAAAGTGTCTGCACTACTTGCTTACTGTCATATTCCATTGAACACATTGAGAGACTCATCCGAAAGTGCATCAGGTGAAGGCAAGGTATCAGAGGGACAGCACATCCTATCTACCCCAGTCTTCCAACACCTTCTGCCCCATACGTGGCAGGGTCTACTGATGGCACCTCCACCTCACCAGCCAGCTTAGAACCAGAATGACAGCACGTCACCCCGATCCTGAAGAACTATTTAAGGAGGGATTGACCATGGATGACTACAAAGTTGAACATTTTCATTTCAAATGACTGCCTCCCCCTTGAATTCTCTCTGGAATGAACACTAGATGCTACTTAAGAATGGGAACCCTGAACGAGGTTTCCTTCTTTAACAGGATTCACTACTAAACTAAGGCCCCTGCATATGTAATATTCCATCTATTAGGTACCATCTCCAACAGCGTAGCACTCCTTCAGTCCTACACAGCAACATTGAGCTAAATTTTTGTGCTGACACCAATGCAACAAGCTTGAACCTTCAGCTTTAAGAGTGTGCTTCCCAGCACTTCATAGCTGATACTACACTCATGAAGCCATTAGAGTTTCTTGGAATGGGGCACGGATCAAGCAGAGAATTAGGTCGATCAAAATTTCCACAGGAGTTACTGGATAGCAAGCTGGGATGTTCCGGTCTGCATGGCCTCATTCTGGAGTGGCCATTCAGAAAAGAGGTCAAAATTCAATTGCTTCTTCCTGTGCAATGTTTTAACAATTCATTGTCTGCCTGTTGAGACCTCATTTGCTCGAAGACCAGGTGTCTTTGGTCATCTTGTTCACTTGTGAGACATGGACACAGAGGAAAATAATTCATCTGAGAACAAGCACCTTATTTGGTTTCAAATTGACAGGGTTGTAAAGAAGGCGTATGGTGTGTTGGCTTTCATTGACAGGAGAATTGAGTTTAAGAGCTGTGAGGTTATGCTGCAGCTCTATAAAACCCTGGTTAGACCACACTTGGAATATTGTGTTCAGTTCTGGTCACCTGATTATGGGAAGGATGTGGAAGCTTTAGAGAGGGTGCAGAGGAGATTTACCAGGATGCTGCCTGGACTGGAGAGCAACTGTTTTGAGGAAAAGTTGAGAGAGCCAAGGCTTTTTTCATTGGAGCAAAGAAGGATGAGAGGTGACTTGATTGAGATGTACAAGATGATGAGAGGCATAAATAGTGCATAGCCAGAGAATTTTTCCCAGGGGTGGAAATGACTATTACGAGGGGATATAATTTTAAGGTGATTGGAGGAAGGCATAGGGGAGATGTTAGAGGTAGGTTCTTTACACAGAGTGGTGGGTGTGTGGAATGTGCTGCCAGCAGTGGTAGTGGAGTCAGATACTTTAGAGACATTTAAGTGACTCTTAGGCGCATGGATGATTATATAATGTAGGGTATGCAAAGTAATTTGATCTGTACTGCGCTGTGCTGTGCTGTTCAATGTTCAATGTTTTATTTCTAACAGGTGTAGTGAGCCATGAGCAACAAGAACCCAGGGAGATTTTGTCTTCCTGTCTGTGTTGCTTCCATAAGTCTAAGATCAGTCACAACACAAAAGGGTAGCCCCATGCCTGCCCCTTCTTCCTCAGCCATTCAGAACCCTATTCCAGCCTGCTGTGTCATTCCAAGCCCCACCCCTAGGTTTAAGCAATGTAATTTGGACAGACAATAACTCTGCACATCAGACTAGATCGCCTTTCAAGTGAGACGTCACTTTAATCCCCAACCAAACTATCTAGTGTATAGTATAATTATAGCATGTTAGACTGTGGCCTCAACTTCACTATTTTGTTTGCCCCTCAAAACCCCAATTCTTTTATCAATTTAGCAAAACAAACATGCAGGGAATTAGAAACAAGAGAAAATACTGGAGATACACAGCAGCATCCATTATGAAATAAGGCTTGAAGAAAGTCATACTAGACTTAAAATGTTAATTCTGTTTCTCTCTTCAGAGATGCTAACAGACCTGTTGAGTTTCTCCAGCATTTTCTGTGATTGTTTCAGATTTCCACCGTCTACACTATTTTGCTTTTGAGACAAGACTAGACTGAGTGGTTGTGTATTCTGCACACACACGTGTTCAAACAACCCCCTCCTTAATGTTTAACATTTTACCATGTTAGAAACAAGACTTGAATGCAAGTTGTTGTTTGCATCACATGCTGCACCCAGTAATAAGGATCAGTCTCATGCACCGGTTGGGAACACAAGGAACAAAACAAGTAAAACTCAATGTGGAGAGTCAAACATGTTTCATTTTAATATCTCATTATACAATGATTTGGTATAAGCCTCCAGCAGACAGACAGCAAAACACACAAGTAACATGAAACAAATCAATGGGAGCAGTGCCTCGTTGCCCTGACTGTTCTTCACCCATAGTGCAGTTTGGTGACCATTATCTCTCTTCACCACGTCCAACCTGCAAACACCGTATTTCAGTTTGTGAAGCTGGAACCTCTCAACGGTCTTGGAGTTTAATGTTGGTAATGGTCAATCTCTCCATTCAGGCATCAGAAGGATCACCTGTAATTGAGCAACTCTCCCCCAACCCAAAAGGATCACGTTACAGAAAATCACAATAAAACTGCAACTCACACTGCACTTTAAATCTAAAATTGTGGCACGTTTGAGATATGACAAACCCATGTAGAAGAGTACATAGATACACACACATACACACAGACATAGCACATTAGTAGAACTCTTCCACAATTGCACTTGCATGAATTGTAAACAATTAATGTGCAATAAAGCTTGAATTACACTGCTGCACCAATAGCAGGTGCCTCTGTGACTGGTCTGAATCAACCCTCAAGCTCAGCAAACCATTGTGATGAACAGAACCAAAGAAAATCAGCTCATATTAATTTAGTCTTCTCTCTGGAAGATTTCAACAACATTAGCAGGTGATGTACCAGCCCAATGGTGGGGCTCACCCTCCCCTGTGCCTTTACACTTACATCTGCTTGTGGAGGAAGGGAAAAGCAGAGGGTGAGACATCTCCAAACCAGCTTAGCAGCATGATCAAGGACACTGTTAGAATAGCTTTGCCAGGAAAAGGGGGATGTAATACAGAAAAGACTGTAGAGTAACATTTAAAACAAAGCAGACCTTTAAAAATAATATGTTGTCCTTACATTTGTTGGTAATTTAATAATTTCAGTCAGGGTTTTCACAATTTTGTTTTCTTTCCTCACTCCCTCCAGAATCTTCTCACTAAAACAGCAGTCTTCCACATCAATTGCAAAGTCAGTTAAGCCCATAAATCAGTACTTGGTAAATTATCTGTCAAAGGACAAGGATCTGTTGATTTTGGTCGGGTCCATTTGAGAACTGGTCTGGTTTCAGGCAGTGGGGTTTGGAAGAGTCTTCCTCTGGTTGCTTAAGGTGGTTCCTTCCTCCTTCACTCCCTAGCACCCTGTCAGAGCACCGGGAAACTCTTGTTCTGCTTTGTCAGAACACCCAGCTTCCACAATTCAACTGGAACATGATCACAACGGCAACAGCCAACGTGAATCAGGATAAGCCATGGAATTTAGTGTTGACTCCAATCAGCTCCCTACTCCTGTACTGTGTAGTTGGGCTTCTGATTGATACTGTACACGATTCTATTGTTGGAATGGGATTTGGTCTGACAGAGGCAAGCCTTGAAAGTAGCAGTTCCCCAGCTAGCTGCTGTACTGGGGCCAATGGGGACAGTTCTTCAGAATGGTTTAGAGATCAGTGATGGAAAGAAGGCAGCCCTACAGCATCCTGCCAAAATGAATGCTTAGAAACATCTGATGGTTTCAACCCAAGTGAAAATCTGTGAATGGTGACATAAAACATTCCAAAGCTTCTGGTACTACTTCACTTTCATCTCTCAATTTGCCTCAACTTATCCCAGAAATCCACCGGCAACATGTTTTCCATTACAGCCACTGCCAGGGAGACCTGCTCAGGACACTCTGTTCCCCACTTAGATGAAACATGTTCTCCCATAGCAGCAGATTGCCCTCTCCAAAAGGAAAAGCAGGAACAGTGACAGAGTTAAACACAGCAACCAATTATTAGACAACTGATTCATCCTATGTTTCCAAAGCACATTCAAATCTGAGAAACATGCTTTTCCACATATAATGTTCACTAGAAGCATGAAGACCAGCACAGCATCAGTAAGCAGCAATTGGTGACAATTGCTTTGAGCTTCACAGGAGTGACTTCGAGAACCTCCAGTGAGAACAAGTGATAAGTGCGAAACAGCAGAACCAATGTCCGTAATAAGAAAGCATCATGCTGCAATCTCTCCATCAACTGCTACTGTGAATAAGTATTTGCACAGTATTAGACATAGGCTTCCCACCCAATCTTCAGGAGGTGGATGCTCTTGGGAAATCTTGATTATCTGCCAAGTTCAGCTTTTGACTGAAAAGTAAACGGTGGGTTAAGGGTGAATATAACCAATAGTTCAATATTATTTACATACACACCTGATACTCCTCCCTCTCACCCATCTTTAATGTCTATATATAATGCCCTTTTTGTACTATAAGTACCTATGTGGTATTATAAGACACATACTTATGAGCTGTCAAAATATTAAGAGGAGGTAAAAATTCACATCACAAGAAGGACTTTTCTTGGGATAGGGAAGGACTCAAGCCAGTTTATCCTATTAAAGAACCAAAAAGAAAGGTTAACTGGTCATTATCACGTAGCTATTTGTGGAGTCTTACTGGGTGAATTAGTTGGTGGATTTATTAAAAACTAGAATGACACTGGAAAAAGTGCAAAAGGCATGAAAGTACCCTAAGACATCCCAAGGACATGGTAGATGTTATGGAAAGGTAAGATTTTCTTTCTTTTGCCATGGGTAGAGCTGTGTTTACTTCTACTACGTCATAACACAAGATGGTTCAACACACATGTGAAAGGATACATCGAAGAGCTCAGCTCCTCCAACTGCAAGAGAGAAGAGAACAGCAAATGTCTGACAACAGGATTTGGAACTACTACACCCTACTGGATAAAGAGGCTCGGAGAGCATGATAAAATCGCGACCCCTTCAGTGCATGCAAGAGGGACCAGCTACTTGTATTGGCGAGGGTCCCTGAAAACTCAAAACACAAAGTTGTGGTTGACACAGCAGCTGAGCACTTGACTGGAGAACCCTGGAGGTGTGTCTTTTTAGAAAAAAATATTCTTACGCATGTGGACATAACCAGGAACACTTGCATCTACCAACTCAAGCCAACTTGTTCTCGGAATGCAGCAATAGTGGGGAGCCACCTTCTACATCTACTGCATTGTGAATGCCTGATGCAAATTAGTGGAATGCATAAGACTTTTTAAAAGAGGACGGATCAGAGACAATCATATTGGTGTAGGACTGGAGTCTGGAGTCACATAAAAGGCCCAGACAGGAAGGGATTGGCGGGGGGGGCGCTGCTTTCCCCAGAAATAAACTATCGCATTTTCAGCAATAATTGTCTATGCTGTATTAGGCAAACTGGATGAAATGAACAATGTACTCCTGGCAGTGTCACTTGCTGGTGCATGGGGAAAGGAGATCTGCAAGATTCATCTCCTTTGCTAATCCCATGTCAATTGTAACAATCCAACATTGAGATCAGTTAGTCCAATCAAACCTGCAACCTTACAGGGTCTGTGGTTCAGCCACTCATTGGATCCCTCAGTTGAGCTACCAGGAGACTGTGACCAGAGATTTTCCTGTTTTATTCATCTCTCTTTTCCATACAGCTTGACTCCAATGTTTAGAAACCAATGGAATTGGCTGTTTAAGAGTAGGACTTACGTTAGTTAGCAATTTATCCAAATGCATGTCCCGAGCCATATTCCTCTGTTCCTCCACTGGCTCATCGAGGTCGCTATAAAGGTCAAAGTGCAGGCGAGCTAGCTTTTCTTGCATCTCACGCACATGTTCCATCTGTTCAATGGAACATTCATTGCCTGCAATGACAGAAAAAACAAACAAACCTCAGCAGTCAAAGAGGTGGAGGGAAAGATTGGAAAAATAAACATGTGAACCTGGAAAAAGGGTGAGGAGTGGGGCAGAATTTATTGTGAATAATTAATAAGCAAAATTCCTGCACCAAACTCGTATAACAGGTTTCCACCATCTGCTAATCTAATAAACTATCTTTAATCCCTACATTTCTGTCTTCTGGTTGCTTTTTGCTATTCTTTCTGCATTTTGTTCCTCGAATCCACATGCTCCAACCTTAGTCAGAATCCTGTTATGCGATACCTTATCAAAAGTCCTCTGAAAACCTAAATACATTACACCTCATGTTCAGTCATAGAGCTTATACTTCCAGGACAGATCCCAAGGCCCAGCTGCAAAATCCATACAGGTGTGCATGTATCAGAGACAGCATGTGAGTGAGAGACAGTGTGCAAGCATGAGAGCAAGAAGCCCCAAGTACAACAGAAAGCCTGCTGGAGAAAAACAGGACTGATCTTAGTGTTGGCTCATCAGCACCTAGACTGACTGCCATTCATTGTCAAGGCTTTCAGATGATGTATACCAGGAGCCGGACCCAAATACAAATCAATACTGCCAACATACGAGTACTTGATATGGGTGGCACAGTGGTGATGTCACTGGAATAGTAATCCAGATGCTCAAGCTAATGCCCTGGGGACAAGGCAGTAGGTGGAATTTAAATTCAATTAATATATCTGGAATTAAAAAATCAGTCTTACTATTCACTACATCACAGTAGATTGTTTTCAACTGTAGTAAAACCACATAAACCTCACTAATCTTTAATGTTTGGGCAGGCCTAAATGTGACCCCAGACCAAAAGCAATGTGATTGACTCTCAAATACCCTTTGAAATGGATGAGAAAGCTACTTAGCCACACCAAACCATGACAGAAATGAACAAATCAGATGGCATGAAGATGGTTAGGGTTTGTCAATCTTTTCAGTACTAGAACATCACTGCAGGAATTCCTCAGGATAGAGTCCTAGGCACAATCACCTTCAGCCCCGTGGGTGCACCTACATATCGTGAACTATGCAGTTCAAGAAGTCAGCTCAGTATCACACTGTCAAGGGCAATGAGGGATAGGCAAGAAACGACAGCCTTGCTAGTGAAGCTCATATACCGTACACAAAAGAAAATTTCCAAAAAGGTACAGCAGGAGTCACTGGACACACAACTGCGTACACGTACAATCTTCTGACCAGGCATAGATAGTTTCCAGCTGGGAGCTTGCTGAACAGCACCTTGGGGAGGCAACGGCCTAATGGTATCACTGGACTGTTAGTCCAGAGACCCATACAACGTTTTGGGGACTCACATACGAATCCCACCATGGCAGATAGTGAAATTTAAATCCTGTTGATGAATAAAGGACTCAACTCCACTTGCAGCTAACATTTTTCAGTGTAGGGAAGAAAAAGCCAGCTTCAAATCAAATAGAGAAACCTAGTTCGTGTTTTGAAGAACCTTATAACGACATTTAAAAAAAGCCTCATACCAAATGCTTGAAGCTTTCCAGAGTGGAAGTCAGTTAGAAGGCTGAGCAATCCTCGCTCCATCTCTTTCACATCGGATACATCAGTGAGAAAGGAGTGCTGAAGAGGGGCTGACTGTGTACTTTTCCCAGCTACACTCTGTGGTTTGGGTTTCTCCCTTACCACCCTAAAGACAAAAGAAAGAAAGAAAGAAAACAAGAATGCAAGTGAGCATTGATTAAAATGTATAGTTCTTCAGAGCAAGAAACAATGGCTGCATTATCCAGAGTACAGACCAGTTCTATGGTGACAGGACATGAGCTCTCCACTCTTCAGTTGATGCTCTAGAACATTCCACATTCCACTTGTCACAAGTCTGCTCACTTCAATCTCTCCATATCCTCTTCACTGTTGACTATACTTCAGAGATTTAGTTTCATTTGCAAATGTTGAAATTACGCCCAAATTTAAGCCATTAACTATAATCAAAAACAGGAGTCTTAAAACTAAACCCTGGGGAACACCACTCTATACCTCCCATCATTCTGAAAAGTGTCCATCACAACACACTACTTTTTGTCCCACAGCAGCCACCTTGCCTCTGTTCCTTTACTCATATGCGTTTTCATTTTGCTAAGGAATCTATGACAAGTTCCAAGACAATTCGAGCCTTTGCCATGTCCACCCTAACTTTTTTCACTATCCTTATGGGAAGACTGGGTGACTTTTCTACCTTGAGAACTGCCAACGTTTAGTACTTCTCCTTTAGCCATTTTGTATTTAACCACCAGTGCCTCTTTCTTCACTACTTGACTCGCAGCATTCTCTTCTCTAGTGCCTGAGGTGCAAAGTACTCATTCAGCACCTCAGGCATACTGTAGCTTGAAAACAGTATCTCCTTTTTCAGTCCCTGGTTGGCCTACCGCTTCCTTTGATGAGTTTGTTTTAATATTTCTAAATTTATAAAAGACTATTCAGTTTCTTTTAGCAAATAAAACACTCATATTCTCACTCTGCCCTCTGTGCCCTGTTTTCAGATCTCCTCTGTTCAATAAAAAACATTAAATCTGCATTGAGTTTTGGTACAAAAGAATATTGAGCCACATAGAGTGGAAAGTGGATACTGTTCAACAGCTGAAAGGTCCTAAAAGTCTATTCCTGATTGGACTTTCCTAATTTGGAAACAGGACAGTGTACAACTAACCTGGGCTCTTTTTCGGAAGGAGATACTTAGTCCCTCCTTGAAGATAAAATTCTTGAAGGTGGTACCAGATTGCTTGCAACATTCAAAGTCAGTACAGTCTGTTAGTGTTTGCTGAATAATTATTCCATCAACCTGCCTACAATCAGTGACATCAGTATATACCCCAATGCAAGTATTAATCCTTCCATAGTTGGCAAGAAGGGAAGTTTTCTGAGCCACTCACTTGACATCCTCCCAGTAGTAATAATGTTTATTGATGACTTTCTGATACCATTGCCCAAAATGTTGCCATCGTGAATACTGACCCTGCAAACAATTTAGTCATGGACACAATTTGATCAGAGTCAGGATCTAGAGATATAGGAATCATTAGCACTGGGTGCTGTGCAAATTGCATGTTACCTGCACAAATAGTTTATATCACCACCCGTTATGAACAACTGTATTCTTTGCTCAGACACTCTTAACAGAATTGATTCCCTGAAATGATCAACTTAAACAGCCCTGCTTCAGGTAAACAACAACAATTCAATAGCACAAGCTCAAAGCCCAGCTGACTTCATCTACTGATCTGTCATCACAGGGGCTGCGTCATTTCCACAATCACGAAAACACAGTAAAGATTTTGATTTCTTGCTCAATTTGAGCTGCGTTACTGCAGGCTTCCACTTTACCTTGATAAATCCTACAATATAGGCTTTCTGATCCTCAATCTGCAGCAGATTCAAGTCAGGCTGACAGTTGAGAATCTCTGTGACAGTTCATAAATAAACACAATTTCACTAAACTATCAGGCCTTATGATGTCACTCACTGAGAACTTGACCTTTGGTGACCCAACGTTATAACTGTAAGAAAGGAGCAAGGAGTTTTCTTCCCAACATAAAGTTACTCCCCATTGTCCAGTTGAGACTTCTGGACTCAGCATGGATTTTAATAACTATACTTCACCAAACTATGCTTGAAAAACCCCAAACAAAACATCATCAACTGTCAGATGTGATTGGGCAGCACTCATTGACAGCCACACTAATAATCTACTTAAGATAATCTGTGGAATGTATAGCGTGGCTCATGTATGCTTGCAAAAAGCCACATACTTTCATATGTAGTGGAATACGTTCAAGCCTTGCACCTTTTTTGAATTACTTGGGAGCTTCGGAGTCAATAGTTCCCAGTCTCTTTCACAACAGTAATGCTTCAGCCAATCAGAGTGACCTGCCAAACAATCACATCTTTTTCTCCTGCATTATTAACTGTTTGAAAGGTATCACTCCTGTGCTTGTCCCAATGAGTGCACGATGAAAAGCTTTGGAAACATGTCTGTTGTTTCAAAAATATTTTAAAAATATCAAATCACTAACTGGTCAAGTTCTGACAAAGGTCATTGACTTGAAATGTTAACTTTCTCTTGCAGCCTGAGAAACTTTTCTCAATGGGAGAGATAGAAAGGAATATTCAGAGACAGTAGGAACTGCAGATGCTGGAGAATCTGAGATAACAAGGTGTAGAGCCGGATGAACACAGCAGGCCAAGCAAGGAATATTATTCGCTTAACCAGAGAAAGAAATAACAATCTAATTTATTAGTAATCAAACATACCAAATGAGTGTTTTAAAATTCAGTCAGTATTCCTCAAAGAGCCAAGGTCTGGAAGTGGGTGTAAAGTGCTCCAACGTGCTGATTCTCAGTTGGTCACTGAAGCAAATTGCTCCCAATATAATGCAATGTTTAATACGCACAGATTTAGAAAAGGCATTGTGGATGTCAAGCGAAACAGCACTAGACTCAACTTGGAAGTAAATTGCTGACTGACAATAACCATCTAGCTTGTATAGTTAAGACACCAGCAGTTACTAAAGTGAAACAAAGCTTCTCACTTTTAACCGAAGCTTAAAAAGACTTTCACTATCCCCAGAATATTAGTCATGATCTAAGTGAATGGCAGTGCACACTCGAGGAGCCAAGTGGCCTACTCCTGCTCCTATTTTCTATGTTCCTATGGTGTGCCCAACCATCTGTAAGAATAGATTACAAATAGGCTTGTGCTTTCTTTTTAAAAATAGAAAATTACAAGATTGACATGGAGCTTTCAGGTTTGTCTAAAGCAAAAAGGGTTGAACATTGCACACTAAGCTGAAATGACTTCCATTATCCCGGAACCTTTGGTAAACTGACTAAACAAGATTAATAACACAGGAAAGAACAGTACGTTACAACACTGATATCCTACCACAAGAGGGAGCATCCAAATCTACTGGGCTTTGCCCAACGCCTGAAGATGGCAGAGAACAGCCTTTTTAAAATTTAAATGATCCAATCAGTTACCATATTGTTGATTGCAGCATTTGGATTGCTCTATACAGAATGCCAATTAGTGCTGTATAAATTCCTTCTCCATTACCTCCCCACACAAATTAAAAAAAAATCCTCAAACCAAATTAATAACAGCATTCAGAATATTTAAAAGATTTGAAGTAAACCATTTGCACTTTTGCTGCTGAATGCCTTTATGTCGCTGTGTTCAGTGGAAGGCCTGGGTTGAATCTCACTCATGCTGCTCTATAAATCAATTCCATCCACGTAACGATTCAATTTATCTATAAAAGATAACTCGTGATCACTGATTGCAAATGTATATTCAGCATTTTCATAGAATAAAAACTCACAAAAAGAGTGAATTTGACCCATTGTGTCCATGTTGGCTCTTTAAAAATTCATCTCACTAGCTTCCCCATAACATTCAGCATTTCCCATTCAAATATTTGTCAAATTCCCTCTCGGAAGTTAATACCAAATATACTTTGGCCGCCCTTTTAGCCAGTGCATTTCAAATAATAACAGTATGTTCTCTAGAAATAAAGTCTCAACTCCTTACTAGTTCTTTTGCTATTTCCCTTAAATCTGTAACATGTGTTCTTAAACTGCTGTTACTGGGAACAGTTACTTGCACTCATTATTTATCACATGATCTTATAAAGCAACAACATATGAGGGACTTAATGGTCTACTCCTATTCTCATCTTGTCCCACTACTTTCACACTTACAGCCAAAAAAAGGCACCCTAAATATAGGAAATCACAGAAAAAATTCATGTCTCAAAATGTATCCACATAATCGATAAAGCTATACATGGTGCATCCGAAGTAAGGCACATAGATACTGTATGGAACAGAAGTGCAGCAACTTTTTCATGCAGAGGGTAGTGCGCATATGGAATGAGTTGCCAGAGGAAGTGGAGGAGGCTGGTACAATTACAACATATAAAAGGCATCGGAATGAATTTAAGAATAGGAAGGGTTTAGAGGGATATGGGCCAAATGCTGACAAATGGGACTAGATTAATTTAGGATACCTGGTCAGCATGGACGAGTTGGACCGAAGGATATTTCCGCACTGTACATCTCTATGGCTACCTCAACATCTTCAGTGCTGTCAATGAGGCTAAATGCATTGATACTAATGTCAGAATATCCATACAAGATCATAAGAAATAGGGATTAGAGTCAGCGATTTAGCCCATTGAACCTACTCCCCCATTCAATGAGATCATGGCTGATCTAACTGTGGTGTTAACTTCACTTTTCTGTCTGCCCACTACAACTTCAACAACCTTGCAGATTGAAAAATCTCGTCTAATTTGGCCTTGAATACTTTCAATGATTCAGCCTCCAATGTTGTCGGGGGTAGTGAATTCCAGATACTAATGACTCTCAAATGAAATTCCTCCTCAACTCCACCTTACATGGGAGACCCCTTAATTTTCAACTGTGTCCCCTAGTTCTGCATTTTCCCGTGACAGGAAACATCCTCTCAGCATATGATGTAATTTGATAATTACCTGAACTTTCTCCATCTCTCCTGCTATATACCACAATTAATCACTAGTTCTTTAACAGCTCAAAAATATTGTGGCCAGCCAAAATAGTTCTGAGTGACAAAGTCTACTATTAAATCATACCACAGCAACACAACTGAAGATAGCACAAAAGCTCCACACAGTGATTATCAGGCTTTACAGTATTCAAACCCTAATAACAGCCCAAAACTGCAACTGAGCTATTGACATACAGTTCTTTATTTAAAAGAAAAACAAGGCCAGTCTGCATTCCTCCCGCTTTCAATTGGAATAACTCCAAATCCATGCTGCTAGACAACATTTTTTTGTCACAAGCTGAAAGTGTGCAATTCGGTTGGGTGCAACCGCTTCTGAAGTGATCACTCAGACTGCACAGACAGGGAGCATTTATAAAGAACAAATACATTGAAAGCATCAATAGCCATAGATTTTCTCAATGCTCTAAAGCGATGTTTAAACTACTAAAAGCTATTACAAGATCAGGTGGCATTGGAAGTTGGAAATTTGTATTCTTTTCCATCTAGAAGTTGTCTTATAATTAAACCATTTTCTTTTCCTTTGCTCAATTTTAAAATTAGATTGAGCTTTCTCAGCTTGAATCCTACCTTGCAGAAATCTGCCTATACCTGAGCACAAATTAACAATCTCACTCATACCTTATTCCTTTTCACCCTTTTGCCTTTCAATGTGCCCTGCCCATTGCTTCAATATTAGTTGTGTAGGAAGATCATCAAACTCCATCAGCACTCAGGAGTAAGGCATTCAGTCCCTTGAGCGTGTTCCACCATTCAATGAGATCCTATTTAATCTGTGGCCTAACTTCATATACCTGCCTTTGCTCCATATCCCTTAATATCTTAACAAAAATTTATCTATCTTAGATTTTAAATTAACAACTGATCCAGCATCCACTGCCATTTGTGGAAGAGTCCCAAAATATTTACCAGTCTGTGTACAGAATACTTCCTAACACTTCTCTCGACTGGTCTTAGATTATTCCCCTCGTTCTAGAATCCCCAAATCTGGAAATAATTTATCTTTATCCACACTGTCTTTACATCTTGAAGACTTCCATCAGATCACCCTGTAATCTTCTAAAGGTTAGAGATTAATTGTTTGATACATTTGAAAAAAAAAGGAAAAGAACTACACTGTTGGCTGGTAACAAGGATCCAGGGAAAGGTGTTGCAGTGTTACATTAAGCTCAATTACAAAATTCTGCAAGCTGCTGGAAACTGAGTATAGAGACACTGAAGTTAAAGTAATAGTGGGTTTAGTTTGCAGTTTGTTTTAGAAGTCTCAGGTAAAGATACCAGCTGAAACAAAATGCATCTGGGAAATGTGCTCAAAATTTGCTGGAAGGAAACCGTTTGCAGCTGTGGCAGCCTGAACAAGAAGCCTCAGCATGGAGATGGCAATAAATCTTCACCAAGGTGGTTTTGATGTTTTAAGGATAACTCTGAGATGAAAGGAATAGCACAAGTTTGAATGCTTTTCTGAAATCTTTCCAAACATTTTTGTCTCATGTTTTTACCTTAAATAATAAAATGTTTATTAAATGTTTTAAAAGTACAATGGCAAAGTGTTGTGCATGTGTTCAGCAACTGACCTCCACGGTTAAGTTTAAAAAGAAACAAAAAGTTGGGTTATCAAGGCAGGTTTCACTCAGTTGGAATTACGATAATGGGCAATAAATCTCAGCCTTGTCAGATGCCCATATTCCAGGAATTAATAAAAAAAGAAAACTTTGTACCTTTTCAGCTTTTGTTTTGGAACAGCTGTCTGTGTGCTACTGGTCAAGCCCACACTCTTACTGGGTACTGTGCTTTTCTTGTTGGTTACTGGAGGATGATGCTGATGTGTCGAGGTCTTAGGGCTCCTGCGCTTCATTTTCTTTTCCTCCATTCTGTCAACTTTTCAGAGAAAAGTCTGCCTGCAGGAAAGCAATTTAAATCAATATATAAAAGAACTTAAATCAATCTAGCTGTTACCTCAGTTTCAGTTTCCGTTTCCAGTAATAACAGTTCAACTTATGCTTATGGAGAAGGCAAAATTAGCAAAGGTTATTGAACCACTTGGGAAAGAAATAAAAAGAAAAAAATGACAAAAATTTTGTTCTGACAATTGGCAGTAGCAATTTTAAACACAAATAATTTAAAATAATGATTAGAGGGCTCTTGAGTCACTACACTGCAGCTGTGACATTGTGCTATGGGCAAATGGCATCTTGAATAACATACAATGCTTCACTGGTTGTCAACTGCTTGGGAATGCTTGAGGTTGTAAAATATATAAATGCATGTTATATTTCAATAAGTGAATTATTGCTACAGTGATTACAGATACAATAAAGTGCTTTTGCAGTGAAGTATTTTGAAAAACACGGAAAAATCACTTCTACCTTGCCTTAGAAACTTCCAATACATGCACAGCTTTCATTACCCATACTGGCTGAGGTCACCATGAAAATCCCACCTTCTCAACCTCACCTGAGGTAATGGTGATGCTTAGGTTAAACCATCACCAGTCATCTCTCACTAATGAGAGAGCAGTCCTGTGGTCCTCTGGGACTATGGTGACTTTACCTATATAGCTTGGAGTTAATTATTTGCCCTCGAGATTACTTGCCTTTTCAGTGTCATTTAAGTCCTACCTTCTTTTTGGGTAGCAAATGCAGTTTATGTTCCTGATGTGGCAGCTATGACTTGATACAAAATACAGAATCAGTGAATTTGGAAACTACGTGGAAGACCCGCACCTCAGATTGCTGAAGATCCTGTTTTGGCTGACAACTGAGCCACAACTACAAGTATTCACTTGCTTTTAGCTCTCCATTGCAGAGAACCAGCAATAGAAACAAAAACTAAAGTTCACCTGAACATAGATTAACACTGACAATTTGGGGAAAAAACATAACCACAGCATTCTTACTGTATCATTATTGATTTAACATACATTTATATGTATGGTCAGAAGGATTGGAAAATGTCTCAAAAAAAAAGACAGGACACGTTACTACAAGGAATACTGGAAGTGAATAGCAAAGATGCATTTAAGGGAAAGGAAGATAAGTGCATATAAGGTAGAAAGAATATACATGAATTAGGTAAGGTGAAACAAAGTGGAAGGAGGCCCATTTAGAGTATAAGTATCTAGATAGATTGGTTGGATTGAATAATTCATAATATTAACTTCCTTCTGAAGGAAGTGAGCTCTTTTCTAGTGCTGGCACACAGTTAAAGACAAACTGCATCTATATCATTGCCACTGGACTATTGCTACATTGTAGATCAATATAAATTCAAAATACCACTGCTGTTAGCCCCTTTTCATATCCGCCCATAAATACCTCTTTGATCTTGTGCTGTGTAACTGTGATCAGTTGTCAAAACTAGTCTCACTTTCATTCCTTCTTATGACCTGTAATAGTTTAGCCTGGCACATATATCTAGCCCCATAATCAATGTGGTTCTGCAGGATTTAATGTGCTTGGCAAGCCAGAAAAGGCATTGGTATCCCCAAAGTGAATTACAAGTGCCAAGAATGACATCACCAAAGTACTGTACATATTATGAACTTTTTCAAGGTTTTACCTGCTATGGCAAAATGGATTACTCTTCCAATGTACTGTGCCTCCATTCAGTGGCAGACACCAGAAAACATGTTCTGTACTTCATCTTAAAGAAGAACAGGTTATTCTACAAAGATGTAGGGATACGGAAGCGAGGTTGGAAGAAAGATATATTCACACAGCATTTATCACAAACAGAACATCAAAGATTTGTAACCAATTGATTTCTATTGATGTTACAATAGAACAATTTAAGAAGAAGACGACAACTCCCTTTTAAGACAAAAAATTATTTTGTCCCTGAGGGTTGGCAGTTTGTCAAATTCTTTTTCCCAGAAAGTACTGGAAGTTATGTCATAGAATTTCTTCAATGCAGAGTTAGATAGATTTTTGATAGACAAAGGAATCAAGAGCTATGTGAGGCAGAATCAGAAATCACATAACACCAGATTACAGTCTAACAGGTTGATTTGAAAACACAAGCTTTCCGAGTCCGACTCCGAAAGCTTGTTTTTTCAAACAAAACTGTTGGACTATAACCTGACGTTGTGCGATTTCTGACCTTGTCCACTCCAGTCCAACACCAGCACCTCCACATCACATGTGAGGCAGGCAAACAAGTGGGTCGGGAAGTTTAAAAGCTTGCTCATTCTAGGTTCTTCTGAATTGTAAACAAAGCTAATGACCTTACTTGTCATAAGCCCAACAACATAAATATCTTTCCATTAGCACCACAGTGATTCAGTCATTTGCTCTCTGACAAAATGTTGGATTTAAATCATTGTTCTGAAGGACTCTCTGACTTCTTTTAAATAGAAAACCTTCTCAGAATTAGCCAACACCCACCTGCATCTGTTTTAAAATTCAAATTTCTAAGTGATACTAATATAAATACACACACAAATAAATTGTGCATCTTTCATCAACAGCTTCTAAACCATTAGACTACTGAGAAAAAAAATCTATTTCTCAAAAATGTTCATTCCCTTGTCCCTTTCCCAATTAATATCAGGTTCTTAATCTAGTACAAGCTGCCACACTGCGTATCACCCCAGGGACCTGCGCAAGTGTGATCTGTAACCAGCAAGTTGGTTAATCTTTTCTTAATTGTTAAGCAAGTGTTACTTGTCAGCAATAAAAAGGAGGTGAATTTGCCCTCCAACCTACTCAGGATCAGAAAGACATATAATCCCTACCGCGAGCAAGGTGAGATCAGATAACTCAGCAAAATCTGCCATTTTCCTGTTATGTGAATGTCAGAGTCACACCGGGTGGAAGGGCAATAAGAAACAACTGTTTCAGCTAGAGTTATTTAGCCTTGAATGGTGATGCCTCAGATCAGTTATTTTAGAGCTATATGAAAAAAAGCAAATTCAAAATATTTTTGGGTAGTTTAGGAATAAGATAGCACAAGTTCAAGGTTACGAAAGGAACATTTAAGACATGCGTTAAGTGTTTATGATGTGACTAACAGCTGGAAGGAAACTCCCGAGATCATTAAGGTGAAGATGCTGACTTTATTTAAGAAAAGGGTGGTTAAAGGTCAAGTTAGCCAATATGTTGATTAAAAACAAATGAAGTATAAAAAAAAAAATCAACCAAAAATTAAAAGCCAATAGAAAAGATTTATCGCTCTCTCTTAAACTACAATAATAGACAACTTCATACCTGAAAATATGTCTCGACTTCCCCAGGAGGCTAAGAAAATTTGGCATGTCCGCAAGGACTCTTATTAACTTTTATAGATACGCCATAGAAAGCATCCTATTAGGATGCATCACTGCGCGGTATGGCAACTGCTCTTCCCAAGACCGCAAGAAACTACAGAATTTTGAATACAGTCCAGTCCATCACACAAAACAACCTTGCATCCATTGACTCCATCTATACTTCCCACTGCATCAGGTAAGCAACCAACATAATCGAAGCTCCCTTCGTCCCTGTTATACTCTTTTCCACCCTCTTCCGTCAGGCAGAAGATATATAACTTGAACACACGTATGAACAGATTCAAGGACTGCTTCTTCCCCACTTATCAGACTTTTGAACGGACTTCTCAAATGTTAATTCTGATCTCTCTGTCTGTCTGTCTCTCTCTGCACCTTCTCTGCAGCTGTAACACAATTTTGCACTCCGTTCTGCTATCCTCAGGCACTTTGTATGGTACAATCTGCACGTATACCACACAAAACAGCACTTTTCACTATCTCGGTACATGTGCCGATAATAAATCAAATAGGCACTTGAAGAATTAATTTGTACAACGGCAATTATTGGAATCAAACATACTACATTTGAGCAGAGTTTTATTAGCAAGCTTAAAAAGGCCCCTGAGGGCTCATGGTGCAGTGGCAGTGTCCCTCCCTCTAAGCCACATGGCCCAGATTCAAGTCCCACTTGTTCCAGAGCTGTGTAATAACATTCTGATCCAGTTGATTAGAAAACCATTTTCCATTAAGAACACTCAAGGCTCTTGTGGCACAGTGATAGTGTCCCTACCTTTGAACCAAAAGTACATAATATCATTTCTGAACAGGTTGCTTAGAAAAAGTATCCACTAAGAAAACAAAGCTCCTGGTGGGGGTTATACTGGTGTATTCAAGTGGAGGAATTGAAAGATATGTAGTACTAACTTAGCTCAGTTGGTAGCACTTTCACCCCAAATTGTTTGGGCCACAGAAGCTAACCTACCAGGGGGAGAAGCAAAGAGTGCAATATTGTGGCCCCATTTCTGAAGAAGGGTCCTGACCCGAAATGTCAACTTTCTGGCTCCTCTGATGCCGCCTGGCCTGCTGTGTTCCTCCAGCTCCACACTGTGTTATCTATATTGTCAGAGACATTGTCTTTCAGAAGAGACCTCGCAATGAACCACTTTTCAAACGTTCCACAATTCCTAATGATGCTTTGTTGGCTGTGAAGTCCCTTGGGAAGTCCTGAGATAGTGGAAGGCACTGTAGCAATACAAGTGCTCTTTTCTTTTGCTAAGGAAGAATGTTTGCAGAACACTTTGGAGACAAAAAAGAAAGTAGAGTGTGCCATGCAATGCAGCCAACATTCATTCCTAGTCCATCGATTGCCTGGTCTATCGAGATATTCTCTGCTGGTGAGAGTTTACTGTGTTGATCCTCCCAACAGGCCAGTGGCCAGCCTCAATACAGTGACCCATGATGTGGGATGGGTTGTGGATAACAGTGAGACAGACACAAGAGAGAAACGCAGATGCTGTCCTTACCGGGATTCCCAGCCCTTCTGGTTGCTATACTGCAGAGAATGGCGCTGGATGAGCCGAGGACATGTCGGGTCAGCGACGCCGGGTGAGGGTCGGAGTGCCTCTGGCCCCAGAAGGAAAGGCCATGGAAGAGGGCCTAGGCCGAAAGGCTTCGCAGCATCGGAGAGAGAAAGCCCACCTCCGTTTACCGGGAGGAGGGACATTCACCGCAACAACCAGCCGAATCAACCCGTCTTCAATCTCCTGGACCCCGGAGCGTACGATCGGGACCTGATGTGCCGCTTCCTTCACTCCTCACGTCGAGTTAGCAGAGCAAGGCCCTGGTTGCCATGGGACCGCCCGCTGCCGCCTTCTACCCCGGAAAGCTTCGCCTGACGCCGCTGGGCATGCCGGGAGTTGTAGTTCTCGCCTGCGGGGCGCCCAGGCAAATCCTGAGGAGAGGAACTACACTGCCCGGAGAGCCTCGCGGTGGCGGCCAGGAGCTGGAGAACAGGTACAGGTGAGGGGGAGAGCGAAACCTGGCCAAAGAGCTTAGTAGTGAAAACATGCTCAAAGCTTTTACATTTTTCAAAGAATATAGGTGGAACTTCAATGCCTACATATAGTATGACTCTACACAAGTAATAAAACAAGTACTGAAGAGATAAGAGATAAAAGGTACTGCAGATGCTGGAGAATCCGAGATGACAAGCGTGGGGCTCAGAATGACTATTATTTCTGATGAAGGGTTTAGGCCCGAAACGTCAAGTTTTCCTGCTCCTATGATGCTGCTTGACCTGCTGTGTTCATCCAGCCCCATGCTTGTTATACTGAAGAGATAATTCACCTCAAGGAACTGCAATCAGACGTTTGAGAGTGGGAAACCCCCTACAATAACCTTATGCTGTATATAATAATTCAGTACAACAGTGAAGTTAAAAAATAGACTTGCATTTCTACTGCTCCTATCACCACTTCTGGATGTCCCAAAACACTTTGTAGTCCATGAAGTGCTTTTGAATGTAGTTACAGTGGTAATGTTGGCAGCTAATTTTCACATGATCCTCTCCAACAGCTATGTGATCAGAACTAGATTATCTGTTTTTTGTGACTTTACTTGAAATTCAAATGTTGATGAGTGCTACTCCTGTACATTTTAATCCACTACACGTAGGTTACTTTGCTGCAGTGATGAGAAATTGGGGAAAATATTTACATATTGAGCAATTCACAATAGTAACCAAATGTGTGTTACCCTGTACCAGGGTCTAGATATAATATGGTTCTGCGCAATAATTTGATATACAGTGACTTGCTTCATATTGACTTACTGTAGTAACTCACACCACAGTTAAAAATTAAGCAACACAAAACTGTAGGTAAATATAGATAAGTTACTACAATGACCAAATATAATTAGTCTCTGACTATACAAATATGTGGGTGGCATTATCGAGGAGATGTGATTTCACCTAGTCAGCCATGGATAAGGGTAGGAGAAAATAAATCAATAGAGTCTTCTGCTTTGAAGCACAAACCAGTGACTCCTGCCCTGAAAGTGCAAATGCATGCAGATGGTGGACAAGCTAAGTATTGGGATTGGCTGTGATACTCTGCTTACCCATAAATAGCTTGTTGACACTCATTGTCAAAATTCATACGTAAAGAATTGCCAGCAACTGAGGCAATGGATTGTATTGCTTTGTAATACTTAGCAATCTCTCAGACGGTTGTGAGTCTTTGAGACTCCATTACCACTTACAGCAGTGGGGGGCAGAGTCCTTGTGCATATTTAAGGTTAAGATAGATAGATTCCTGATTAGTAGGAAAATAAAGGTTACTTTGAAAAGGACAAGAAAGTGGGCCTGAGGAATGTTGGATCAGCCATGATCATGGCTTTCTGCATGGCACTGTGTCAGCCAATCAGGGTTGAGTTGACTTGTCAACCATTCAGCCCCCTTTTTCTGCTGTAGTATGAATTGTTGTGATTAATTGAAATTTGATATTTTTATATTTGTCCTGATGACAGCAAGTTGAAAATTTCAGTGACATGCTGATCTATGTTTAACTTATAATTCACTGACATTTACTGTGCTCTTCTGAAGAGGCAGCTAACTTCTGTCTAGTGCCTAATTTGTGTTGGAATCATGGCACATATTAACTTTTGATGTTAACATTTATTTTTGTTGTTCTGATTGAAGTATGTGTGTGTTTGCCCATGTATTTTGACTTAAAATCAGTATGTTACTATTCATTAGGATTATAGAGTCGCTACGAGAATGTACAATTCTACATGAGATAACAAGGTGTGGAGCTGGATGAACACAGCAGGCCAAGCAGCATCATAGGAGCAGGAAAGCTTGACGTTTCGGGCCTAGACCCTTCTTCAGAAATGCAATAAGGTGTGGAGCTGGATGAACACAGCAGGCCAAGCATCATCATAGGAGCAGCAAATTGTGGCTTGGAGCTATGGGTATTGTTGGTAGAGCCTCCAATGTTCTTTTCATTACATAATTGAAGAAGAACCTGTCCCGCTTTACTGTGTGCCATTGGCATGTGGTGGAAGGATTTACAAGCTTATGCTTGATCATAAGACTATAAGATGTAGGAGCAGAAGTAGGCATTTCAGTCAATTGTGTCAGTTCTGCCATTCAACGAGATCATGGCTGATCTTAGAATTATCAACTCCACCTTCCTGCCTTTTCCCCATAGACCTTGATTCCTTTACTGATTAAAAATCTTATCAACTCAGCCTTGAATATGTTTATTGATCCAGCCTTGACAATCCTCTGTGGTAAAGAGTCCCACAGATTCACTACCCTCTAAGAGAAGAAATTCCTCCTCATCTCTGTCTTAAATGTGGGACTCCTTAAACTGAGATTATTCCCTCTGGCCCTGGGCTCTCCCACAAGGGGAAGCAGCCTCTCCACAACTACCCTGTCAAGCACCCAATAATCGTATATGTTTCATTAAGGCCACCTCTTGTTCTTCTAAACTCCAAAGAATACAGGATCAACCTACTCAACCGCTCCTCATAAGAAACTCCCTGCATACCCGGGATCAACCTCAGGAACATCCTCTGGATGGCTGTAATGCCAATACCGCTTTCCTTAGATAAAAGGACTAAAACTATTCACAGTATTCTAGGTGTAATCTGACCTGTGCCTTTTATCGTTTTAACAAGACCTCCCTACTTTTATACACTATTTATTTATTTTTCCAACCTGTTTGTCCATGTTATGGATGTACCATTCTTGGCCAGTGTCTGGTAACAAAAGTCTATCATTCTCAGGTTAAAAATTTATGATGATCCTATATCAAACGACATTTAAGACAAAATTACAAGGTAAGCACTTGACTGAATTTGCCACCAGAAACTCTTTTATAATCAGCTGTAGGCATCCCTATTTCATTCTAAATATATTTGACACTTATTTATATTTTTCCCTTTCCTACCTGTCTTTTCTGTTGCTCCCTTCGGTTGTCAGCCCCTGAGGTCATACCCAATAAGGGAATGCGTAAGCTCCGGCCTTGTATTAATCTAGGCCAATACTGATGGCTTGGTCCGTGGGCCTGTCTTACTAATAGGAGCCACGGATAGACTTGCAACAGGGGAGGATAGGCAAATACTCCTCCCTGCCCAGCTCCAGATAAAAAATAACAATCAAAATTTGTCAGCATGTGCCACGTACTGGCAAATTGTCAAGTTTTGGAAGAAAGCGCCTTTCGTGACCTTCAGAAATCTTGAAGCATTTTGCAGCCATTCAGCTACTTTTAGAGTGTAATTGCTATTGTAATGTAGGGGAATGTGTCAATTAACTGGAACACCATAAATCCCAGAAACTGCAATGTTATGAACAAATCATCTGCTTTGGTGATATTGTTTGAGGAATAAAGACCAGCCAGGACTAGGGGAGGTGACAAAAGTGATTGATGAGGGAAGGGCAGTGGATGTTGTCTACTTGAACTTTAGTAAGGTACTTGATAATACCGCATGACAGGCTGGTACCGAATGTAAAGTCTCAAGGGAACCGAGGCGTGCTGGCTACATGGATACAGACCTGGCTTGATCATGGAAGACAGTAGCAGGGGAAGGGAGCTCTTTGGAATGGAGATTAGTAACTAGTGGTGTTCTGTGGGGATCAGTGCTAGGACCTTTGTTATTTGTAATATACCTGGAGGAAAATATAAATGGTCTGATTAGTAAATTTGTGGATGACACCAACATTGGCAGAGTTGCAGATGGTGAGGAGGATTGTTTAAGGATACGGCGGGATATAGATAGATTGCAGATTTGGGCAGAGAAATGACAGGTGGAGTTTAATCCGTACAGATGTGAAATGATGCATTTTGGAAGATCAAATTCAGATGCAACTTACGTAATAAAGGTCAGAACTCTTAGAAGCAATGATATACAGAGGGATCTGGGCATACAGGTCCACAGATCCCTGAAAGTGGCAACACAGGTGGATAAGGTGGTCAAGAACACATACAGCATGCTTGCCTTCATCAGCCAGGGCATCGAATATAAAAGTCAGCAAGTTATGTTACAGCTGTATAAAACTTCAGTTAGGCCACATTTGGAATATTGTGTGCAGTTCTGGTAGCCACACTACCAGAAGGACGTGGATGTTTCAAAGAGGGTGCAGAGAAGGTTTACCAGGATGTTGTCTGGCCTGGAGGGTTTTAATGATATGGAGAGGTTGGATAAACTTGGATTGTTTTCACTGGAAACACGGAGACTGAAGGGCAACCTGATAGAGATCTACAAAATTATAAGAGGCATAGATAAGGTGGGTAGTCAGAGGCTCTTTCCCCAGGATGGAAAGGTCATCTACAAGAGGGCACGGGTTCAAGGTGAGAGGGGGAAAGCTTATGGGAAAATTTTTCATACAGAGAGTAATGGGTGCATGGAATGTACTGCCCGTGATGGAAGCAGGCACATTTAGTGACATTTAAGGCGTATCTTGATAGACATATGAATGGGTGGTGAACAGACAGATAGAGACTGGATATAGGCAATAAGTAGCAGGCCTAAATAAGGAATAGGAAACAGCACAGGCTTGGTGGGCTGAAGGGCCTATTCCTGTGCTGTACTGTGTAGTATACTGTATTGTACTGTAATTCTTCTGGTTTTTTTCAAAATTTTATAATCACCTGCGAAGAAAGATGAAGCCTCAGTTAAATGTTTACCTGAAAAATGGCACCTCTGACATTGCTGCACTAGAATGTCACCATAGATTTTATACTCAACTCTGCCATGGTATTAATCTTCTGCTACCTGCTGAACCATCTAATATTACCTCATTAAAGTTGGAGGTCCTCAGGTCCTGACTGTTGCCTATCATGTGCTCAAATGCCCTCAATTTAAGAACGTGAACTTTGTCCATGTGGAATGTAGCATGTCACACCAAGCAAACAGAAACTTGGCTGGAGACCTTGGTCACTTAATTTGGAGACATGCAAGCATGATGCTTTATTAGAAATAAAATCACAGAGTGCTGGATGACTTGTCAAACCTTTGTTGAAAGATGCCGGGGCATGGCTACAGCCAGGAACTCTCCACTACCCTTGCCCACATGACCATCCTTAATATAAGCCCAGGGAGCAGAGACCTGTTTGATCATGTGCGGGAGTGATCTCTGAGCTCTGTTCATGTCCTCGCCTGCAACAACATATGCGTAACTCTGGTATTGACATTAGACACTGATCAGGAGCAGGAATTTTGGCTACTCTCCCCCTGTATGTCCCTTGACACAGCCAGGTCAAGAGTGGTCCTTGAACCACTGTCCTGAATTAAAGGATCAAATAGAATGAACTATCATTGTTTTGCTACCAAAAAGAGCAATTTTGTCAAACTTTTCATTTTGCACTCATCAGGACATCTGCAAGAACACTAATGTAAAGGGAACAAAATTTATTCTGTATAAGAGCACAGTGATTGGTTCATGTATTGCATTGGAGAATGCACCAGTGAGATGATGGCTGGTAGTTAACGGAAAAGCCTTGTTTAAAATTAAACCATACAGGTTGTTGGTCATTGCTTACAACTTATTGGTAGAGATGTTGCAGTCCCCTGTGACAGAGCCTGTACCAGTGAGTAAGCATGTACTGTACGCTATGGCTCAGTGGATAGTGCTCTTGCTCCTAAGTCAGAACATTCTACATTCAGTACCACTCTAGAGGCTTGAACACAATATTAGCTTAACATCTCAGTGCAGTACTGAGGGAGAGCTGCAGAGTTGGTATAGCAAACATTCAAATAAGATGTTAAACTAAAGCCCCCAGTCTGCTTCTTCAGGTAGACATAAAAGTTCCCTCAGTGCTGTTTTGTAAAGCAGGGAAGTTTGCTCCCCTAAAGTGGATAATCTGCTCAATATCACATCACTGTTTGTGGGAGCTTACTGTGCACAAATTGGTTGCCACATTTTTCCCATTACAACAGTTACTATCCTTCAAAAATATATTATCAGCTTTAGAACATTTTGAAATATCCAGAGAGTATGAAAAATACGATAGTACAAGTTCTTTCTTTTACTGAATGTAAAAATTATCCCTTTTTTTAAAAACTCATTTGTGTGATGCTGGCTACGTCAGCATTTATTGCCCCCCCCCAAGGCAGTTGAGAGTTGACCACATTGCTGTGGGTCTGGAGTCACATGTAAGCCAGACCAGGTAAGGATGGCAGTTTCCTTCCCTAGAGGACATTGGTGAAACAGAGGGGGAATTTTCCCCTGATTATCAGCAACAGTTTAGTGGTCACCATTAGACTCTTAATCCACATTTTTTTTTTTTTTTTTGCTATGGTGGGATTTGAACCCAAGGGCCCAGAACATTACTGTATCTTGGGATTAACAGGCTAGTGATAATACCACTAGGCCATTGCCTTCCCTAAAATATTAACTGCAATTTAAGCATATTGTTTTAGAACTCTCCTTTTAACACACCACTACTGTAGGAAATTAGCTGTCAATTATTTGAGCAAAACAAAGTCTGGTAAAGTACATAAAAATTAATAGTCCTTCAGTACAAACTATGCTAAAATAAAAAAAACCCAACTAATTGCAAATATAATGGACTAGATGCGCACATGGATTTTCTTTTCAATTTTACCTACCCAATTAGACTGTAAAACTCCCAGGGTAGTGTGGTTAATGCTAACAGTCATCTTTTTATTTTATAGCTTTTTCCTGCCTTATTATTACTACAAGATCTCATTATTGGCCACTGGTGGTAAAACCTCCAGATTACTTATATTATTTATTAATCAAGCTTCATCTTGAAGAATCTTTTTTTAAAATGAATCTTCATGGCTTTTCCAAACACCAAATCAAGTAATGTGCTGGTGAGATATCTTATGAGGAGTGTGAGCATATTTATGAAGTTTTGTGATGTGCTTTGTTGCTCTCAGATTTGAACCCTTGTCTATGCTTGTGTTACATTTGGCATTTGTTTTATTGCAGTCTAGCTCTCACTGGCCTCCTGAACTCTTACATCAACTTATTCAAATATCTACAGTCCTAAGCCTGCCCCAGTCATAAAGCACATAAAGAGGCTATTTATTCCATTGTGCACGTGTTGGGTCTCTGAAAGACCTACCTAATTAGTTTCTCTCCCCTCCTAACCTTTCTCTATTGATAGACAAAGATATCTCTTTACAGTTATATCCAGTTCTCTTCTGAGCATTTCTGTTGAATCTGTTTCCAAAGCCCTTTCAGTTAGTAGATTCCAGATCATAACTATTGCATTTTTTTAAATCCTCATCTCTCTTCTGGTTCTTTTGCCAGTTACCTTACATTTGTAGCTTCTGGTTCCTGGCCTTCCAGTGGAAACTGTTTTCTCTTATTTATTATATCAAAGCCATTTTAAAATCTCCCTTAATCTTTATCTGTTCTAAAAAGAATAATCTCTGGTTTTCTGATCTCTAAAGTTCCTTATACCATGTGCACTTATCAACCCCATCATATCAAAGACACACTCACTAGAGCTACATTGATCTCCCGTTTGTAAATCCTTCCGTGACCTTGAGGCACACTGCCACCATTTCTAGCCTTGTATAGAAACCAGCCTTTTGAAGACCCCCAAAGTAAACATGAAGTGGGTGGATTTTCTAACAGTCACCGATCACCAGTGTCATAAGTAATTGGAAAAGACACAAGCGTATAGAAATATAGAAACATAGAAAAGGCCATTTGGCCCTTCGAGCCTAGTCCACCATTCATCACAATCATGGCTGATCATCCAACTCAATAGCCTAATCCTGCTTTCTCCCCATAATGTTTGATCCCATTCACCCCAAGTGCTATATCCAGCTGCTTTTGAATACATTCAATGTTTTGGCATCAACTACTTCCTGTAGTAATGAATTCCACGGGCTCACCACTCTTTGAGTGAAGAAATGTCTCCTCATCACCAACCTACCCCGAATCCTCAGACTGTGACCCCTGGTACTGGACATACCCACTGGAACATCATCCTTGTCTAGTCCTGTTAGAATTTTATAAGTCTCTACAAGATCCCCCCTCATTCATCTGAACTCCAGCGAATACCTAGTCAATCTCTCCTCATATGTCAGACCTGCCATCCCCAGAATCAGCCTGGTAAACCTTCACTGCACAGTCTCGAGAGCAACAGCATCCTTCCTCAGAAAAGGAGACCAAAACTGCACATAATATTCTAGGTGTGGCCTCATCAAGGCCCTGTATAACTGTAACAACACATCTCCTGTACTCGAAACCTCTCACATTGAAGGCCAACATATCATTTCTTTACCGCCTACTGCACTTGTATGCTTACATTCAGCGACTGGTGCACAAGGACACTCAAGTCCCACTGCACACTCCCCCCTCCCAATTTACAGCCATTCAGGTAGTAATCTGCCCCGTTGTTTTTGCTTTCAAAGTGAATAACCTCACATTTATCCAAATTATACTGCATCTGCCAATGATTTGCCCCTCAGCCAACGTGTCCAGATCATGCTGAAGGATCTCTGCATCCTTGTCACAGTTCACCCTCCTACCCAACTTGGCATCTTCAAACTTTGAAATGTTACATTTTGTTCCCTCATCCAAGTCATTAATATATATTGTGAATAGCTGGGGTCCCAGCACCGATCCATTTCCCTCTACAAATGCTGGCCTCTTCCTTCTGGACTGCTTTATGTTCCTATGCCCTTCCACTTTGTACTAGTGACAGAACGTTTTTCTCAAGCCCTTCAATTTTGCTACATCTGTCCTTAATTTCAGAATCCTTTTGAAAACCTTTTTGCTGTCCGTCATCTCTCTTCCTGCGCAAGTCTAATTCCCAGCTTTCTGAAATGTCTCTGGACAATTTTGCTATACTGAAGGAACTATCTCAATACAATTCTTCTGGTAATTTCTAGTCAATTTGATCTCAGACTAGACTGGTTTGGCACTAAATTGACAATCCCAGTGTGAACCAACCGCAGAACAAACTCAAGAAAAATCTAGTCATGATAGTACAGTAAGTGCTTTTCTCATGTTTGGGTTTAAGTGTATAAGTGGAGCAGAGATAAGAGATCTTTACAACTGTTAGCCATGGCTCAGTTGGGAACACTCACCTTAGGTTGTGGGTTCGAGCCCCAGGCCAGAGAAATGAACTCAAAATCTCGGCAGATCCCCTGCACTGTTGTAAGTAATGTCTTTTAAACAAAATTCTCCATCCATCCAATATTCATTCCTCAACCAACATCATTAAAAAAACAGATTAGTATGTCATTATCTCATGGCTGTTAATGGGAGCTTGCAGTGTACATAATGATAGCTATGTATGTACATTACAACAGCAACAGAACATCAAAAGTACTTCATTGACTATAACATGCTCTGGGGCATCTTGTGGTTAGGAAGGTGCTATATAAATGTAACTTAATATCTTTCTTCACTAATCTATTATATATGATCCAACAGTTCTTGATAGTGACCCTGGTACCATAAATCAGAAAAGCTACACCTTGTGAATGAAACCTTGCTGTCCATGTTGAACTGACAGCATTCACAGAATCCCCACAGTGTGGGAACAGACCATTTGGCCCAACAAGTCCACACCAACTCTCTGAAGGAAATCCCACTCAGACTTACCCCTATATTTCCCATGGCAAATCCACCTAATTTACACATCCCTAGATGCTATGGGCAATTTACCATGGCCAATCCACCTAACCTCCATATTTTTGGACTGTGGGAGGAAATCAGAGCACCTGGAGGAAACCCACACAGACACAGGGAGAACGTGTAAACTCCACAGACAGTCACCCAAGGGTGGAATTGAACCTGGGTCCCTAGCACTGTGAGGCAACAGTGCTGACCAGCGAGCCACCATGCCACCCAACATTAGTTTGTGTCTCAGGTGAGATTAGGTAGAGGCCAACTCTGCTGATTTAAGTAGATGTGAATGATCTAGTTTTTGGATCTCCTGGACAACCATATCAGTGAAATGAAACTCTGTTTGCCCATTTTGCTAACCGTTGGATTTCAAAATAACTCAGTGTACACAGTGTTTTGAGATGTGACGAGGCTTTATTTAAATCTGGCTATTTTACTACAAAGGAAACATGGTCTTTAACATCACCAGGTTAAAACGACTGCATTTTGATGTATTGGTAAGGCCTGGTCATTACCAATAGTATAACAGATCTGTTGCATTAATAGCGAGAAAAACAATTAAAGTTTTTCTCAAACCTCCACAAGTCTGACAGAAAAAATAGGACAAATCTGTGACAGTCAGCCCATGAGAGTGCTGGTGCCTTGGGTAAATTGCTTAATATATTACATACATATGACCAGTGTGGAGTCAATATATTATACAATTTCAGGAAATGATGTTTTGCAGTCAGCAATAACAATTTGCTCATCTATGGTGTCTGGATTTTCTTTTTGAAAGGTCACCCAAATGCAGTTTTATAAAAATAGTAAAATTTCCTGCACAAATTGCAAATGTTAAAAAGAGGTCCACATGTTGTGGGACTAGTGAGCTGATATGGCGCATTCAGATTCTGATAGATGAAAAAAAACTACTTTTGATCCAGTTACTTTGCCCAACAATTCATTGAGGTAAGACATGTTGCTAAGTCTCAGAAATATAATGTCTGCAAGGCAACTTGAATGGACAGGATGTACTTTACAATTGTTAAGGTCATAAGTGAGGAAATAGGCGAAGCTGTGACAGGAACATTGAATGACGGGTGCACAATAGAGAATGTTATCCTGATATTTGGGGCAAAGAAACTAAACAATAGTGAATAATGAGCTTGAAAGTTACAGCCTAATGTGCATAGTGGAGAAAAAAACGAGAAAGGAAGATGTCGATCATGTCCATGCTAACAGCACAACAGACAGGGAGTAGATTCAGAACCATCAGATTGTAACGATCACTGATGTATAACATTTACTTTTGGGAAGGAACATTATTTGAGGACTGTCCAATGGACTTAAGCTACTTGGAATTTGAGGAGGCATTCCACATTCTACTTCCATAAACTTGAGTCAGCCAAAAGTGCTGCCCAAAGCCCAACTCATACCAAGTCCAGTTCACCATTACCCTTGTGCTTACACAGTTCCTAGCTAAAAAAACTCAATTCAAAATTGTTGTATTAATTTTTCAAACCTCTCCAAGGCCACTCTCTTGCCTGTCTCTATAATCTTATCAAACCTCTCAACCTTAATATCTCTGCTTCCTAAGCAATACCAATTTTAATCGCATCAACGTTCCCTTCAGCTACCGGGGCCCTAAGCTCTGGAAGTCATTTTTGAAACTTCTGTGACTTCCATCTTTATGATTCTATAGATGCTCCTTGAAACTCATCTGTTTAACCCTGGTCCATGGTGGACTGAGAGTAGTGTGGATCTTGCAGTTACTCCTGAAATTAAATCAGAAGTCACATGACACTAAGTTAAGGTCCAACAGGTTTATTTGAAATCACAAGCTTTCGGAGCATAGCTCCTTTGATAGGTGAAGTGAGAAAGAAGCACATAGAACACAGAATTTATGGGCAGAGAGAGATTAAGGGCAGAGAAATCAAAAGGCCATACAAATGGTATGAGTGCTGTGCTGAATAATAAGTCCCTGCAGGTGATCCACAAACCCCTAGATGTCACCAACAAACCCAGTGAGATATCCAACGAACTGGAACAGTCGACAGAATGATCCATGGTGCAGTGACCAAAGAAGAAAGAGTCGACTTGGACCCCTCCAGAAGACCGCTGCTCCAGGCTAGACATGTATGCTCAAGCCATCGGGAGATGTGTTAACACCAGATTTATCAGCCTCACAAGATAGTGCAGAACCCCACCCAAGCGCAACGTAATGCCATCTATGCTCTCAAGACCAATCACAACATCATCATCAAACCAGCAGACAATACTGGAGCCATTGTCATACAGAAGAGTGCAGACAACTGTAAAGCAGCATTCCAACAACTGAAGAACCAGGAATACTACAAACAACTACCTGCTGATCCGACCAAAGAACACACCCATCAACTGAACAAACTAACCAAGACCTTTGATCCAGACCTTCAGAGTATCCTATGCACTCTCATCCCGCAGACTTCTCGCGTAGGAGACTTCTACTGCCTTCCAAAGATACACAAAGCCAACACACCTAGACGTCTCATCGCATCAGGCAATGGGGCCCTGTGTGAGAACCTCTATGGCTATGAGGAGGGCATCATAAAACCCATTGTACAAGGAACCCCCAGCTTCTATCGCGACACTACAGACTTCTTACAGAAACTCAGCACCCATGGACCAGTCAAACCAGGAACATTCCTCTTCACAACGGACGTTTTGGCACTCTGCACCAGTATAGCCCACGATGACAGTATTGCTGCAACAGCCTCAGTACTCAGTACCAACAACTGCCAATTTCCAGATGCCATCCTGCAGCTCATCCACTTCATCCTCAACCACAATGTTATCACTTTCAATAACCAGTTCTGTATCCAAACACACGGAACAGCCATGGGCACCAGATTTTCACACACAAGTTCAAGCAAGGCTCCTTCCCTGTACAGGACCTCTGACCAATACTATATACCAGATACATTGATGACATTTTCTTCCTTTGGACTCATGGCGAGGAATCACTGAAACAGCTACATAACGATAACAAGCGTGGGGCTGGATGAACACAGCAGGTCAAGCAGCATCATAGGAGCAGGAAAACTTGACATTTCGGGCCTAGACCCTTCATCAGAAATCAGAAATCAGCATTTCTGATGAAGGGTCTAGGCCCGAATCGTCAAGTTTTCCTGCTCCTATGATGCTGCTTGACCTGCTGTGTTCATCCAGCCCCACGCTTGTTATCTCGGATTCTCCAGCATCTGCAGTACCTTTTATCTCTGATACATAATGATATCAACAAGTTTCATCCCACCATCAGACTTGGCATGGACTGCTTTTCAAAATCAGCCTCATTCTTGGACACGCACATCTCCATCAAGGACACACACCTCAGTACCTCACTCTACCATAAGCCCACAGATAACCTTATGATGCTGCAGTTCTCTAGCTTCCACCCTAAACATATTAAAGAAGCCATCCCCGACGGACAAGCCCTGTGCATACACAGGGGATCTGCTCAGATGAGGAGGAACACAACGGTCACCTAAAGATTTTGAAGGACACCCTCATAAGTACAGGATATGATGCTCAACTCATCGATCGCCAGTTCCAATGAGCCATGAAAAACCGCAATGACCTCCTCAAAAGAACATAAGAACTAGGAGCAGGAGTAGGCCATCTGGCCCCTTGAGCCTGCCCCGCCATTCAATAAGATCATGGCTGATCTTTTTGAGACTCAGCTCCACTTACCCGCCCATTCACCATAACCCTTAATTCCTTTATTATTCAAAAATTTATCGAGCCTTGCCTTAAAAACATTCAGTGAGGTAGCTTCAACCACTTCACTGGGCAGAGAGTTCCACAGATTCACAACCCTTTGGGTGAAGAAGTTCCTCCTGACCTCAGTCCTACATCTACTTCCCTTTATTTTGAGGCTATGCCCCCTAGTCCTAGTTTCACCTGCTAGTGGAAACAACCTCCCTGCCTCCACCTTATCTATTCCCTTCATAATCTTATATGTTTCTATAAGATCTCCCCTCATTCTTCTGAATTCAATGAGTATAATCCCAGCCTACTCAGTGTCTCCTCATAATTCAACCCTCTCAACTCTGGAATCAACCAAGTGAATCTCCTCTGCACCCTCTCCAGTGCACCCTCTCTTCTCAAGTAAGGAGACCAAAACTGCACACAGTACTAAGACACGAGGTATGACCAACAGAGTACCCTTCATCGTCCAGTAGTTCCCCGGAGCGGAGAAACTACACCATGTTCATCACAGCCTTCAACTAGTCATTGATGACGATGAGCATCTCGCCAATCTCATCCCTGCGCCTCCACTTCTCGCCTTCAAACAACCGCCAAACCTTAAACAGACCATTGTTTGGAGCAAACTATCCAGCCTTCAGGAGATCATCAACCACAACATCACACAACCCTGCCATGGTAACCTCTGCAAGATGTGTCAGATCATTGACATGGCCACTACCATAACCTGTGGGAACACCACCCACCCCGTAGACGGTAAGTACTCATGTGACTCGGCCAATATTATCTGTCTCATACCCTGCAGGCAAGAAAGCCCCGAGGCATGGTATATTGGCGAGACCATGCAGACGCTATGACAACGGATGAATGGACACTGCACAATAGTCACCAGACAGGAATGTTCCCTCCCAGCCGGGGAACATTTCAGCGGTCAATGACATTCAGCCTCCGATCTTCGGGTAAACGTCCTCCAAGGCGGACTTCAAGACACACAACAACAGAGAATCGCCGAGCAGAGACTGAGAACCAAGTTCTGTGCCCATGAAGCTGGCCTCAACCATGATCTTGGGTTCATGTCATGCTACATGTGACCCCAACCCACTGTTCTGTGTCTGTAAAATCTTCCTTACTGTCCTGTTTTGTCGCCATCATTTGAATGTCTGGATAAATTGTTATGATGTCTCTACCTCAATTAGTTTGTACAGTTTTGGATTTATGACTTTGGTTAGACCCTTGGTATGCAACTCTTATATCTATCATGTTATTCCAGTCATTTGGTTTGTCTTCAGCACTACCTTATTTTGTAATTATCTCTCTGCCTCATTTAATTAGATTATAAATCATCCCTTCACTAGTTATTCAGCTGTTGACAATTTACTCACACCATCTAACAGTTCGGATCACCTGTAGGGATTTATTATTTGACACTCCAGTCACACCATTTGTATGGTCTTTTGATGTCTCTACCCTTGATCTCTCTCTGCCCATAAATTCTGTGTTCTGTGTACTTCTCTCTCACTTCACCTGACGAAGGGACGAATCAGCGGGAAGCTGTTGGAGCATGGTGCAGCAGCACAGAGTGATTATAAACTAGAGCTCAGGGATCGCGACCTAGTCATCGGGAAGCTGTCAGAGAGTGGAGCAGCAGCAGAGTGAGTATAAACCTACTGGAGCTCAGGGATTGTGGCCTAGTCAGTAGCAAGCTGTCAGAAAGCAGAGCAGCAGCACAGGGAGAGTATAAACCTACCAGAGCTTGGGGATTGTGGTCTAGTCATCAGAAAGCTGTCGGAGGGCAGAGCAGCAGCACCAGGTGAGTATAAACCTACCGGAGCTCGGGGCACATTGTAGCTGCGAAAAGAAAACTGGAGTGAGATCTCAGGGAGGCTGTGACCTGATTGGCTGGTAGGAAGTCTGCACTAAATTTGAAATAGAACACAGCAAAGAACTATCAAAAAATTTAATTAACTCAATAAAGTCATCAACTAAGTAGAAATGGCTGGACAGGTGATGTGTTGCAGCTGTATGATGTGGGAGCTGGCTGACCCCATCTCGAGCGGTGGTGACAACATCTGCAGCAAGTGTTGGTTGCTTGAGGAACTTCAGCTCAGATTTGATGAGCTGAAATCTGAGCTTCAAACACTGCTGCACATCCTCAAGGGGGAGAAGTACCTGGATACTGTGTTTCAGGAGGCAGTCACACCTGGTAGATGAAGTAATTCAAATTTGGTCGGTGACCAGGGACAGCAGAGGGTGACTGCAAGTGAGGCAGGTGGAGGGGTCCTGCCGTCAGGAACAGAGGAGCCTCAGCTCTTTACCTTGTCCAACAGGCACAAGGTACTTGCTTCCTGTGTGGATGAGAAAAAGCAGCATCACATGAGCAGGAATGCTGCTTGGCCTGCTGTGTTCATCCAGCTCCATACCTTGTTATCTCGGATTCTCCAGCATCTGCAGTACCTATTATCTCAGATGATGTAGAATCTGTGTGGATAGAGCTGAGGAACTGCAAAGGCAAAAAAAAACATAGCTGGAGTTATGTACAGGCCTCTAAACACGAGTCAGGAGCTGGGGCGCAAGATTCACCAGGAGACAGAAAAGGCAAAGTTACAGTGATCATGGGGGATTTCAATATGCAGGTGGACTGGGAAAATCAGGTTGGTAGTAGATTGCAAGAAAAAGAATTTGTGAAATGTCTACGAGATTGTTTTTTGGAGCAGCTCGTGGTGGAGCCCACAAGGGAACAGGCAATAGTGGATTTAGTGTTGTCCAATGAGGCAGCCTTGATAACGGAGCTTCAGGTGAAGGAACCCTTAGGAGGCAGTGATCACAATATGATTGAATTTACTCTGAAGTTTGAGATGGAAAAGATAGAATCAGAGGTAATGGTATTTCGGCTGAATAAAGGCAACTACAGAGGCATGAGGGAGGAGCTGGGCAGAATTGACTGGAAAAGGAGCCGAGCAGGAAAGACAGTGGAACAGCAATGGCAGGAGTTTCTAGGAGTAATTCATGAGACGCAGCAAAAATTCATCCTGAGGGAAAAGAAGCATGGTACAGGGAGGATGAGGCAAATATGGCTGACGAGGGAAGTCAGGGATAGCATAAAAGCAAAAGAGAAAGCAAATAAGGTGCCGAAGGGCAGTGGGAAACCAGAGGATTGGGAAGCTTACAAAGACCAACAGAGGGCAACAAAAAAAGAAATAAGGAGGGAGAAGATTAAATATGAGGGTAAACTAGCAGGTAATATAAAGGAGGACTGTAAGTTTCTTTGATATATAAGGGGCAAAAGAGAGGCAAAAATGGACATTGGACCACTGGAAAATGATGCTGGAAAGATCGTAATAGGGAACAAGGAACTGGCTGAGGAACTGAATAATTACTTTGCATCAGTCTTCACAGTGGAAGACACGAGTAATATTCCAAAAATTCAAGAGAGTCAGGGGATAGAGTTGAGTATGGTGGCCATCACCAAGGAGAGGGCTAGAAAAACTGAATGGCCTGAAGGTAGATAAATCACTTGGACCAGATGGACTACACCCCAGGGTTAATAAGGAGATAGGTGAAGACATGGGCGTTAGTGGTGATTTTTTAAGGAATCGCTGTAGTCAGAGAGGGTCCCAGAGGACTGGAAAATCACTAACGTAACACCCCTGTTTAAAAAGGGAGTAAGGCAACAGATAGAAAATTATAGTCCTTTTAGCCTAAACTCGATCGTGGCAAAGATGTTAGAGTCCTTTGTGAAGGATGGGATTTCTGAATACTCGGAAGTGCATGGTAAAATTGGGTAAAGTCAGCATGGCTTCATCAAGGGGAGATCATGGCTGAAAAATCTCTTAGGATTCTTTGAGAAAGTAACGAGCAGGTTAGACCAAGGAGAGCCAATGGATGTTATTTGCCTGGACTTCAAGAAGGCCTTTGACAAAGTGCCACACAGGAGGCTGCTGAGTAAGATAAGGACCCATGGTGTTAGAGGCAAGGTGCTAGCATGGATAGAAGAGTTCCAGACAGTCAGAGAGTTGGGTTAAAACAGTCTTTCTCAGGATGGCAGCGGTGACAAGTGGTGTTCCACAAGGGTCAGTGTTGAGCACAATTTTTCACTTTATACGTTAATGATTTAGATGAAGGAACTGAGGGCATTCTGGCTAAGTTTGCAGACGATACAAAGATAGGTAGAGGGACAGGTAGAACTGAGGAGGTGGGAAGGCTTCAGAAGGATTTGGACAGGTTAGGAGAGTGGGCAAAGAAGCGGCAGGTGGAGTACAATGTGGGAAAGTGTGAGGTCATGCACTTTGGTAAGAAGAATGGAGGAGCGGACGATTTTCTAAATAGGGAGAAAATTCAGAAGTCTGAAGTGCAAAGAGACTTGGGAGTTCTAGTCCAGGATTCTCTGAATGTAAACTTGCAGATTGAGTCAGTAGCTAGGAAAGCAAATACAACTTTGGCATTTATTTTGAGAGGACTTGAATATAGAAGCAGGGATGTACTTCTGAGGCTCTATAAGGCTCTGGTCAGGCCACATTTGGAGTATTGTGCGCAGTTTTGAGCCCCATATCTCAGGAAGGATGTACTGGCCTTGGAGTGGTTTCAGAGGAGGTTCATGAGAATGGTCCCAGGATGAAAAGCTTAACATAGGAATGTTTGAGGACTCTGGGTCTATACTCAATGGAGTTTAGAAGAATGAGGGGGGGATTTAATTGAAATTTACAGAATACTGAAGGACCTGGACAGAGTGAATGTTGGGAATATGTTTCTATTGGTAAAAGAGACTAGGACCCGAGGGCACAGCCTTAGAGTAAAGGGAAGGCCATTTTAGAATGGAGGTAAGGAGAAATTTCTTCAGCCAGAAAGTGGTGAATCTATGGAATTCATTGCCACAGAAGGCTGTGGAGGCCAGGTCATTGAGTATATTTAAGACAGGGATAGATGCGTTCTTGATTGTCAAGGGGAACAAGAGTTATGGGGAGAAAGTGGGAGAATGGGGGTGAGGGACTTATCAGCTATATTTGAATGGCAGAGCAGATTCGATGGGCTGAAAGGCCTAATTTATGCTCCTATGTCTCATGGTTTCCGAAAGCTTGTGATCTCAAATAAACCTGTTGGACTATAACCCAGTGTTATGTGACTTCTGACTTTGTCCACCTCAGTGCAACACCAGCACCTCCACACCATGACTCCTGAGATTGCAAGCTTAATTCTAGATTTCTTACAGTTATTAGGATGTGTTTGGAGGGATATGGGCCAAGCTCAGGCGGGTGGGACTAGGTTAGTTTGGGATTATGGTCAGCATGGACTGAATAGACTGAAGGGTCTGTTTCTATGCTGAATGACTCTATGACCGAGCTTTAGCGTCACCATATTTGATCCAGTGCCAGCTTTTCTGTGATAATGCTCTTTATGAAGCACTTTGGGATGGTTTGCCATATTAAAGGTACTATATAAATGTGTTAATTTAATACATAATTGTATTATTGTTGAAGGCACTTGATAAAGCTCAACGTAAGAGGCCTTAAGACATTTTTAGTCTCCTTATGTAATGACAGATATACTTGCATTGGAAGCAATTCAGAGGAGGTTGACTAAGCCAATTCCTGGATGAAGGGATAGTAAGAACTGCCAATGCTGGAGTCAGAGATAACACAGTGTGGAGCTGGAGGAACGCAGCAGGCCAGGCAGCATCAGAGGTGCAGGAAAAGTGATGTTTCGGGTCGGAACCCTTCTTCAGAAATGGGGTATGGAATGAAGGGTCCTGACCCAAAACGTCAGCTTTCCTGCTCCTCTGATGCTGCCTGGCCTACTGTGTTCCTCCAGCTCCACACTGTGTTATCCTGGATGAAGGGGTTGCCTTATGAAGAAAGATTAAGCAGGTTGGGCTCCTACTCATTGGATTTTGAAGTGGGAGAGATGATCTTATTGAAACTTGTGCGATTCTAAGGAGGCTTGCCTGGGTGGGTGCTGAGAAAATGTTTCTCCCCCATGGGGAAATCTACAAGTAATCTACGTCAGTGGCGGGAAAGATGCTGGAGTCAATTATAAAAGATGAAATCACGACTCATTTGGATAGCAGTAACAGGATAGGTCAGAGTCAGCATGGATTTATGAAGGGGAAATCGTGCTTGACTAATCTTCTGGAATTTTTTGAGGATGTAACTATGAAGATGGACAAGGGAGAGCCAGTGGATGTAGTGTACCTGGACTTTCAGAAAGCCTTTGATAAAGTCCCACATAGGAAATTAGTGAGCAAAATTAGGTCACATGGTATTGGGGGCAAAATACTGACTTGGATTGAAAATTGGCTGGCTGACAGGAAGCAAAGAGTAGTGATAAACGGGTCCCTTTCGGAATGGCAGGCGGTGACCAGTGGGGTACCGCAAGGTTCGGTGCTGGGACCGCAGCTGTTTACAATATACATTAATGATATAGATGAAGGCATTAAAAGTAATATTAGCAAATTTGCTGATGACACAAAGCTGAGTGGCTGTGTGAAATGTGAGGAGGATGTTATGAGAATACAGGGTGACCTGGACAGGCTAGGTGAGTGGGCGGATGCATGACAGATGCAGTTTAATGTGGACACATGTGAGGTTATCCACTTTGGTGGCAAGAACAGGAAGGCAGATTACTATCTAAATGGAGTCAAGTTAGGTAAAGGGGAAGTACAACGAGATCTAGGTGTTCTTGTACATCGGTCAATGAAAGCAAGCATGCAGGTACAGCAGGCAGTGAAGAAAGCTAATGGCATGCTGGCCTTCATAACAAGAGGATTTGAGTATAGGAGCAAAGAGGTCCTTCTGCAGCTGTACAGGGCCCTGGTGAGACCGCACCTGGAGTATTGCGTGCAGTTTTGGTCTCCAAATTTGAGGAAGGACATTGTTGCTATTGAGGGAGTACAACGTAGATTCACGAGGTTAATTCCCGGAATGGCGGGACTATCATATGTTGAAAGATTGGAGCGACTGGGCTTGTATACACTTGAGTTTAGAAGGATGAGAGGGGATCTGATTGAGATGTATAAGATTATTAAGGGATTGGACACTCTGGAGGCAGGGAGCATGTTTCCACTGATGGGTGAGTCCAGAACCAGAGGACACAGTTTAAAAATAAGGGGTAGGCCATTTAGAACAGAGTTGAGGAAAAACTTCTTCACCCAGAGAGTGGTGGATATATGGAATGCTCTGCCGCAGAAGGCAGTGGAGGCCAAGTCTCTGGATACTTTCAAGAAAGAGATGGATAGAGCTCTTATAGATAATGGAATCAAGGGTTATGGGGATAAGGCAGGAATAGGATACTGATTGTGGATGATCAGCCATGATCATAATGAATGGTGATGCTGGCTCGAAGGGCCGAATGGCCTACTCCTGCACCTATTGTCTATTGTCTATTGTCACCCTAAACTCAACACTGGGATCAGCGTGTCAGCAAAGCAACCAGGAAATTATGGTACCTGAACCTGACATGGGGACAAATGAGAAAACTAAACGTAACCGCTAGTTGAGTTGAATGTAGGGAGCAAATGTCAGCAAGGAAACCCAAATTAACATGAACCAGAATTAAATATAAGGGGTCAGAATGTTAGCCAGAAACTCAGGACTGGCAGCTTGAATGTAACACACAACAACACCATCACAGTCTCTATCTCTTAATATTTCCTTTGGCCTGGCTTCCGTTTGTGCCTGATTACATTTCTGCAGCAAGTTGGAACGCTTTTCTGTGTTGCTATATAGTTCTAAGTAGATGTTGCCTCTGATTTTCTAAGATGATAGCTGATATTCCTGGTTTGCTGGTCGACAATCCCTCTAAATGCCTGTCATTTTCACAGACAGATCTCAGTACTGAGTTCAGCCTGCTGTCAGTTCCAATTATCTGACTGATTCTGATTCCTCTGTTGTGTTCAGTTACTACTATTCCTGGTTTTCTCACAGATCCCATGTTCAATTTTGGTTGAAATCATTCCCGATTTCTTAATGGGGCTGATCCCTAGTGCTGAGAAATTAAGTTGCTCAGAAATATGCGAAGGCAAGAAGGTCTCGTAGGAGTTAACAAGATAATTAATCATTCGACATCACAGTAGAATTCAGATCGCCGATCACAAAATAGATATTGATGAGGAAGCCCTATCTTGGTTCATCCATCCAGAAAGATCCTACAGTTCCACCATTTCAGAATCCAGCTATTTATGTTTATATTCTGGAGTCTTTGCCTCTTCCTGGGAGTTTATTCGCTATTTTAATCCCTACATTTCTCCTGTGCCCATTTCCCTCAATCCCGCAAGTACTGCCAGACTAATCCTCCACAAATTGATATGAGGTGAACTTTTTCTTCATTTGAACAATAGGAGGACTAAAGCCACCAATTTTGGTTACTCTAATAAACTATGTGTTCTTACCAGCAATACTATCTTCCTGTAAGTCACTTGCCCAGATCATACTCAAGCTCTGATCAGCCCATAGCTAAATTTCAAGTTCATGTCCGATACATCACTAAGACGTTATATTTCCACCTCCACAAAACTTTCTCCTCCAAAAATATTCCTGTTAAACATAAAGGTTAAGGTTAGATGGCATCTAGGAATATACTTATCTAGTTAGGATTTTATTCCAAATTGCACTTCAGAAATCTCCACAGTACTGGTCATTTGTTCTATATCGGTTAGCTTAGTTGGGTGGATGGCTGGTTTGTCATGCAGTATGACGTCAACCGCACCAGCTGAGATTACCATGAAGGATTCTCCTTCTCAAGCTCTCCTCTTGCCTGAGACCTGGTGATCCTTGAGTTAAACTACCACCAGTTGTCTCTGTCTAATAGGAGAGTAGCGCTATGGTACAGTACAACTATGGTAACTCTACCTTTACCTTTACACACCCAGTTCTCATCTAATTAGCCCTTTATTAACATATAACCATCTCCTGCTCCCCAATTCCATTTGGCCTAGGCAGTCTTGTCCAACCCTACTTGATGATAACAGCTCCTCTGAAACATGGCTTATTATTTTGATTTTTGTCTTGATTTGTTCAACTCAGCAAGGCTCTATTGACAGCACCTTCTTGTGACTTTTAGCACCCAGGAGGACAAGCAGATAGATGGGAACACTACCACCAGCAAGTTCCCCTCCAAGCCATACACTATCCTGACTTAGGAACTATATTGCTGTTCTATCACAGTCAGTGTGTCACATTCCTGGAACTCCCTCCCTAACAGCACTATTGGTACATCTACACCCCAAGGACTGCAGTGATTCAAGAATGTAGCTCACTACAACCTTCTCTAGGGCAGTTAGGAATGGGCATGAATGATGGCTCAGCCAGTGAAGCACACATCCTAGTAATTAATTTAAAAACAAAACCTCTGGACTTGTCTCTCATCTTTGCAGGTGGACAGCGTGGTGAAGAAGTCATTTGATGTACTTGCCTTTATTGGTCAGTGCATTGAATATAGGAATTGGGAGGTCATGTTGCGGCTGTACAGGACATTGGTTAAGCCACTTTTGAAATACTGTGTGTAGTTCTGGTCTCCCTGCTATAGGAAGGATGTTGTGAAAGGGTTCAGAAAAGATTTACAAGGATGTTGCCAGGGTTGTGCTATCGGGAGAGGCAGAATAGACTCAGGCTATTTTTCCTGGAGGGTCAGGTGCTGAAGGGTGACCTCATAGATGTTTATAAAATCATGAGGAACGTGGATACGGTGAATAGCCAAGGTCTTTTCCTCAGAGTAGGGGAGTCCAAAACTATAGGGCATAGGTTTAAGGTGAGAGGGGAAAGATTTAAAAGGGACCTAGGGAGCACCTTTTTAATGCAGAAGATGATGCATGTGTGGAATGAGCTACCAGAGGAAGTGGTGGAGGCAGGTACAATTACAACATTTAAAAGGCATCTGGATGGGTATATGAATAGGAAGAGTTTAGAAGGATATGGGCCAAATGCTGGAAAATGGGACCAGATTAATTTAGGATACATGGTCAGCATGGATGAGTTAGACCGAAGGGTCTGTTTCCATGCTGTGCAACTCTATGACTCTATATCCATTTTCCTTAAATTCCGGTTTGGCGAAACTCAGTTACCTCACCCTGCAATGTCCAGCCTCTTCCTGAATTGTCCACTTGTCCATCACATCCATTCTCATTGATATGCTTTGGTTCTCTGACATCCCACGCACTTAAACTTCAAACTCTTGTTTGTAAATGCCTAATTTCTTTGTCTTCAACTACCTCCACTATTGAATCACCTTTCTCATTCTTTGATCCTCTGACAATGTTTTAACGTGAGTCACTTCTTTTTATCCCACAATTGTTGATAAAGTCTTTAGTCACATTGATCCTATTGTCAATTTGTCTCTTCCCCAAAGCCTTCACCTCTCTTTCTCTTTTTTTTGTTAGTGGTTAGCATTGCTGCCTCGCAGCACCAGGGACCCAAGTTCAATTCCACGCTCAGGGGACTGTGTGGAGTATGCACATTTTCCCTGTGTCTGCATGGGTTTTCTCTGGGTGTTCCAGTTTTCTCCCACAGTCTAAAGATATGAAGGTTAGGTGGATTGTCTGTGCTAATTTGTCCTTAATGTCCAAGGACATGTGGGCTAGGTGGATTAGCCATGGGAAATGCAAGGTTCCAGGGATGAGGTGGATCTGGGTGGGATGCTCTTCAGAGGGTCGGTGTGGAGTCGATGGGTTGAATGGCCTGCTTCCACACTGTTGGGATTCTTTGATTTTAATACTTCCCAAACAATAACAATTTATCTTTGCTTTATTCTTTTGGTCTATTTTCTCCCCTCCCAACCCAAGTTAAAAGTTGCCTTCAGGAATCTTCTGCATTAGAATAACTATACAAATGCAGCATTTGCTGTTATTCCGGTTTTTCAAGTGACAGTCCAATCCTCATGTTGAAGTGCAGGTTGCTGCTATTCCTGGTTTTCCCAGTGGCCCTCTGCCTCACTGTGTTGGAGTTCAGGTTGTTGTTCCTGGTTTTGTGTAGCTCTCAGTCCCTCCTTTCTATGTCCCTGGCAGTTCGTTGACTGGAGTTTTCTCTCAGTTTGTATGGGTTTTAGTCCTCCTTTGACTCTCTGCAATATTGAACCCAAAAATATGGCGGATGACCCTGTGGAGAGAGCTGTATTGGAAAGTTGGAGTTGCCCAATTCATCTTTAAAGAAAAAAAGATTAAATTAGCAAGTTAAGGAAAGTTTTTCGGAAGATGCCGTTCTATAAGAGGATCGTGGCGCCCCAGCTGGTGTCTAGGTTGAGCACTGAGGAGTTTGGAAGAGTTTGGGAAGATGGTGAGGATGAGGAAGGGGTAGAGGAGGATGGACATGGGCTGCAGAGGAGGAAGAGGAGGAGAAGGAGGAAGAAGAAGCTGGAGCAGGAGTCCCCGCCGCCCAGTGCGTTCCTTTTTGAGAGCCTGCAGGACGTGTGCGGCCACACACTTGCCTCCCTGCTCCGGCAGCTGGCCGACCTCAGCCGCCTGGCTACCGGCATCTTCCAGGAGCTGGAGCTGGAGGCGAACTCGCTGTGTGTCCGCTGTAGTCACCTCCACAACCGGCTGCACAGCCTGCAACACCGCACCCTCCGCCTCGACGCTAAGAAAGTCGCCGTCCGTAAGTGTAGAAAACAAACTGCTACATCTGCTTCTAACCGTGTGGCCCCTTTCCCTTCAGTTTCGCCTGCGTGTATGTGTATGCTTTTTTTTAAAAGAAAGTTTCATTCAGCTTTCTACATTCTTGGCCATTTCTAGCACGTTGATTATTTAGCATATTGTCTCTTTTACAGGCAGTTACTTCACTGAAACATGTTTTACAGTAAACACGTTTAACTATAAACACACGAGATAGGGAACTTCAGTAGAGGGCTGATCGTATTTTAAAAATTCATTTCAGACAATTTTCTTCTGATTGTGGATTAGAATAGGGAGGGAGGCGGGTGTGACGCCTCTGTTATTGTTTAAATTATACCTGTTTGAGAGAAATGATGGATATCCAAGGATATCATCAAGCTTTGTTTTTGTGCTGGGAATTTTAAAAGTACACATTGCATTTTTAATTTGGTTGTTTAGTTTGTTGGGAATGGCCTTGATGCAGCCTACATCCAGAGTAGACTTGCTTACTGTTTTTAAGCATATTTTTGTTGAGCAACAAAGCTGTAATTTTGATGTTGTGATCTTTGGTTCCTTTGGTTGCAGCCTATGTTTATTGCACTAAATAATATATAATTTTAGATTTATTGTTTTTTTTCCACCCAAATGTTTTGACATAAAGGTGATATTTATGTCGTGTTTTTCTTTAACCACTGTTTCCCTTGTAAGTCTTTAGTTATTTTGTCTCTTTCACAAGTACTCAGTAGAGTAAAAATGTTCCTGAATAGTTGCTGTCAGAATTCAGTGTATAACTTTTTATTAAGCCGTTGAAATTAAATATTACATTGGCTTAGTAAGTGTTAGTCAACTGTATAGCTAAAGCATCCAGGAGAAAGTTGACCAACCCAGACCAGTTCCAGCTTTGGCCTTGGTGCATTGTAAGTTGTAGATGTGGTACAGCACGGAAGGAGGCCATTCAGCCTTGGTTCCATGGTGATGCTCTGTGTAGAGGAATCCCAGAAAGATTTTTTTTTGCCTCTGAGGCCCAAAAGGTTTCTGCTGCCATCACCCTTGTGAAGTCACGCTGGACCGAATTATCCAAAAGTTTTTTTTGGCTGTGATTGTACATAAATGCAAGAAACCGGTTTTGCGTCTGTGATGCTTCGCCATGCCAAATAACCTGCCAACATTCATTGAGGCTGAACTTGGGATGCGCCGTCTGAGGGTAACTGGTAGTTGGAGGATGTTTCAAGGAGACAAAAGCAGTCAGAATAGAAGAGGAAAAAGCAGAAGAGAACAAATAAGTAATTTTTCTTTTCACCTTCCTCCATACATCTTTGGAAGTTTAATTTCTGCATAATTTGATTTTATTATTTCATTCCAAAAACCTTAACTAATCAAGTATTGAGGATGGTTCGGTATTGTCTCTGGGATTGTAGTCAATGGAGATTGGGCATGGCTTTTTTAAATAGGTACAGATAACCTACGTACACTGTACAATTGTTCACTTTGCTGTTGGAAATGTGAGGGAGAGTTTTGAGTAACTTAAGATACAGTTAATAACAGTCCCATAGCTGGATGGCTTTGTTGGCAGTACAATGAGGAAAATCTTGCAAGAAGCAAAATTACAGAAAGGCACAGCGAGTACATATGTTCAACCTTGTTGAGTGTTTGGGATATGTTTGATGCCAGGTGGAGTTGGGTGCTTGTGGAATGTGCTAGGTGGAAAAGGGGTCCTGTTTTTGTTGCTAGGTGGAGGGGTTTGTGTTGGATGCTGGGTGCAGAGGAGACCATAAACCCCCTGCCCCGGATATGAGACAGAAGCAAAATTATGCCATTTGGCCCATTTGAGTCTGCTTCACCATTCAAACATGGCTGATAGATTTCTCAATCCCATTCTCCTGTAACCCTTGATCCCCTTACTAATTCAAGAACCTGCCTATCTCTGTCTTAAATACACTCAATGACTTGACCTCCACAGCCCTCTGCAACAATGAGTTCCACAGATTCACTACCCTCTGGCTGAAGAAATTCCCCTCATCTCTGTTCTAAAGGGTTGTCTCTTCACTCTAAGGCTGTTTCTTTGGATGCTAATCTCTCCCATTAGTCACGATGTGGCACTGACACCTGAAGAAGGAGTGAGACTCCGAAAGCTTGCGTCTTCAAATAAATCTGTTGGATTATAACCTGGTGTCGTGTGATTTTTGACCTTCTATTAGTGAAAGTGTGTTCTCCATGTTTACTCTATCCAGGCCTCTCCAGAATTCTGTTAGTTTCAATGAGACTCCCCCTCAACATCTAAACTCTGTAGGGTGCAGACCCAGAGCCCTCAACCGTTCCTCATATGACAAACCCTTTGTACTTGGGATCGTTCTCGTAATCCTCCTCTGGACACCTTCCAACACATCCTTCCTTAGATATGGGGCCCAAAACTGCTCACAGTATTCCAAATGAGGTCTGGCAGGAGCCTTATACAGCCCCTGTTCTTATATTGGAGCTAATGAAATGAATGCTAACATTGCATTTGCCTTCATTATTGCCAACTGAACCAGCATGTTAACCTTTGGAGAATCCTGACCTAGGACTCTTAGGTTCCAAGGCGCCTCCTATTTAGAAAATAGTCTACACATCGATTTCAGCCTACCAAAGTCTTATCCTCACTTTCCCACATTGTATTCCATCTGCCACTAGTTTGCCCGCTGTCTTAGCCTGTCCACTTGCTCCCTGCTTCCTCAACGCTACCTGTCCTTCCATTGATCATTGTGTCATCTGCATATTTAGCAACAATGCCTTCAGTTCCTTCATCCAGATTATTAATGAATACCATTATGTATAAAGTTGTGGTCCCAACCCTGACCCCTGAGGAGCTCCACTAGTCCCTGGCTGCCAACGTGAAAAGGACCCTTTCATCCCCACTCTCTGCCTTCTGCCAGACAGCCAGTCCTCTATCAATGCCAGGGCGGTGTGTCAATTGGGCACTGTGAGGCATGCCTGTTGGGTGCTGAGCAGTCAGGTGTATATGTGTGTGTTCAGTCTTATTGGGGGAGGCATAAAGAGCTGTAATGTTTTGCCACGTATGTTTACGTAGGAGAAAGCACTGTGAACACCTGCTACTCAGCAACACCCCCATGCAAATGTTTGTGCTTTAAGGCTGGGATTCGTAACTGTGTTGAGCCTGGATGAAGCATCAGGGCTCCTCCCTTTTAACTCTTCTATTTGAGTGTTGCGGTATAAACTAAATTATAAATCCTACTTTGAAACTACATTTCTCTTTGCATGATGTGTTACTCATTCAAAGGTCTTTGACTTAATGTCTGTTGGATCTATGTGGCATCAGGAAGTTTTCATTCTGTTAAATTCAGGGTTACCTGCAGTCATCTTGACTTTGAGTGCCTGACTTGTGAATGCCTGAGAAGATAGTCTCTTCACGTAACTGAAGTCTATAGAAATGGAGCGTGTTCCCCTTACAGCAGAGAAAGGAAGATTTAATAGACCTGTTCTAAATGATGAGGGGTTTGATACAGTAAATGAAGGGAAAATAGTTCCAAGGGCAGAAGGGTCAACGATCAGCAGCGGTAGATTTATGATTAAAACACCAGCAGGGAAATGAGAATTGTTTTCATGCAGCGTTGGTGGGGATGCAGATTTAATGACAAAAGTAAGACATTGAATGACAACAGAGAAAGAATGGGAATAATGAGAGCGCAAATAATTGCAATTAATAATTGGATTATTGGGTAACCAATAGTTGATTTTAACATCCAATCTGCACAGAACTATTAGCACTGAGAGGTGCCAACTGTGCCCAGAAAATGAGACACATGGCCAACACTGACAGTTCCTGCTGTTTACCTATTTATTGAATTCCCTATTGGACCTAGTTCCTGATGTAGGAATGAACCCAGAACAGCTCTCCAGCATCAGAACAGAAAATAAGAATGCCTTAAAATGACACAACATGGAAGGCCATTTGGCTGCCCTTTGAAAGAACTGTCCAGTTGGCTTCACTCACTTATACTTTCTCCTAGAGCCCCACAAATGACTAATTAGCCTTTCGGGTTAATTGCTAAATTATTTTTGGCATTCTCAAACATGAGAGATCAAGCAATCCCAAAACTTAACAGCTTTCGTTTAAAGGAGGGCAGTATCACTGAGGTGGGAACTAATTCGGGTTTGAGATTTGCTTATGTAAACTACTCTTTTGAGAGTATCGTCAATGCTTGCCCACCATTGAGGCTCAAATAAGGATTGTGATGGATTACTGTCCGTTTCCTCTCGACGAGTGCGACTCCAGTAACACTCAACACCGTCCAGGGCCAAGCGTGCCCATTTATTTGGCACTCCATCTACCTCCTCCATCATCCACACCCCTTCCCTGCAGACACTGTTAGTGGTAGCAGTGTGTACCACCTGCATGATGCATTGTAGCAGCTCATACAGCACCTTCCGAGCCTGTAACCTGTATACCTGGAAGGATAAAGGCAGCAGCTGCATGGGAGCAGTTAGACCACCACCTGCAAGTACCCTGTAAGCTGTGTGCACCATCCTGTCTTGGATGTATAACGCTGCTGTAATAAAGGCACATAATACAGTTCTGAGAAGGCAACTTTGAGGTCAGGAATTAATTTAAAACCGTGAACTAATTACATAATTTTGAACAAAACATGTAACTTGAGTGCTTAACAAGGTATCTGTGGAGTTAGTTGGTTGTATTTCCAATGGCACACAGAAAACCGAGAAGCGAAGGGCCACTAGTAATTTGAGAAGATTCAGTTTCAGATTGGCAGAATAGTTTGATAACAGCAGAAATATGGATTAGTTTGTGGAAATTTCCACACTGAGAGTCTTCAGTTGGGAGAAATCTCCAGGTTCTGAGAACTGAAAATAAATCTAGACCATATAAACTGAAAAGAGCCAAATAAACAGAAATCTTAACGTTAAAATAAGAGTGACACCTCACCGGGTTTGATAATCTTCAAAGAATATTGCAGGGAAAACAGTTGAATTTTTGTTTTATTTTTTGATGATTTGTGAAAATCTTTCTAAACTGTTTCATATGTATGTAGTTTGGTTTTTTTCTCTCCTTTTTTTTAATATAAATGAGCATAGGTTTATTACCAAAAAAAAATGATAGCCTTGTATGAACATGTTTAGTGACAAACAACCGTAGTAACTAAACCAGAAAAAAGTACAATCTATTGACAATGCAGTGTCAAGCTGGAGGAACATAGCAGGTCTGGCAGCATCAGAGGAGCAGAAGAGTTGATGTTTTGGATGGGGACCCTTCTTCAGAAAGGCAGCATCTGCAGTTCTTGCTTTCTCTGGGTGATATGCAATCTATTGAGCCAAGTTCCACTCTAGGATCTGATTTGTCCAGCATTGACATCAGTTGGAATCATAATACTGTTCTTCTTCTGTCACTGGCAAAATCCTCTACAGCACCAAAGGTGTCATTTACACCGCTAGGGCTACTGTGATACAAGTAACCAGCTCACCAACACCTCCATCAAGGCAATTAGCAAGAGACAATAAATGCTAGCCCAGATAGTAATGCATACATCTCATGAATTTTAAAGTCAGAAGTTGCATGACACTAGGTTATTATCCAACGGGTTCATTCAAAACCACAAGCTTTCGTTGCACTGCTTCTTCAAATAAACCTGTTGGACTGTATGCTAGTTAACAAGCATGGGGCTGGATGAACACAGCAGGTCAAGCAGCATCATAGGAGCAGGAAAACTTGA
>JAHRHZ010000018.1:5528643-5555355 GCA_024137785.1 Ginglymostoma cirratum
AAGGGTTTAGGCCCGAAACGTCAAGTTTTCCTGCTCCTATGATGCTGCTTGACCTGCTGTGTTCATCCAGCCCCACGCTTGTTGTCTCATGTTTTCAACTTTGTTGTTTGACCTGGAGAAGAGTTTTTTGCACTTTAGGAAGAGCTGTGGAAGTTTTTGTCACAAACTTGTAGCACCAGAACTGGTGAACTCAGCAAAAGCAGAAAATTTCAGACCTTGCCTCAAGTTGCTTCATACTGCACTGCACACACATGTCAATCCAGATGTGGACTTGTGCTGTCAGCCATCTTACTTGAGGGTGCTACTAAATAAGTCAACCTGGCCAGCAGCAATAATACAGAGTCAATACTTGATTTATGTTGAGTTGCAGGTCTACATCAGATATTGATACAGATATTGCATCATTCCATGTCCAAAGAAAAGTGATGAGGTAAATTTAGTAACGTGTCTGGTCACCCTCCGGTGTCTCTTTGTAAAGGTATGTAGGTATTCACTATAGGTAGGATCAGACTCTGCTGTGATCAATCCTTGTTGAACCCTCACTCACCAATGCCATAGTCTAACTCACCCAAGAAGAATGACTACTCGGATATCCTGTCGACTGACAGGAAGGTTTGCTGCCTTCAGGGAAGAGCGGGGAAAGAGTATGGCTCGTGGAAGTGTGGGCATGAGAAGAATTGTTGTTACAAAAGAACATAAGAAATATGAAGCAGGAGTAGGCCATCTGACCTGTTGAGGCTGCTCTGCCATTCAATAAGATTGTGGCTGATCTTTACGTGGACTCCGCTCCAGTTACCCACCCACTCACCATAACCCGTAATTCCTTTACTGTTCAAAAATCTATCTGTCTTTGCCTCAGAAGCATTCACCAAGGTAGCTTCAACTGCTTCACTTGGCAGGGAAGTCCACATCTTTATAATCCTTTTGGATGAAGAAGTTCTTCTTCAACGCAGTCCTAAATCTGCTCCCCCTTATTTGAGGCTCTGCCCCCTCGTTCTAGTTTCAACCACTAGTGGAAATAACCTCCCTGCTTCTATTTTACTTAATCCCTTCATAATTTTATCTGTTTCTATAAGCACCCCCCCTCATTTTTCTAAATTCCAATGAGTACAGTCCCAGTCTACTCAATCTCTCTTCATAAACCAACCCTCTCAATTCCAGAATCAATCTTGTGAACCTCCTCTGCATCCTCTCCAGTACCAGTACATCCCTTCTCAAGTAAGGAGACCAAAACTGTTGTTGACAACATAGCAGCAAGGGGAGGTAGTTCAGAGCCTCAAGCCTGTTTGACAGTTCACTGAGACGTCTTTCATGGAACTGAGCGTCACTAGCTGGGCTAGTGTTTGCTGCCCATTCCTTAATGCTCTTGAGAACATTGTGCCCCCTTGAACCACTGTTGTCCATATTGGGAATATGTTTGGGAGGGATTTCCAAAGTTTTTGATCAAGTGACAGTGAAGCCACAATAATCTAGTTACAAGTCAGAATGGTGTGTGGTTTGGAGGGGAACCTGCATGTGCTGGTCCTCTCTTGCATCTGCTGCCCTTGTCCTTCTACACGGTCACAAGTTTGGAAGATGCTGTTGAAGGGGCCTTGGCAAATTGCTACAGGGCATCTTGTGGATGGTACACATTTTGGCCATTGTGTCTTGGTGGTAGTAGTAGGAGTGAATGTTTAAGTAGTGGATGAAGTATTATTCAAACGTGATGCAGTACACCACTCTGTCCTAGATGTTGTTAAACTCTGCAATAACAAGCATGGGGCTGGATGAACACAGCAGGTCGAGCAGGAAAACTTGACGTTTCGGGCCTGCCCGAAACGTCAAGTTTTCCTGCTCCTATGATGCTGCTTGACCTGCTGTGTTCATCCAGCCCCATGCTTGTTATCTCGGATTCTCCAGCATCTGCAGTACCTTTTATCTCTGTTGTTAAACTCTATTGATTCAGGCAAGTGGAGAACATTCCACCAAATTTCTGATCTGTGCTTTGTGGATTGTTTACCGGCTTTGGGGACTCAGAGAATAGGTTACTCACCGCTGATGTATCACCCTGTGACAAGCTGTAGCAGCCATAGTATTTATTTGACTGGGCCAGCTATGTTTCTGATCAGGGTTAACCCCCAGCATGTTGTTGGTGTTGCATTCAGCAATGGTAATGCTAATAGTCATTCCTGGAACTTGTGTAACGCAAACGATACTTGTCACTTTTCAACAGAAGCCCAAACGTCAAGGTTTTGCTGCATCTTGTGACGAAGCTGTCACTTTAAGAGATTATTTTGTCCTTTTTTTTTTTGGAGAGAATTAGTAAGGCAGAGGAGATGATCTGTGTCTAAAAAAGTAAACAATTTGTGGTGCCTTGGGGTTTTTTTTTAAAAGTTGGAACAATGCAAGCAGGCTGGGTGTGGCCAGCTCTCTCAGCCCAGGCTTTCTGGTTTTCTTTTAGTTTTTTGGTTTAGTTTTAAGCAGAAGCCTCTGGGGTCTCAAAAGACTTGGAAGGTTCAGTGAATGTATCCTAGCCGCTACTCTGTCTGAATTTTCTTTTATTTTTTGTTCCCTCCTGGACTGGAAAACTGCGTGTGAGAATCTGTCTGAATTTACCTTTTTGGCGGGGGTGGGGGGGGATGTGTGCTTATGGGATGTTAATAAATTGGAACAGTTAATTAGTAATGCTTACTGTATCTATTATTCAGTTAACTTTTCTAATAGTTAAGTTATTCCAAATTCTCCTTTCTTTTGTTTGTATTTTAACTATAGTGTTTAAACAAATTAGTTTGACCAGGCACATTGTATCTGGAACATGGCACTTCGCTTATACCTGTAAAATAAGAAAAAGTTAGGTTCTGGGCTACCTTCTTAAACTATATTGAGGGGTCTGGTCTGGTCCATGACAATATGGACACAGACTGCTTCAGTATTTGAATTGTGAATGGTACTTCAAAGTTCAACGATTGTTCCATTTGACTCTTTGGAGGTAAGCTGATGTGTATCCTAACTCACCCAGTTGCCTATGCTCCTTACTCCATATATCCTGCATGCGCAATATCATTGATTTAAAGTGGTTGATTGACCCCGGCATCTATCACTTTCTGTGGGAGAGCATTTGACACTTCTTACCACCTTTTGCCTGCAGAATTGCTTCCAGGTTTCTTAGTGGCTTCTCTCTGATTTTTTTTTGTCGTTGTCCTCAACCCCTCCAGAGGAAGAAGATCCTTTCTACTGTATTAATGTCTTTCAAATTCCAAAAATCTACTCTGTTTGAGTTTGCTTTTGGTGGCATGGTTGGATTCTGAAGCCACGCGTTGCCAGTGTTGTAGCAAAACAATGGGCTAGTCGGCAGCTGCTCAGCCCCCTGCCAGAAGCAATATGATCAGCATTATGATGCAGGGACTGCAGTTCTCAATCCTATCTACAGCAGCGAGCATGTTTCACTGCGCAGGGTCTCAACAGGTGGCCACACAACCCTCTGCATTCTCCGAATTCCCTTCTGTTCCTGTTGTGGCTTAGTTTCCTCTCTGTCTCTCTGTTTAACAACTTGTCCACCACCAACAAAAACTGTTGGCCTCAAGCTGGTGATTGTTCAGTGGGTTTTTGGCAGCCTGTAGCAACTCTCCAGCGTAAAGCCAGCATTAGCACGATATCTGCCAGGGAATCCAGCTGTTCAGCAGCGTCTGGCTTCATGTTCAGTTCCTGTTGTGTGCACAGCTGACATCTGCTGGTACCAGGCTTGCTCCATGGGCTCTACTGTAGCCTAGTTATAGGGAATGTCCACTCACTCTGCACTGGTCTTGTTTCTGTATGTTCTGGTTTCCCTCAGTCACGTGTGATTTTTACCCATCGAGGCATCAGGAAGCTGAGGGGTCATCCATCATCCTGAACTCCGGACCAGCAGCAACTGATCCATTAACCTACCTCCCATACTCAGACTGAGACTAAACAAAGCATCATTTGGTGGTATAGAACTTGAAATTTCTGAATGAAATTTTCTTGCAGTCATTGTTTCATCTGGCTCTCATCAAGACAAGTCACAAGAAATATCAAAGTAAAGGGGAAAGGACATTTATACTGTTTGAGTGAAGTGTGCTGATTGGCTGTCAAGTGCATTCTGCCGTGGACAATACATCATTTAAATGATTGACAGTTAATTGCCAAAAACTTCAAAAAAATTTAAACAGACTGGTTGACTTTGGACAAGGCATTGCTCTGAGAAATGACCTAGACATTGGCTGTCAATAATTTTAAGTTTAAATAGGCACCATGAGTAGACACCTTTTCTGTTTGCAAAGAACAGGACTTTATTCTAAATATAGCTTCCAGTACATGCAAGTACACCATTTTATTTACTTACATGATATTTGTATTTTTATAATGTGAAAGAAAACTATAACATACTATGTAATATACTTTATGTTGGTATTTCTTGCGAATTGCCGTGATGCATAGGAAGGCCGTTATTAAATTGGAGAGGGTTCAGAAAAGATTTACCAGGATGTTGCCAGGAATGGAGGGTTTGAGTTACAAATATAGGCTGAGACTATTTTCACTGGATTGGAGGAGATTGAGGGGTGACCTTATTGAGGTTTATGAAATTGTGAGGGGCATAGATAAGATGAATAATAAATGTCTTTTCCGTAGGGTCGGAAAGTTCAAAACTAGGGAGTATATTTTTAAAGGCTATAGGAGAAAGATTTAAAAAGGACGTGGGGGACAACTTTTTTTCACATCGTGGTTTGTGTGTGGAATGAACTGCCAGAGAAACTGGTGGATGCGGGTACAGTTACAACATTTAAAAGACATTTGGATAAGTACATGAACAGGAAAGATTTGGAGGGATATGGGCCAAATGCAGGCAAGTGGGACTAGTTTAGTTTGGGAACATGGTCAGAGAGGATTGGTTGGACCAAAAGGTCTGTTTCCATGCTGTATGACTGAGTACAAGAGGAAAAGCTTCAATAAAATCTCTCTTTCAGTAATACTTCAGCAGAATGTGTACTATGGAGTTGACATGCACATAAATATCTGATAGTCTTGTTTCTTTAGGCACGGGTTGTAATTTGGACCAGATAGTGTGTGTTGATACGGCAGCAGGAGGACAGGGAGAGAGGGGGTCCTTACATTGGAGTCCAGTATGCCATTCAGCTGAAAGGTATTGAGAACTAAAACAGTGGATTCCTTTTCCATTCTTTATTCCTATTCATTTTTCTCTCATTCTGTTGACTCTTTATCCCTCCCGCACCCACAGAAATCCCCTGGAGCCCTTTGACTCAAAACCTAAATCATGTGAGGCCAAGTGCGCTGTTTTGATGGCCAGCGCCTTGAGCCCATTCTGCTATTTGTACAAATGTTAAGACTGATAACTTGCACGAACTATCTGTGACTGCACAAATGAAAGGCACCCAGTGGCCCCCATGTGCCGCTGTAGTTTGTACACATGAGCTGATGTCTCACTGGAGAATGTTGTGCTTGGAATAAGGTTTTGCTGGAGTCAGCTTTTCTGTGAACTGCAGATAAAAAAACAGCCAAATGTGCACATTCTTTATTACATTGCAGCCTGTTGAATCATTCATTCAATCTAAATAAAATCGTCAAAATGCTGATCAAAGTCCTGTTTTACACTGAAGAAAGCCCTTTTAAAGAAAGTTTTACAACTTGCATTCCCCCCGAGCCTTTTGCCCATGCCATCTATTACTGAAAGTGTTATTTCTAGGCATGTAGAGTTTCACAATCTCTAGCTGTTCTGTGGTACCTCATCCAACGGACTATTCACTTTGCCAGCCACGGCTTCCTGTGTAATGTTAGCATCTCTGAATTTGTAGGTTCAACGTCCACTTCAGAGACTTGAGCTGTGGCTTTATGCTGACAAGTACAGTGTGGTACTGAGTGAGTGCTTCAGTGTTAGTGTGCTTCTCTCAGATGGATGTAAACAACCCTGTGGCAATATTTCAGAGAACAGCAGAGCGTTCATCTCGGCATCTTTCTCGCAGCATTCTCCGTGTTCCTGGGTCTTATTTATCCCTCAACTAACATCACTAATGCAGATAATCTGGCCATTATTGTGTTGCTGTCTGTGAACTCTCGCTGTGCAGATTGGCGCATAGCTTTCCAACCTTGCAAAAGTGGCTACACATAAGTGAGTCCAGGATTAGCTTGGCTGACAAGCGCGCTCACATTTTCAAACAGACATCACTTCAAGAGTATATTGGTTGTTCTGGACAAATTCTTCCTCAGGTTCAGACATGCAACAGTTCAGTTGGTACCACACAGACCATCACATTTAAAATAGTGCCACTCTTCTGTGATGTATGCTTCTTTTTGTGGGAAAAGCCTCTTGAGGTTTAATGCATTCAGTGATATTGGGTTAGAGCTTACCCCCAAAGTTCATGGTTGAATAGCTTGTCTGAGTTGCTGCTCAGGCCTCTGAGGAAGCAGGCAGTTGGAGAGAATTTTTAAAGAACTGATGAATTCACGATATGTCATGTATGAATCTCTAATGGATAGAGGATCTGGTTCATTGATAATGTTGGAAAGATGTGGTCCTTCAGAATTTCCTTTTTTCTTCAATTTGTTTGCTGTCAACATCTCCTCCTCTCTTCCCCATTCTCCAATTCCCTTTTAAACACTTGAACTGATCACATCCGTGGCTCTCTGAGCTCAATGTGTGAAGACTTGTGTCAGTAATTGCCATAAAATAGCACTCAAACAGATTACTGGTCATTATCATGTAGCTGTTTGAGGGACTGTTTGGAGTAGGCTGCCATGTTCCCTAAATTACGATGGTGACTGCTCTTCAGAAGCGGTTGGTTGTTAAGCATTTAAGACCTACTGTGACCACGAATGCTGCAGCCTAATTGATTTGATTCAAAATCTAAGCTTGTCTTTTGTTGTCCTTCTTTTTTAGAGGTGGTAGTTGCTGGTGTGGAGTATTCTGTGCAAATGTATGAACATAGAAATTAGGAGCAGAGGTAAACTACTTGCCTCCTTGAGTTTGCTCTGGCATTTCATGAGATCATGGCTGATCTGACTAACCTCAACTCCGCATTACTATCTACCCCCAATAACCTTTCACCCCTTTGCTGACCAAGAATTGATCTATCTCATCCTTAAAATTATTCAAAGACTCTGCTTCCGCTGCTCCTTGCAGAAGTGAGTTCCAGAGACGTGCGGTTCTCCAGGAGAATTTTGCATCATTTCTGTTTTAAATAGCAACCCCTGATTGTTTGTTTGTTTTTAAACAGTGACCCCTAGCTCTAAATTCATGTACAAGAGGAATCATCCTTTCCATATACACACTGTCAAACCCTGGAAGGGTCTTTCGTTTCAATCATGTCGCCTCTTACTTTCTAAACTCCAGCTTTTCCTCATCAGATGCTCCAGGTATTAATCAAGTAAATCTTGTCTGAATTGCTTCCAATGCATTTACATCCTTCCTTAAGTATACACTGTACACAGGACTCCAGATGTAGCCTCACCAATGCCCAATATAAATGAAGCACATCATCTTTATTTTGGAAAGTGCACTTTCTCTTGTGTTGTTCAATGACTCCCAACTTCGATCAATATAGCATTTTTATTGGAAAAACATCCCGAGGTGCTCCATCGAGGCATGAGTTTTAAAAAGAAGGCCTCATTTATCTTAGCATCAGGAAAGAGCAGTTAATTAAGGTGAAAATAATGAGGTCGCCAACTTGAAGCATTAACCAACTCTGAGCTCTCTTCATAGATGCTGACAGACCTGCTGAGTATTTCTAGAATTTTATTACAAAGAACAGTACAGCACAGGAATAGGCCCTTTGGCCTACCAAATCTATGCTGACACATGATGCCTTTCTAAACTAAAAATTCCTTGCCTCTACGCGGTTTATATCCCTCTATTGCCTGCCAAGATGCTTACGTGTTGCTATTGTATCTACTTCTACCACTTCCTCTGACAGCACATTCCAGGCGCTTACCACTCTTTGTGTAAAATAAAACAACCTTGCCTCTCACATCTTCTTTAAACTTTCCTCCGTTTACCTAAAACCTATGTCCCCTAGTTATTGAGATCTCTACCCTGAGAAAAAGACTCCAATTATTTTTGCTTCTCATAATTGTGTAAATTTCTATCAGGTCGCCCTCAGCCTTTGATGTTCAAGTCGACAAACTCTGTTTTGTTTTCAATCTCTCGTAGCTAATACTCTCTGAACCAGGAAACCTCCTGGTAAACCTATTGTGTACCTTCTCCAAAGCATCCATATCCTTCTGGTATATAACAAGGCGTGGAGCTGAATGAACACAGCAGGCCAGGCAGCATCAGAGGAGCAGGAAAGCTGACGTTTTGGGTCCAGACCGAGATGTCAGCATTCATGCTCTTATGATGCTGCCTGGCCTGCTGTGTTCATCCAGCTCCACACCTTGTTATCTCAGACTCCAGCATCAGCACTTCCTACCATCTCTGAGTGAGCTATATCCTTCTGGTAGTGCGGCAACTAGAACTGTATAGATTTCAAAATTCCAAAGTAATTTGCTTCAAGGCCCAAGTTGATATAAGTCCAACTGTTTGCTTGTTGTCTCTTTTACTATCATTTTGTTGTTGAAATTTGACATTCCTCACGAGAGATGCTTATCAAAGCCTGTCACACACTCAGTGGCTCAGAGTTGTGGCTCAGTGGCTTGTTAGTCCATTGCTGAGTCCAAATAGATTTGGAAAATCTTGAAGCTGTGGTGAAGTTAGCTGGTTTCATCACCACCATTGTCCTCCTTGATTAGGGAAAAAGGATCAATGTGTGTCTGTTGGTTGTAGAATTTAATCAAACCATCTTCAGTTAGGGTTATATAGTTGCTGATTTTAACAGTTCAGCATCAAACATGGATTTGTGAGGTACTGAGATTGGTGATTAATGCATTTGAGACCATGCATCAGCACTTATGAGACTAGTTGTCTTAATGAGGACAGGAAAAAATAATGCATGGAGTGAAATGCTAATTGTAACAAATTGCAGAGCAAATGAATAATGCTAATACATTAGTGAAAACCTTGTTATTGAACTTACATATGGATGATGATGGGATAGTGTAGGGGGATGGGCTTAGATTAGTTCACAGGTCGGCACAACATCAAGGGCCGAAGGGCCTGTTCTGCACTGTATTGTTCTATGTTCTATGTTCTACTGTGCTGGAGGAAAATTTTTTTGTTGTCCCACAGTCTAATGGTGAATCTGTGATTATTACAAAGACACAACGAGATATAACCACTCCACTGTCCTATTGGAGAAGTGCGTGTTGGATGCTAATTCAACTATAACCTAATAATGAGTTTGTACTTTCAAGGGACCATTGGAAAAGCTTCTGATATTAGGAGTCTCGGAGAAGTGAAAAGGCCCTTAATGCAATCTGTGAAGATAACTTTCTTGAATTTGCCATGCTGTTTCACTGCATTGATTGCTTAGATGAGTGTATTGAACAATGAGAAGAGATGTCTTTGCTCACTCATGGGATGTGCCAGAGCCTAATTGCTCAGAAGGCAGATAAGAGTCATCTATACTGCTGTGTGTCTGGAGTCACATATAGGCCACACCAGCTAAGGATGGCAGATTTGGTGGATGGTCAGAGGCTTTTTCCCCCGGCATGGAAAGTTCAACTATGAGAGGGCTCAGGTTGAAGGTGAGAGGGGGAAAGTTTAGGGAAGAAAAGCAGGGAAAATTTTTCACATGGAAGGAACCCACTGCCAGTGGAGTTGGCGGAATTAGCAACGTTTATGGCGTATCTTGGTTGACACATGAATGGGAGGTGAACAGAGGGATAGAAACTGCATATGAGCAATAAGAAGTGGGTCTAAATAAGGCAGAGGAATTGGTGCAGACTTGGTGGGCTGAAGGGCATGTTCCTGTACTGTGTTGGACTTGCTTCCCCCAAGGACATGAATGAATGGGGTGGGTTTTTACAGCAATTGACACTGGTTACGTGGTTGCCAATAGGCTAGCTTCCAGTGCAATTTTTAAAATTGATTTCAAACGTCACTATCTTTTATGGTGGGATTTGAACCCATATCCCCAGAACATTAGCTGAATTATTAGTCAGTGACATTACCCACCACTTTTTCCCTAGATGAAATACAACGGACCACTATCTTCTGGATTTTAAAAGAACGAGAGATGGTCTGATCAGAATGATAAAGTCTCTGAGGGCTTGACAGGATATTTGCTGAGAGGCTGTTTGTCCTAGTTCAAGAGTCCAGACACAGGGATCACAACCTCGGGGTATATAGATGACTGTTTAGGACTAAGATGAGAAAACGTTTCTTTTCTTGGACGCTTGTAAGTCTTTGGAATCCTTAACCGCAGAATGCTGTTGATGTGTAGTCGTTGTGTACATTCAAGGCTGAAGTGTGAATATGTTTCAGGTACTAAAGGGTTTGAATATATAGGAATGAGGCAGAAATGGAATTGAAGTGACAGATCAGCCTTGACCTTACTGATTGGCTGAGTAGATGCGAGGAGCAATATGGCTTACCTTCTTGGGTACTGCAAGTCACACTGAGTGTGTCAAAGGAAGATTAATCCCTCTAGTGCCAAAACAATCATCCTCTGTCAATCACAGGTGACTAGATATAGCGCTTGGGGCGAATGGGATCAAAGGTAATGGGGAGAAAGCAGGATTAGGCTGTTGAGTTGGACGATCAGCCAGGATTGTGAAGAATGGCGGAGCAGGCTCGAAGGGCTGAATGGCCTCCTCCTGCTCCTGCCTTCTATGTTTCTGTATGCTTGCATGTTTTCCAATTACTTACGACACTGGTGGACGGTGACTGTTAGAAAATCCACCCACTTCACATTTACTTTGGGGGTTTTTAAAAGGGTGTTAATGTCTGCTCAGCATTAGGTTTTTTAAAATTTAAATTAGGAAGGTAAGCTGAATGAACAATGGTTGTAACACTGGTTACTGCCAGAATTGAAAAGGAGAAGCTGAGACAAATGAGTCAGCAGTGAGATCAGACCAAGTTCCAAAAGCTCGGGTGGGGTGGAGACTGAAGATTTAAGGTTGGGGGGAGAAAAAAATAGGACAAACTTTTGATTTCACTGATCAAGGTGTAGGGAAGGGATTGAATGTCATGTAGCATGTCAAATCAGACAAAACCGCAGAAGACAGGCTGTCCACATTGACTGACCATGTTAGTATCGAAACAATAGAGAAAGATTGGCTTTAATGATAATATTGTTTCTCGTTGAATTACATCCAATGAATTTAGGAAATAGGTTGTAAAGCCTTTATTTTTAAAAGCTGTGCAAACATGAATTCTTGGCTGTTTCTCTTCCTCCTGGCAACCTAGCCTAGACAGGCAGAGTCAGCCTTTGGGACACATCCAGTTGTTGCCTTGGACTCCATCCACTCTTATAGTTGACTTCAGCCATCTGATTTTGAAGCGCAAAAGTTTGTTTTTCTTTCCCCCTTGACTGTGCTTGTCTTGGATCCAATTGGACGGTAAACTTAGATTTAAATCTCTATCAGTGCTGATGTAAGCGGTGGCTCTGAGCTTTCATGGGAACAGTTCCACTCCCCTTTATTACCCGACTCTTCAAAATAGTAGCTAAACTATCGTTTCAATTTTTGTGTTCTTGTGTGCGTAAAATAGTGCCACCTGAGATGCCATATGCAAAATGGATAGAAGTGTGTGTCTAAAAACATGTATCATGCATGTATTGTTTTTATATAAATTCTAAGCAAATATGTAAAGAATTTTGCACTTCTAGTAATTTTTTATTGACTACCTGAAGATGTCCCAAATGCTTCAGTGTCAATGACTTCTGAAGTACAATCACTGTTGTAATTTAAGGAACCTTTGCTGTTAGTTACATTCAGTAAACGCCCACAAAACAGCAGTGAAATACGTGAGAGATAGTAGGAATTGCAGATGCTGGAGAATCTGAGATAACAAGGTGTAGAGCTGGATGAACACAGCAGGCCAGGCAGCATCGGAGGAGCAGGAAGGCTGACGTTTCAGGTCTAGACCCTGAAGAAGGGCCAAGACCCGAAACGTCAGCCTTCCTGCTCCTCCGATGCTGCCTGGCCTGCTGTGTTCATCCAGCTCTACACCTTGTTATCTCAGTGAAACACGTGAGTAGATTTTGATCTGGATTTTGAGGTATAAATGTTGATCAAGACATTGGGAGAACTCTTCCGCTACTCTGTAACACTAGTGCTTTTATGTTCGCCTGAGGAGGTAGACAGGATCTCGCCTTTAATGTGTCAAATGAAAGAAACTAACTGCCCCATTCCTTCAGTACTAGGTAGAACTGCCAGCATGGATTATGTGCTGAAATCTGCAGAGTGGGATTTAAGCCCACACCCAATATCACAATGTGTCCGTTTATATATATTAATATCTTCTGTACTGATTGCACACACATCCTTTGACATTAGCTGAAAAAAGCAGGCCCTACATTTCATGATTTGAAATCCCCAGTTAATACTCGCTTTACAGTAGCTAATTAGCCTGGTTTGCAGTGAAAAATTTAACTCTTAACCTGCCTTGGGTCATTTTTGGGATCATTAGTTAACAGCTGAAAGTGCAAATCCTTGTTGTTTGTATCAAGGCAAGAACTAATATTGGATCATTGTAAAGGCGCAAAGCAGTTTGAGCAAGGTGCTCAGAATAGTGAAAGAAAGAGATCAGATAAAAGTAGTTTCAGAGATAGTAGGAACTGCAGATGCTGGAGAATCTGAGATAACAAGGTGCAGAGCTGGATGAACACAGGCCAAGCGGAATTAGAGGAGCAGGAAGGCTGACGTTTCGGGCCTAGACTCTTCTTCAGAAATGGGGGAGGGGAAGGAGGATCTGAAATAAATAGGGAGAGAGGGGGAGGCGGATAGAAGATGGATAGAGGAGTAGATAAGTGGAGAGGAGACAGACCGGTCAAAGAGGTGGGGATGGAGCCAGTAAAGGTGAGTGTAGGTGGGGAGGTAGGGAGGAGATAGGTCAGTCCAGGGAGGACAGACAGGTCAAGGCGGTGGGATGAGGTTAGTAGGCAGGAGATGGGGATGGGGCTTGGAGGTGGGAGGAAGGACAGGTTAGGGAGGCGGGGACGAGCTGGGCTGGTTTTGGGATGCGGTAGAGGGAGGGCAGATTTGGAACCTGGTGAAGTCCACATTGATACCATTGGGCTGCAGGGTTCCCAAGCGGAATATGAGTTGCTGTTCCTGCAGCCTTCGGGTAGCATCGTTGTGGCACTGCAGGAGGCCTAGGATGGACATGTCGTCTGCAGAATGGGTGGGGGAGTTGAAATGGTTCGCGACTGGGAGGTGTAGTTGTTTCGTGCGAACCGAGCGTAGGTGTTCTGCAAAGCGGTCCCCGATCCTCCGCTTGGTTTCCCCAATGTAGAGGAGGCCACAACGGGAACAGTGGATGCAGTATACCACATTAGCAGGTGTGCAGGTGAACATCTGTTTGATGTGGAAAGTCTTCTTGGGGCCTGGGATGGGGGTGAGGGGGGAGGTGTAGGGCAGGTGTAGCACTTCCTGTGGTTGTAGGGAAAAGTGCCGGGTGAGGTGTGGCTGGAGGGGAGTGTGGAGTGGACAAAGTAGTCACGGAGAGAGTGGTCCCTCCGGAAAGCAGATAAGGGTGGGGAGGGAAAAATGTCTTTGGTGGTGGGGTCGGATTGCAGATGGTGGAAGTGTCGGAGGATGATGCCTTGGGTCCGGAGGTTGGTGGGGTGGTACATGAGGACGAGGGGGATTCTGTTTTGGTTTTTATTGCAGGGAGGGTGTGTGAAGGATGAGTTGTGGGAAAAGCGGGAGACACGGTCGAGGGCGTGCTCGACCACTGAGGTGGGGAGGTTGCGGTCCTTGAAAAACGAGGACATCTGAGATGTACGGGAGTGGAATGCCTCATCCTGGGAGCAGATGCGGTGGAGGCGAAGTAATTGGGAATAGGGGATGGCATTTTTGCAGGAAGGTGGGCGGGAGGAGGTGTATTCTTGGTAGCTGTGGGAGTCGGTGGGCTTGAAATGGATATCGGTTGCTGGAGAGAGAGAGAGAGAGAGAGAGATATTAGAGGTGGTCCAGGTGAACTTAAGGTTGGGTTGGAAGGTGTTGGTGAAGTGGATGAACAGTTCGAGCTCCTCGTGGGAGCACCTAGAAACCGATATCCATTTCAAGCCCACCGACTCTCTCAGCTGCTGAGAATACACCTCCTCCCGCCCACCTTCCTGCAAAAATGCCATCCCCTATTCCCAATTCCTTCACCTCCGCCACGTCTGCTCCCAGGATGAGGCATTCCACTCCCGTACATCTCAGATGTCCTCGTTTTTCAAGGACTGCAACTTGCCCCCCCACAGTGGTCGAGAACGCACTCGACCGTGTCTCCCACATTTCCCGCAACTCATCCCTCACACCCCCTCCCTGCAATAAAAACCAAATCAGAATCCCCCTCGTCCTCACGTACCACCCCACCAACCTCCGGATCCAACGCATCATCTTCGGGTACTTCCGCCATCTGCAATCTGACCCCACCACCAAAGACATTTTTCCCTCCCCACCCTTATCTGCCTTCCGAGGGACCACTCTCTCCGTGACTCCCTTGTCCGCTCCACACTCCCCTCCAGCCCCACCTCACCCGGCACTTTTCCCTGCAACCGCAGGAAGTGCTACACATGCCCCCACACCTCCCCCCTCACCCCCATCCCAGGCCCCAAGAAGACTTTCCACATCAAACAGATGTTCACCTGCGCATCTGCTAATGTGGCATGCTGCATCCGCTGTTCCCGTTGTGGCCTCCTCTACGTTGGGGAAACCAAGCGGAGTCTCGGGGACCATTTGCAGAACACCTACACTCGGTTCGCACTAAACAACTACATCTCCCAGTCGCGAACCATTTCAACTCTCCCTCCCATTCTGCAGATGACATGTTCATCCTGGGCCTCCTGCAGTGCCATAACGATGCTACCCGAAGGTTGCAGGAACAACAACTCATATTCCACTTGGGAACCCTGCAGCCCAATGGTATCAATGTGGACTTCACAAGCTTCAAAATCTCCCCTCCCCCAACCGCATCCCAAAACCAGCCCAGCTCATCCCTGCCTCCCTAATCTGTCCTCCCTCCCACCTATCCCCACCCCCATCTCCTACCTACTAACCTCATCCCGCCCTCTTGACCTATCTGTCCTCCCTGGACTGACCTATCTCCTCCCTACCCCCCCACCTACACTCATCTTTACTGGCTCCATCCCCGCCTCTTTGACTTGTCTGTCTCCTCTCCACCTATCCACTCCTCTATCCATCTTCTATCCGCCTCCTCCTCTCTCCCTATTTATTTCAGGACCCCCTTCCCCTCCCCCATTTCTGATGAAGGGTCTAGGCCCGAAACGTCAAGTTTTCCTGCTCCTATGATGCTGCTTGGCCTGCTGTGTTCATCCAGCTCTACACCTTGTTATCTCAGATAAAAGTAGATTACTTTTACTGGAAGGTAAATTGGCAACAAAGAGTCGTGATCTCAAGATAAGCTGAATACACAAAGGAGGAGATTAAGCAAAACTTTCTCTTGCAAAATATTATCAGAATTCAGAAGCCTCCACTGCAAATCATTAATGTTAAGTTGGTGTTGTTTAACTTAAAAAAAAAACAGGGAAGGGGACAGAGAACGCTGGAGATGACTATGAAGGTAAGCCCAAGCAAAGAATTTAACTTCAAAGCAGGTATTTTGGTTTTGGGATATGGCACAGAACCAAACTGGGTCGAGCTGGAGGAACACAGCAGGCCAGGCAGCATCAGAGGAGCAGGAAAGCAGAAGTGCCCCGACCTAGGCCCGAAACGTCAGCCTTCCTGCTCCTCTGATGCTGCTTGGCCTGCTGTGTTATCTCTGACTCCAGCATCGGCAGTTCCTACTATCTCCAAACTGAGTAGGTCCTCTTCACAACTTGCCTGGTCTTCTGCCGGCCATTTGGCAATATGGCACGTATCCTCTTTTGATTTGGCCTGAAAGGTTCTCTAGTTGACTGGGATCAAAAAGTAAAATGTTTGAAGTCAGGCACCTGGAGGCAACTGCACACAATCTGGGAGCTATGTATTAGCATACTGCGTGTAGTGTTAGCTCATGGCACAAGTGTACAAACATAGACTCATAGAGATCTGCAGCATGAAAACAGGCCCTTCGGCCCAACTTACCCATACCACCAAGTTTTCACAAATTAAACTAGTCCCATTTGCCTGCATTTGGTCCATATCCCTCCATGTACCTGTTTAAATGCTTCTTGACGAAATTGTACTCACTTCCACTGGTATGTCTGGCAGTCCATTATAGACACTCACCACCCTCTGTGTGAACATGTTGAACTGGTGATCACTGTGTAGCAGGCCAATGAGAGGGAGACATCTCGGATTGCCAACACTGTATAATTTCTTTCTATTCATGATGGAATGTGGGAATTGCTGGCTGGGTCAGCATTTACTGTCCATCCCTAGTTGCCGTCGAGAAGGTGTTGATGAGCTGCCTTCTTGAATTGCTGCAGTCTGTGCTGTAGATACACCTGAAATGCCACTTGGGAGGGAGTTGCAGGATTTTGACCCAGCAACAGTGAAGGAACAGCAACATATTTCCAAGTCATGATAGTGAGTGGCTTGGAAAGGAAATTGCAGTTGGTGGTATTCTCCTGTGTCTGCTGTCCTCGTCCTTCTAGACAATAGTGGCCATGAACTTGTAGAGTGCTGTCTGAGGAACCTTTACAAACTGATGCTATTGTGCATTGGTGGTGGAGGGAGCGCATGTTGTGCCAAATAAGTGGGCAGGTTCTTCCTGGATGGTGTAAGTCTTTAGTGTTGGAGCTGCACTCTTCCAGGAAAGTTGGGAGTATTCCATCACACTCCTGACTGGAGCCTTGTAGATGGTAGACGTACTTTCTAGAGTCAGGAGGTGCAGAATTCGTAGCCTCTGATTTGCTCTTGTAACAACTGTTTTTGGATAGCCAGTTCAGTTCAGCCCAAGTAGTTGTAACCCCCAGGATGTTGATAGAGAATTCAGAACCACTGAATTGTTATCACAGAAAAGGAGGCCATTTGAGTCCCTGCACCAGTTCTGTTACCTCATGCCAATCTCTTGTCTTTTTCCCATATCCTTGCGCGCCATTTCTATCCAAATAACCATCCGATCCCTTTTGAATGCTTCAATTGAAACTGCCTCTGCCACATTCCTGGCAGTACATTCTACACTGTAACTATTTGCTATGTGAAAAGTTTTTTTTCTTACATCACCCTTGCCTTGTTTGCATATTACTTTAAATCTATGATGGTAACATCACCAAATATCAAAGGACAATAGTTTGATTCTTCTAGTCGGAGATGGGCATTGCCTGGCATTTGTGCCACATACATATTACTTGCCACTTCTCAGCCCAAACCTGAATGTTCAGACCTTGTTGCATTTGAACATGGACTGCGTCAGTCTCTGAGGAGTCACAAATGGTGTTGAACATTGTGTAGTTACCAGCAAATATCCACACTTCTGACCTTATGATGGAGGAAAGGTAATTGATAAAATAGTTAACAACGGTTAGGTTTAGGACACTACTCAGAGGAACTCAAGCAGAAATGCTCTGGAGCTTAGATGACTGACCTCCAACAACCACAAATATCTTCCTTTCTGCCAGGGATCACTCCAACCAGTGGAACATTTTCCCCCTAATTCCCATTGACTCCAGTTTTGCTAGGGCTTCTTGATGCCACACTAGGTCAAATGCAGCAATTCAGACAGGATACAGTGTAATCAAATAAAGAAAATTGCTCATTAGGTTTTGCAAAAGTCAGGACACAATAATGAGAGGGAGGGGAAATAGAGAGTTTGAGATTTCTGTTTTTGTTAGTGTCCAGTATTGCAAGTTATCGAGAGAGATGCTACAGGGTTGGAAGCCTGCTGCCTTTACCCAGCCAGTCCTGTATGTGACTCCGGACCCACAGCAATGTGGGTAACTGTTAGAATTCTCCAAAGCTACTAGGGCTACTCGAGTAAGATCCAACTGGTTCCAGCACCTTCACCAGACAGACTGTAGCAGCTCAAGGAGGACGTGAACAATAGATCCCAGCCTCGCCTGTGTCCCAATGAAGGAAGCAACATCCTAAGTTCTCTGCAAGTACCTGGTAGGTTGATGAGCATCAGAATGTTATGATTAAAACTAATGATCCTACTGGACAAGTCTGATCCCAGAATAAAATCTGGATTGATAGATCATATATTGGTTTTAATTTGTTTGGTTAGTTAATTTTTTTTTTAGTTTTTTTCTGAAGAAGGATCTAGGCCTGAAATATCAGCTTTCCTGCTCTTCTGATGCTGCTTGGCCTGCTGTGTTCATCCAGCTCTACACCTTATTATCTCAGATTCTCCAGCATCTGCAGTTCCTACTATCTCTGGAAAGACTGGGTCTTTTTTAACTGGAGTGTAGGAGGTTGAGGGGTGACCTTATAGAGGTTTATAAAATCATGAGGGATATAGATAATGTAAATGACAGGGGTCTTTTCCCTAAGGTGAGGGAATTCAAAACTAGGTGGACATATTTTTAAGGTGAGAGGAGAAAGATTTAAAATGGACATGAGAGGAAACTTTATTTTACACAGTGTGGTTTGTGTGTGGAATGAACTACCAGAGAAAGTGGTGGATGCAGTTAGACTAATAATGTTTAAAAGACATTTGGTTAAGTTTGTGAATAGGAAAAGTTTTGAAGGATATGGGCCAAACACAGGCAGGTAGGACTAGTTTAGTTTGGGAACATGGTCAGTGTGGACTGGTTGGACCGAAGGGTCCGTTTCTGTGCTGTATGACTCTGACTTGTTGACTTCCTTATTTCTGAGAACATCATTCTGCCTCTCTTTCCAAAACAATTCAAATTCCAAAAATGATAGCTATCACACACCTTTCATCAGGTTCATGTGAAACGGAACTGCTAACCAAGAATTCTGTCTGTTCCCTGGCATGATGTTTTAGAGCCCACAACAAAAATTACTGTGTAATGCAGGAAATGAATACCTAGGGATGAAGTAGCATACCGCATTTAACAGGTAGACCAGCGTTCAGTCAATGGAAATAAATCTAAATGACAGTCACAGCCATTCCTTTCTTCTGCAACATAGTCCCTTCCCCTTCACAACAGAAGCAGGAGTAAGCCATTTTTTAAAATTCCTTCTTTCCTTCCTCCCTACCCCCCAAGCATTGCTGTGATGACTAAGTTTCTAAGTGATGCAAAAATCTTCACGATAGGCAGGGAAGGAAGCATACGTTTAACACTGGGTGACCGTTTCTGCAGCTGGCCTTCCTTCCTGAAACATACATCACCCTTCATTGTCTGGAACTGTCTGCTCTGATTTAAAGGCGTTACGTTCTCTGTCTCTCTTTCTTCCTCTCCACCTGCTCCCACCTCACCAAATGATGACCTTAAATACGTTGTTTTGCATAATAAACCCTTATTTTGACTGTTGATGTAACTGTTCCAATCCACAATTATCTGCTAGGTCATTTTGCCACACAGGTGGTTCTGGGGAAATCTCTTGGTGAATAAGGCCCAGCGGTGTTGTTCCCTGTATTACTGTGATTATACTGTGGTTGTGTGGCTGAATGGTCTAACGTGCTGGATTTGGATTCCAAGGGCTCTTGTGGTGCAGTGGGGTGACCCTACCTCTGAGTCAGAAGGTCGGAGTTCAAGTCCCACCTGTTCCAAAGGCGTGTAATAGCATCTCTGAACAGGTTGGTTAGAAAATATCTACAATAGCTATATCCAGTTGGAGAGACTATGGTGACCCAGTTAAACATAAGGAACAAGAGTTAGGCTTGAGTCATCCCTTGAGACTTCTTTAAAAATTTGTTTCAATTTATCTCACTGGCTTGTCTGGTCTGGTCCCTCCACACTAGGGGATGGGTTTGGTATAGTTGGAACCAGTGTAGTTTTTCATTCCATGAGCCTAGTGATGGCTATCACATTTTGCACAGGAAGTGCGAAAGAAAGTACTTTTCTTAGAAAGAAAGCACCTACATTTGTGTAGCGTGTCCTATGGCCAGTGAAACACTTTTTAAGATGTAGTCACTGTTGTGATATCAAATGCAGCAGCAAATTTGTACACAGCAAGCTCCCAGAAACGGCAATGTGAAAAAAATAGCGATGGTGTGTCTTATTCTTTCTGATACTTGGTTGACAGACAGCTTTTTTGTTCTGGTCACTGGAGATGGTCGATCCCTCTCACCCTGTTCTCAAAGACCTCCTCTCACTTCCTTGCACTGCTCCATCTCCAAATTCACATTGTGTAGAGCTTCAAGAGAGCCAAGGAAACCCCGAGCTAACCTGGTTTGATTATAAACTTGCTCCTTGTCAATAAAAAGAAAAGCAATGACGTAGTAAATACGTGAAAAGGCATTTTTAAAAGTTTGATCCCACCTTACAATAGTCTAACGTTGTTGAGTAAAAGGCATCGGGAGTGTGCTGTTCAGATGAGGTCACCATGTTCTTAATGCAGCCAAACATGCTTTTTTTTGTGTTTTTTTTTTGTATGCTGCTCTGTAAAATCCTGAAGCATCTCTACAGCTGCTAGAGCTTCAGCTCGGGAAACAGGTGGGCATTTTCCAGACCACTCAGTGGAATTTTTTTCTTTTCTTTCATTGATACATTTTGTCAGTTATCCTGATCCGTGCCTCAGAAATGCTCGAGGTTATCCAGCTGTTTTGACTTCCTACTGCATAAGTATTGTGTTGATGTCACAAAGTAACGTGACTTCTTGGACTTTCTAATCGGCTTTTCAGTGCCGTCTGTGTTGACACAGACCACAGGAATGAGACTTCCCTTGACTCACTTTCCACCATCTCTCATTTCATCTTTTGATGATAAAGAAAGATCCGGTAAAAGGTGGGGAACAGTTTGGCTTTATCTGTGTTGAAATATCTCTTGGTGCATTCTAGATGCCAACAAGACCAGTTTGCAGTCACCACTGCAGGCTTGCTTGGGTTTCACAATCTAGTATGGCCTAACTCTGTTCCAATTGGTTGTGCACATTATAAGACGTAGGAGCAGAAATTAGGCCGTTCGGCCTATTGAGTTTGCTCCACCATTCAAACATAGCTGATAAGTTCCTCAACCCCATTCTCCTGCTTTCTTCCTTGATCCCCTTGATAATCAAGAACCTATCTATCTCAGTCTTAAACGTACTCAATGACCTGGCCTCCACAGCCTTCTGTGGCAGTGAATTCCATAGATTCACCACTCTCTGGCTGAAGAGGTTTCTCCTTATCTCCATTCTAAAAGGCCTTCCCCTTACTTTAAGCCTGTGTCCTCGGGTCCTAGGCTCTCCTACCAATGGAAGCATCTTCCCAACATCCACGCTGTCGAGGCCATTCAGTATTTTGTAAGTTCCAATTAGATCCCCCCTCGTCCTTCTAAACTCCAATGCGTATAGTCCTAGAGTCCTCGAACGTTGCTCACATGTTAAGCTTTTCATTCCTGGGACCATTCTTGTTAACCACCTCTGAACCCGCTCCAGGGACAGTACATTTTTCCTGAGATATGGGGCCCAAAAACTGCCCACAATTATGACCAGTTGGCCAATCCAGAGTTGCCAGCCCAGAACTTGGACTTATCACGTGGATCTTCCTTCTACTGGCTTTCCTATTCTGCTGATGGGAAATGGCTGATGGTCTTGCCACAAGTGGAGCTTTGGCTTATCTGAAATTGACTCTTTGTAATTTCAATATATGTTCAAGTTGCACACCATCCTACCTTGGATACATATCTCTGTCCCTTTGATGTTGCTGGGTCAAAACATTTGGAAATTAACAACTTCGATGCACGGATGATTTATGAAGAATTCCCGTCACCATTTCCCTGAGGGCATTGAAGTGTGAGGAATAAATGCCAGCTGAGCTGGTGATGCTCATATCTGGAAAGTGAACTTTTAAAATCAATTACAAGGGATGAAGACCGGAAGTGCGGAGAGAAAAATGAACAGACAGGTTAGATTTAATTGCTGTGTGAATATGGATATACAGCTCGGAAGCAGACATTTGGTATAAAATATATAGAGTTTTCCTTTTGAACATTGACACTGGTTCTTTGTAATCCAGCTTGATTATGTCATCGATTTAGAGAAAGCGAAGGCAGAAATATTATATATGTGGTTCATTATACCTGTTATTAATCTCATCAAATTTGAGTACAAAAGGAAGGATCTTATCAATTGTAATAGCCCTGTTTTCACCTACAGCATTCATGATTAATGTTTTGTTCTGGAGACATGCAATGTTTAAAATATGTCTTTAATTTTCTTCCTTGTGGACAAACTTTAAATCAAAGATGGTAAAAGCTCACCACAAATTCTTGGACAGCACCTTCCTAACCTGGTGACCACTGCACTTAGAAGGGCAACAGATACCTGGGAACACCACCACTCTCAAGTTCGCCTCCGAACCCCACACCATCCCGATTTGGAACTAAATCGCTGTTCCTTTAATTGCCGAGTCCAAATCCTGACCACCCTTCCTAACGGCACTGTGGGTATATCACAAGTCTTGCAGTGGTTCAGGAAGGTGGCTGTCAATCATCGTATCAAGGGCCATTAGGGTTAGGAAGTAAGTGCTGATTTAACCAGCGATGTCCATGTTCCCTGAACAGATAAAGTAAACTGTTTTTGCTACTGTCAGTCTATCTTCTGTATTGAATCCAAATCCTGAAGTATGGCTTCTTTAATTTCTTCAAATGCTCTGGGGCTGAAAACTATAGTGTAGAGGACTGTGTTGTATTCGGTGGGAGATTTTCTTTGATATGCTTGCTTGGCATTATCCATCCTGAGAGACCGTGAATGATTCCTGAAGTTCAGTAAGCTCTATGCGCAATCCTTTATTCTCTCCATTCTGATGTTTTTTAGGAGTATTTGCACACTTCACTGAGCTTGGACAATAATTTGTTCAGTTTGGGTTTAATCCTGCCCAAGATCACAGTTTCTGGCGGGACTTGTCAGAATCAGTTATATCTCTTGTTTCCAACTCCAGGCGTGCTGACACCGATTCCTGTTCTCAGGCCGGGCTGGTTTCACCTTCCACTAACTCAGAATGGAATGTGAATTTTTCCAGCTCAGGGAAATGATACCACGGAGTTTGTGTTTTTGTTTTGCTTTTCCTGAAAAGACATAGAAGTCTCGGTGGTACTGGGATTGTTCAATTGAATCGAGTTGCTAAGTAACAAATGCCAGCTGTTTCCTATTTGGATTGTGTGGGGTTTCAGGGTTTGAAATATTTAACAAGCAATTCTCATTAAACAAACTGTGAGCATAATCCCTGGAATTAGTGTGTGGCCAGCTTTTTTATTTCAGAGTAATATGCTATGCTGTTTAGAGAGCACTGGTTAGTCTGAATGTACCAGAGGAGGCTACAGCGAATTCAGAGGGGACGCCACAGGAAGGGAGGCCTTGTGTCCATGCACTTGCGGCTGTTTGGAGATTGACGGCTGGAAAGCATCCTGACAGGGGAATTCAGTCTGTCTCTGGGCTGTCATGATCATGTGGAGAGTGCAAAAGCTGCTGCCCTTGAGGCTTTGCAGTTGTTGAAAAGCTCAGGTGCAGCCATTGTCCATCTCCTCCCACCATGTTCTGCACACTTCATCGAACCAATTTTGATTATGAAATCCAGTTTTTATTCGTGTCTGTTGACAAGAGAGTGATTTTATTATAGAGTTCATCAGCCCAAAATGCTTTTTGAATTTTCTTTTGGAGCACACTCATTATGAGTATTACTCTGTCCCTTCTTCCCAATGCCTGTGTTTTCTTCTCAATTGATTTGGGGTTTACCTACCTTGTATCCATCACCAGTATGGAGGATTAACTTGGGTCTTATCAATGCACCTTCTAACTGACCCCAGACAAGATGTTAACCATGTTCCCCTCACAGAGGAAGGTGAAAGTGTCTCCTTTCCACAATAGAAGGTTGTGGGTTAGAGGACCCTTTCAGACCTGAGAGAAACAAGCGCAGTCTGGGCTGATGCTCCTGTGGCTGAGGGAGGGTTACACTGTGGAAGTGCCATCCTGTAACTGAGATGTTAAAAAAAAAAAGGCCCTGTCACGTGGGCATAAAAGATCCCATAACATTATTTTGAAGAAGAGCAAGAGGACATTCTTCCAGTTGGCTTCACCAAAACAGATTATCTGGCCGACGTCATATTGCCTTCTGTGGGAGCTTGCTGTGTGCAAGTCAACTGCCAAGTTTCCTACTTCACAGCTGTGACAACATCTCTGAGGCAAACACTTGATTGGCTGTGAAGTGCCTTAGGTTATTCTAAAGCTATGAAAAATGCTATGTAAATGTAAGTCTTGAGGTTGGTTGGCTCGCCGAGCTGATGAGTTATTTTGCAGACGTTTCATTACCGTGCTTGGTAACATCCTCGGTGCAGCCTCCAATGAAGCGTCGGTGTGTTTTCCCGCCTGGTTTTTAAACTCTGGAGTCCGTTGAGCTGGATTGCCTCACTTCCGGTTTTCCTTCTAATTGGAGTGTATATGGGGTCGAGTTCAATGTGTTTATTAATAGCATGCTTCATGGAGTGCCAGGCTTCTAAGAATTCTCGTGCCTGCCTCAGCTTGTCCCAGGATTTTGGTGTTGTCCCAGTTGAAATGGTGGTTCTCCTTGTCCATGTGGATTGACATGAGTGAGCTCACTCCTGTCTAAGGATCTTCGGTGAATTTCTGCAGTGAATCTTGCAGATAGTACACAGTGGTGGAGGGACTGGATACTTGTGGATATGGTGCCAATCCAGTGGGCTGCCCTGTCCTGGATGGTGTGAAGCTTCTTGAGTGTTGTTGGGTCAGCACCCATCCAGGCAATGTACACATATTTGCTCATTCTTGTGTTAACTGCAGCAAAGAAGTTGTCACTGCCAATCAAGGGTAGTGAACCAAGATGATCAGCAGCACCTACAATTAAGGCAGTGATGGGGAAGTCAAGATTCTGAAAACAGAAAGGCAGGAGGGAGGTGGAGCTCTCTCACGGCACGGAGCTCCCACCCTCTAACGTATGATATGATTTCAACCATGATCCTGGGAAAACCATTTCATTGCTGTGGAATTAGCAGAGGAATTAAGTTAACTTGAACCCCATTCAGAGATCCAAGTACATCCTCCCTGTCCACATCAAGCTTTATATATTTACGTTGTTCAGATCTGTAACTGTTCCATTCCCTTTGGGCTGATGTGTCCTTTTGTTCCCCTCATGCTTATTCAATTCTTTAATCTCCTTCAAAAAATGGTACCCACTTTTTGTCAGAAAATAGCACATTATATTTTTGTACCAACAATTAGAGATTTTGTTAAAGAAAACTAGAATGTCCTTTTTGCAATATTAACAGCTAATAATGACCAGATTCTCCTCCTGCAGTCTCACTGTGGTGACTTTCGAGTGAGGCAACCGAAAGCATGAAATTTTACATTGAGTTAGATCAGTTTTATACTACTACTTATGCTGCTTAACAGCCCTCCTTCCTTCCTGTTTTATGTAATTCCCGCAGTGTAAACTTCTATAAGCATCAGAGGAAAGTTGCAGCAAAGAGACCAGTCAGCCCATTATCTCTGCACCCGCTGAATAAACTGGCTGCCTTTTCTAATCCCACTTCCTTCATGGGTTACAGCGCTTCAGGTGTGGATCAAGGCTCCTTTTACAGAAGTTGAGTGCTTTTGCCTCAACCACCAAAGTGGGCAGCACATTCCAGACACCTGTTTTCCTATGGGTGAAAACCTTTTTACTCTTGTCTCCTCTAATGCTTCTATCGATCATCTGAACTGAAGTCACTGTGCAGTCTCCTCTGTTCTAAGGAAAATCCAGTTTCTCTTCACAGTTGTAATCATCACGTCTTGCCAACGTTCTTGAAAATCCCCTGTTTCTACTCTCGAGATCACTTCTTATGTCCTTCCTGTAATGTGATGAACAGAATTGCACACACAACCCAGGCTCTGTCTCCTTCCCATCAAATCGTGTCCACGATGGCACATTTTGCGATTGTCAGGATGATGCCAGTTGCTACACCACCGGTGACCACTGCAGATGACCCCAGTCCTGCACTCATTCTTCCCATGTATACTTTTGAACAGTGGTCACTAGATCATGCTCAGAAATGGAAACCTTTGCTTTTTGTTTGTCCAAGACAAATCAGTACTGTTGGAACATGGAGTCTTCCCAGTATCTAAGGCAGTTTTATTGCCAACTGCAGGGTACAATTGTATGTTAGATGTTACAGTGCAATGTTAGGCGTTTTGGCCCTTAACGTTTGTGCTGATGTTTCCAATCAGTCTGTAGCATTCTGAATCAACCTATTTGAGTCTGTTGTGATAAATTTCCATCACAGGTGGGACTGGAGCTGGGGCCTTTTCGCTCAAAGGCCACAATCCTCTACATCAGGGAAACCAAGCGGAGGCTTGGGGACCGCTTTGCAGAACACCTGCGCTCAGTTCGCAACAAACAACTGCACCTCCCAGTCACGAACCATTTCAACTCCCCCTCCCATTCCTCAGACGACATGTCCATCCTGGGCCTCCTGCAATGCCACAATGATGCCACCTGAAGGCTGCAGGAACAGCAAATCATATTCAGCGTGGGAACCCTGCAGCCCAATGGTATCAATGTGGATTTCACAAGCTTCAAAATCTCCCCTCCCCCAACCGTATCCCAAAACCAGCCCAGCTCGTCCCCGCCTCCCTAACCTGTTCTTCCTCTCACCTATCCCCTCCTCTCACCTCAAGCCCCACCCCCAT
>JAHRHZ010000018.1:5562922-5590810 GCA_024137785.1 Ginglymostoma cirratum
CTTCGATCACTGGTGACTTCGATCACTGGTGACTTCGATCACTGGTGTGATTCAACAAAGCTGTTGCTGCTTCAGCCTTCTGCACCCTGGGGAAGATGTTGATTGATGAGGGTCTACGTTTGGGTGGCAGGCTGTTGGCCTTGCTTAAAGGGACACACTTCTCAAATTGGGCAGGAAGCAGTTGACAATGTGCTCTACCTTTAGTGAAGTTCAAAGAGCCAAGCCCCTGCACTGTGCAGACATTTAGCGTTTCTGTTGCAAGTGCTCACCAGGCTCATAATCCAATCAGTAATTCTTACTGATCCAAGCTTTGAGTATTATGTAAGTTTTGCTTCTGGCCAGGCAGGGATCGATGAATTTAACACAGTCATCATGCTTCAGTGCTGCATTGTGAGTGATACAGTTGTTCACCCATGGCGAGAGGAAGCTCCATTTTTCATTTTAAAGTTGACAATCACAGCAAAACTGTCATTTTCAGGTGAATATTTTGGGTGGAATTGGCACCACAGTCGAAACTGCACTTGTGATACCCCTGAAAAAGGAACCAGTATGCTTAGCAGGCATTGGTGGGCAGAATGGAAGCATGAATTGCTGTTCAGTTGAAGGTTCCTTTTATTGTTTCATTTGACTTCTGTCCTCAGTTGCTTCCCCTTCAAAAGGGGACTCCTTTATTCACTGGGTTTTCAGTTGCTGTCAGTAGGGGACGGCCCAGGGCGTCCATTGGTTAAAATGCCAGCCATTGCCCAGTTGGTGGCTCAGCCACAACTGACTCCGGTCATCTATCTTCAATAAGTGAGCAACTCTATGGTCTGGTAAGACTATAGCAACTTTACCTTGTTTATCCCTCAGCATTACAAAAATATCATCTAATCATTGTTATATTGTTGATTATGGGAGCTGGTTGCCACATTTCCTTCATTGCAGCAATGACTTCACTGAAGCAAAAGTACTTCATGGACTGTAAAATACTTTGATACATATGGTGGGGTCAGAGACAACAGTGTGGAGCTGGAGGAATGGAGCAGGCCAGGCAGCATCAGAGGTGCAGGAAAGTTGACATTTCAGCTTGGACCCTTTCTTCAGAAATGGGGAGGGGGAAGGGAGCTCAGAAATAAATAGAGAGAGGAAGGGTGGGGCTGGGGAAGGTGGGTGTGTTGGTGATAGGTGAGTGCAGGTAGGGAGTGGGGGGGTGGAATTTGTCAGTGGGATGGGAGGGGCAGATAGGTGGGAGAGAAGGTGGACAGATTGTGTCAGGTCAAGGAGGTGGAGATGAGAGGGAGGGTTGGACATGGGATGATGGGCGGGGGTATGGGGTGTTTTTAAAACTGGTGAATTCCACGTTTAGGCCATCGGGCTGTAGGCTCCCCTGGCGGAATATGAGGTGTTGCTCCTCCAGTTTGTGTGTGGCGTCATTGTGGCACTGGAGGAGGCCCAGGATGGACGTGTCACCCAGGGAGTGGGCGGGGGAGTTAAAATCATTGGTGACCAGAAGGTGGTGGTGTTTGTCCCGTAAGGTGTGCAGATGCTGTACGAAACGGTCCCCGAATCTACGCTTGGTCTCACCGATGTAGAGGATACATTAATAGAACATTAATAGATAGAACATTACAGCGCAGTACAGGCCCTTCAGCTCTCGATGTTGCGCCGACCTGTGAAACCAATCTGAAGCCCATCTAACCTACACTATTCCATTATCATCCATATGTTTATCCATCTAAATGCCCTTAAAGTTGCCGAGTCCACTACTGCAGGCAAGGCATTCCATGCCCTTACTACTCTGAGTAAAGAACCTACCTCTGACATCTGTCCTATATCTATCGCCCCTCAATTTAAAGCTATGTCCCCTCGTGCAAGCCATCACCATCCGAGGAAAAAGGCTCTCACAGTCCACCCTATCTAATCCTCTGATCGTCCTGTATGTCTCTATTAAGTCACCTCTTAACCTTCTCCTCTCTAACGAAAACAGCCTCAAGTCCCTCAGCCTTTCCTCATAAGACCTTCCCTCCATAAATTTTCTGATGAAGGGTTTAGGCCCGAAACGTCAAGTTTTCCTGCTCCTATGGTGCTGCTTGACCTGCTGTGTTCATCCAGCCCCATGCTTGTTATCTTGCATCCTGGTAAATCTCCTCTGCACCCTTTTCAACGCTTCCACATCCTTCCTATAATGCAGTGACCAGAACTGTACGCAATACTCCAAGTGTGGCCGCACCAGAGTTTTGTACAGCTGCAACATGACCTCACGGCTCCGAAATTCAATCCCTCTATCAATAAAACCTAACACACCATACGCCTTCTTAGCAACCCTATCAACCTGGGTGGCAACTTTCAGGGATCTATGCACATGGACACCGAGATCTCTCTGCTCATCAAAGCATGGAGCAATCCTTTTTCCACTGTTACTCTGGCACTATCCCCCACCTCTTCCTCCGTTACGTTGAGTGCATCAGCGCTGCCTCGCTGCCACGAGGAGCTTGAACAGTTATCAACTTTACTAACACTTTTCGTCCTAATGTCAAATTCACCAGGGCCATCTCTGATACCTCCCTCCTATTCCTGGACCTCTCCGTCTCCATCTCTGGTAACAACTTCAACACCAACCTCCTATTTCAACCCCACTGACTCCCATAGCTATATGGACCACACCTCCTCACACCCACCCTCCTGCAAGAATGTGATCTCTTACTCCCAATTCCTCTGCCTCCGCCGCATCTGCTACAAAGATGGAGTGTTCCACTCCCGAACATCCCAGATTTCCTCCTATTTCAAGGACCGCAACATCCGCCCCCTCCACGATCAAAAATACCCTCAACTGCATCTCTTGCATTTCCCGCAGTTCTGCCCTCAAACCCCCTCCCACCAACAAAAATAAAGACAGAATCCCCCTTGTCCTCACACATCAACCCACCAACCTCCACATCCAGCATATCATTCTCCGCCACTTCCACCACCTACAATCTGACCCCATGACTAAAGAGATATTTCCTTCCCCATCCCTATCTGCCTTTTGTAGGGACCGCTCACTCTGCGACTCCCTCATCCCCTCCACGCTCCCCACCAAACCCAGTACACTCGGCATTTTTGCCTGCAACTGCAGGAAGTGCTACACCTGCCCCTACACCTCTACCCTTCACCTCCATTCAAGTCTCAAAGCAAACCTTTCACATCAGACATGGGTTCACCTGTATATCCTCCAACTTGGTCTACTGTATCTGTTGCTCCCAATGTGGCCTCCTCTACATCAGTGGGACCATTTTGTAGAGAATTTGTGCTCTGTACGCAACAAATGACAACACTTCCCGGTCGCGAACCATTTTAACATCCCCCTCCCACTCCCTGGGTGACGTGTCCATCCTGGGCCGCCTCCAATGTCACAATGACACCACACGCAAAATGGAGGAGCAGCACCTCATATTCCACCTCGGGAGCCTACAGTCTGATCGCCTAACCCTGGAATTCACCAGTTTTAAAATCTCTCCACGCCTGGCCTCATCCCTTGTCCAACCCTCCCTGTCATCCCCGCCTCCTTGACCTGACACAATCTGTCCGTCGACTTCCCCACCTATCTGCCCTACCCATCCCGCTGACCAAACCCCACCACTCCCTACCTGCCCTCACCAATCACCATCCCACCTACCTTCCCCAGTCCCACCCTTCCTCTCTCTCCTTATTTCTCAGCTCCCTTCCCTCTCCCCATTTCTGAAGAAGAGTTCTGAGCTGAACCATCAACTTTCCTGCTCCTCTGATGCTGCCTGGCCTACTGTGTTCATCCAGCTCAACACCTTGTTATCTCAGATTCTTCAGCATCGGCAGTTCCTACTATCTTTTCCAGATTATCCTGTTTAACTGTTCTACTTCAGCCAGGTTCCCAGCTTACAGTCTGTGCAATTGCATGAAGGAGGTGATGGGAGAGCTGTAATGGTAGCGGTCTGTGAACTGATCCTTTAACTTGTTGCGCTTTATATTGTTTGTATAGCTCAAAGTTTGAAACAAACCTGAAACAAGTGGCTTTTGTATTTTGAATGGCAGTTTTAAACCCAATCAATTTTTGTTATCAGTGTTTAATATTGACTGAGATCCTAATGACTTAAATTAATAACTATTTAAATCACACATAAGAAAGGGTGCTAAACTGGGTGTTAAACAATGAGTCATTGAATCTCTACGTTGTGGGAGCAGGCCATTCGGCCCATTGAGTCTGTGCTGGACCTTGGAGAATGCCACCCAGACCAACCCCCCCCATCCCCGTAACCCCACATCCACCAAAGCCAACCTTACCCATCCCTGGACACGATGGGGAATTTACTGTGGCCAATCCACCTAAACTGCACATCTTTGGACTATGGGAGGAAACTGCAGAACCAAACGTTAACCCACACAGACAGTCACATGAGGGTGAAATTGAACCCGTCTGCCTGGGGCTGTGAGGCAGCAGTGCTAACAACTGAGCCACCGTGCCACCCCAGGTTGTAGATACCCTCACAGCACCAGACGAATCTGTTGCTAACTAATCAGGTGGCTAAACTGGAGTCTTGAGTATTCATAGTAATTGCACTGAGCACTATGTGAATCCCAATTTGGCAGTCCTTCATTTTATATCACATTATAAACTCGTAAATTGGTTGTTAGTGTACCTAAAAGCGCATTCAAGATTATTCAGCAAGTGCAGCTCAATTGCAGAATCCTATCCCAATCACTGAACGTCTGAAAGCCCTTTGCAGGCAATGAAGTCACTGCCATTGGAAATGTTTTAGCAGCCAGTTTACACAGAGCAAAACCCCCACAAGCAGCAATGTGATAATGACCAGAATTTGTTATTCAGAACATTGATTGAGGGATAAATATTCTGGCCAGGTTGCAGGTAACTTCCATGCTCTTTTCCTCAAAATGGTGCAATGGAGTCTTTTACATATAAGGTCACGGTTTAATGCCCCACTTACAAAATGGTACGTCCAATAGTACAATGCGCAGTCAATACCGTGCCAGTGCGTCACCCTTAATTCTTGCAGTGGGAGTTGAACCCACAATCATCTGGTGCTGAGACAGAGTGCTATTTACCTGGCTACAGCAGGGTGGGGGAAAGTTGGCTCGACCCTCGTTCTTGAAAATTATCCAGCAACTTCTATTAGAATTTATGCATGAATGGGTGGCTGGCTAAGGACTGGATTAGGTTCCATTGTGACGCCCTTCACGGTTTAATAGGTTTCTAATGCTCACTACCCAATCTCTTATGTGGAGGGCGGATTCTTACAGTGAGAGATTTAGTGGCTAATCTTTGTGTTTATAATAGTTCCAGCATGAATGACCAGTTTCGGGAAATGAACCTCAAAAAGTATGAACGTTTGACTACAAATTGCACAGGTGGTGAGCGAAAGGATTCTTTAGAAGTTTGAGGCTTGTGTAACATCACTGACCACCATTGTAAAGGTTGTGTAAAAGTTCTCTTGGGAAATGAAGTCATTTTAAAGTGTTTAGCTGGAGTACAATGACCTCTTTATGCATCAATAGTCAAGGTAGCATGATAGAATACATTGGAATTGGTCTCTGTCTTTGTACCAACAATACCAACGATGACCTGTATTTGTATCTCACATTCACAGTAAAACATTGAGTATTATCAAACAAAATTTAGCATCAAGCATTGGGTATTTGGCAGATGACTGAAAACTTGGTCAGAGGTATGTTTTAATGTGGTGTTAGAGGAGGAGAGTGAGACAAACGCTTAGTCTGCTTTTGAAGGTCAGGAAAACTGAGTCACCTTTGAACCAGTATCAAAACTACATTGATTTCCAGTTTTGTTTTATTGTATCTGGGTTTTTAACTGTTATTGAATGAGTCAGCAGCATTTGAATCATTCATGTCTTGACAGGGACAAATGCCATTGCAGCGGTGATGTCAAAGTTTCACTGCTGAATGAGCAGACCTTAAAACGTAGCAGACAGTCATAGACACCTGAGTGCTGAAGGAAGTGACAGCATCTGGCACTTACTAAACTTAGACAAAACAAATCATGTCACTTCACAGGTTTGGGATTGGTCCTGAGTAGGATAAAGTGCTGAGGGAAGTGAGATAAAGTACAGAGGGTAGAAATGGCATGGTAATGAGCGAATCGGCTAAGTGTTCTGCATTGGTATAGAAATAGTGGCAGAATGAAGTGTACAGATTAGCAGGAGAAGAGTGTGTGAGTGGAATCTTATGGGCTTGAGGGAATCTGAAGGGTTCTGAAGAAGAGTCTTATAAGACTCAATGTTAGCTGTTTCTCGCTCCATAGATGCTGCTAGACCTACTGAACTTCTCCAACATTTATGTTTTCATTGCAAAAACAGGGTGGAGTCAGGCCGAAGTGGGAATTGAAAACGAGGACAACCTCTTAGATGTCTGCATACTGACAAGCAGACACCAGAAAGCATTAGCATGAATAGGATAATGAGTAGATAGAGTAAAACTCAAAGGGGCTCAGAGGAATCTTGGAGCAAACGAACCTGGAAGTGGAGTGTCAACTTTCGTGTCAAGTGTGACGTGGATGCAGTAGTTTTAGTGATGGATTGTTGATGTTGTGGTGGGAGTCAACTGCAGATTGAATGGGACAAAAAGGTTTCACATTGCTGGGCGCAGCTTGACTGGGGAGCCAGGGAGAGTGTTGGGATTGTGATGGGCAGGTTAAGCTGTAATAGCCTTGATTTTACCAACCCCTCAGTGGCATGAACAGAGACGTTAAGGCCAGTTAATTAGCAGGGAACTGTATCATGACTGTCCTCCTGCTGCATAGGGTGGGGGGTCGGTGGAGGGGGGGAGGTGGTGGGGCTGGGAGTGTGGTGGAGGGTGGTAACCCTCCTGCCATGTGTGATGGGGTGGCCACCAACTTCATAGCAGTGGTACACAAAGTGGGGTGTGATCCATTAGAGGTAAAGGCAGCATCTCCGCAAAGCAGGGACCTGTGGCACCAATATTCCACCCCAAAAAGATTTCCCTCAGATTGGAAGGGCCATTTGAATTTGGCTATTGTGAATTAATTCTTTTGTACTTCACAATCTCCACATTGAGGCATCCTGACTATCTCGGAACCTGTCTCAGCAATGCCCACCTCTTATGCTGTCAAGATGCCAGAGCTCTGTGACCTCTGGTAGGGGTGGCTGCAGCAGGAGTCTCCCTGCCATCTTTATTTTAGATGGATGGCTCCGAGGTGGCCAGTTCAAAGGCTGCCTGCAGTAAAATTGTCAAATCCCCATCACTGCTGAAGGCCAGGTCAATTTCAGCCCAACATTTCTGTTGGAAACTGAGCAGGCTAACTCTGCTCTTCCTATTGCTGGGCTGCAGGAAGATCTAGCCCGCTGAATATTTAATCTTGCACAAGCAGCTGTGTGGCGTAACAAAAGAAATAGAATAAGACACTTTGAATTGTAATAATTCATTCAACAGTTAGCCACTCCACTTCTGTACTACCTCAGATGTTTATCTGGCTTCCCCCAGGCAATATTGCTGGAGGAGCTTTATTGTTAAAGTCCAGTTAAGGGAAAGGAATGGATGGAAAGAGAGAAAGGCTGCTCAGCGTAAACAGGACTGCAGTTGTGGTTAGGGATTTATGGTTTAATATGCCTGCAACTTCCTATGGGACACCATTGTTGGTTGGAGAGTGGTTGCCATCTGAATGCGTCTGCAGCCTCCGTTGGTTCAGTTATAAAGAGGACACGATCTAACTCTTGCTGGGAGTGGTTTGCACTGTCAGAGCTATAAAATGAGGTGGTAAAAACCACACCTTACTCAATTTGACCATTAAATACTGTAGCCTCATGATGAAGGAAGGCCGGTGCTACTAATGGAGTCAGTGTTCTCTGTTGAAACTGGCAGAAAATCAGTGTGGTTTATGGGTATTTCAGATGTACAAATGCCTGCTTTGTATGTTGTAAGAGAAAAAGCCCTTAAGTTAGTGTTGGAGATTGGCAGTTGATTAGTAGTGTGTTGATTACTACCGGGAATAAGGCAGAGGCACCTTGCCAGAAGAGCTTTTTGAAAGACTATTTGGTGTTGGGAGCAGCAAACAGATCTTTAGGATAGGGTTGTTGGCAAAATAAGACATTTTTAATTATCCCGCAAAATTCCAGCTTCATCCCTTCAAAGAAATGAATACATGCATCATCAAATCTTTAATTAAGTAAAGTTTATAGATGGATCCTTTGAAGTGCTTTTGCTGAATGCAACATGTCTGAAACTCAAGATTTGCTGAAACAAGGAATGATTGATTTGATTGGGTTCCGGATTTCTGTCTTTTCAAGTATTGTCAAATATTTTCTCTATCGATTATTTCACATAGTCAGAAGTCACACCACACCAGGTTATGGCCCAACAGGTTTATTGGAGCCTGACGAAGGAGCTGCACTCCGAAAGCTTGTGAATTTCAAATAAACCTGTTGCACCATAACTTGGTGTTGTGTGACGTCTGATATTGTCAACCCCAGTCCATCACTGGCACCCCCACATCATAATTATTTCAAGTTTTGAGAGAAAAAGGTACTGTGAGGTAGGCACAGACCAGGGTTCAAATTCAGCTACAACTGAAGCAGCGAGTATCTTGCCTATGAGTGCTTGGGAAAAAAAAAATGAATTTTGGAGTGTCTGAATCTAATTTCCACTGGATACACATGTACAATGAAATGTCGTGATGAGGGTGGAAATGCATGCGCCTGCATGGAAGGAATTGATGTAAAGTCTGCCAGTGATCTGTGAGAGAAAGAGGATTACTTTGTAGAAATTAGTCCTTTAGTCATCTTTGAAAGGCCAATTTTGTCCTCTTCCCTTTTACAAAGACCCATAAGTGAAATAAAAATACTGTTTCATGAAATGCAGACAGTTGGCAATGCACACTGGAAGTTGGACTGAGACCATTCAGACTTACCCTGTTGGATTATTTCAATCAGCAACGAGGATCATCTGAATCCTCCACTATCTTGGTCTGCTATTGAATACAAAATTGAAAGATGAGGGTGTTAATCCAGTAGTTCTCAGAATGTGGTCCACAGGCTAGTCCACTGATGCATGGTGTTTGCAGCCAAGGCCATTCAAGAACAGAACCTCATCCCCACCCATTCGTTTACCATCATGCAACCCAGACCAGTTCCCCCATGGAACAAGTCATCATTACCACGTGCACTAACAACATAGTTGTATTGGCAAGATCTATCCTACTGCTGTGGTTTTGACAGGACAGGAACAATGATGTGATGGCAGGGTTCCAAGCTGGAGATATTCGTGTCAGGTTCCTCATTCAGCTGGTTCAATGTAATTTTCGGCACGGAATTGCAAGCTTGGATTTTCAACGTTGAGCCTGAAAATTAGGATGAACCAGCTGATTGAGGAACCTGATAACTTGGAGTCCTGCCATCACCTCATTGTCCCTGTCCTACCAAAACCACAGCTATTTTTCCCATGAATTCTGATGACTTTTCATTTGCGGTTGACAGTGCAAGTGGGAGAGGTAGGCACCAGGAGAAGGTTTCTTGGCTGTTTTGCTTAGTTTAAGTGATCTGTGGAAGGAAAAGATTTGAAGACCATAGTGTTAATCCATTGTGCTCTTGAGCTTGCTGTTGTTTTGCTTTGTTACTCTGGTGTCACGCCAATCTCTCTGTCATCTTGAAGTGATTGAATGATGTTATCACCTGTGGAAACCACATCCCTGAACTGGTAGTTGAGCACAGCAGAGGAGATGTAAGAAGGATACATTGTGGAGGATAGTGAAAGAAGGAGACTGACAAAAAGGAAAAGAAATGGCCAGTCTCAACTTATTTGTCTAGTGTATGGCATGGAAGGAACCCATTCCACCCACTGAGTCTATAGTGGCTCCTCTGTAGCATAAACCAGTTCAGTCCCATTGTGCCCCACTAACCCTGTAGCCCTGCAAGCTTATTTCTCTCGTGCCCATCTGATTATCATCTCCATTTCCATCTCCCTAGTAGGCAGTGTCTTCCTGGTCATTCCCACGCACAGTTTAAAAAATGTTGCTTCTTACGTGTTCCTTGCCCAAAACCTAAATCTGCCCCTGGTCCATCTAATCCACGATGACATTATTTGGCCAACTGTGATGATGTTGTAAGCCAATCCCAACGGGCCTCACCTACATATTCTCAGCAATGTACTTTCTGTCGTGGACACTGGTGAGCGGGAAGTGGATCCTTGGTTAATCTCCCCTGGTGCCCCTTTACATCTCGTAATGAGAATAATCTAGCAAAGGGAATCTCAGGGGCCCATTTTCATTTGCAGGCAAGAACAAAGTGAAGGGTCAAAGGCACAAGATAATCACTAATAGACCTAGGACGAAATTCAGGAGAAACTCCTTTGCCAGAGAGTGGTGAGAATGTGAATAGTTCAAATAAGCAGCGTAAGTACGTTTTAAGGGGAAAGGAGATAACAGGTTATATTGAAGATAACAAGCATGGGGCTGGATGAACACAGCAAGTCAAGCAGCATCATAGGAGCAGGAAAACTTGACGTTTCGGGCCTAAACCCTTCATCAGAAATGGGGGAGGGGAAGAGGGTTCTGAAATAAATAGGGAGAGAGGGGGAGGCGGATAGAGGAGAGGATATATTGAAGTTTGCCTGCTTTGGTTGCCACTTGATGCCCAGCTCCTGCCTGTGGCTCCAAGAAGTGGCTTGCAAGCAGCAACAGCTACACCGCGGGGAACCACTTTGACTGGTGAATCAAACCAAGTGAGGGTGGCTGACAGATTTCCAACCTTCAACGAATTTGGGATTTGCCTATCACGAGGACACAAAGACTGTTTCGGTGGACTCTGCAGAAGAAATCATTTGTTTAATTCAGTAGCCAAGAGATCAAAGCAGTGTGGAGCATGGAGAACGTGATGAGGTGAAAAAGTGCAGACATGGTCATTCATTGCAGCCAAAGAAACCTTCAGCTGTTATGGTTCTCTGTGCTGCTGAACCCTGGCTTGTATGGCTGAGAGAGTGGAATTACTTGTGTGCAATGCTTCTTGCACTATTCAAAGCATTCTTGCACAGGTTTTTGTACACAATTATCTATGTTTATCATAAGTGAGCCTGCACATCCATATGTCTTATTGAATTTGAAGGGCAACAATCATCATCAGATTAATGCAAGGGAGAGGTGAGGAGAAGGACATAGAGTTTGATGAAGTACGTTGGGAGGAGGCTAGTGTGGAACATAAACATTGCCATGGTCGTTCAGTGGAGGGTGGCATGGTGGCTCATTGGTTAGCACTGCTGCTTCACAGTGCCAGGGACCCAGGTTCAACTGTAATCTCGAGCAACTGTCTATGTGGAGTTTACACGTTCTCCCATTGTCTGCGTGGGTTTCCTCCAGGTGCTCTGATTTCCTCACACAGTCCAAAGATGGATAGGTTAGGTTCATTAGCCATGGGAAATGCAGGGTGATAGGGTCGGGTGGGCGGATCTGGGTGGGATACTTTTTGCAGGGTCATTGTGGACTTGATGGACCAAATGGCCTGCTTCCATACTGTAAGGATTCTGTGTTCTAATCCTTGGTCTCTATGACCTGTTTTAATGCTATACACAAGTCAAGGGGCTCTTGTTGCACAGTAGTAGTGTCCCTATCTCTGGGCCAAGATGCTTGTGGTTAAGTTCCAACTGTTCCAGTGAATGTGTCATGAGACGTCTGCACAGATTGGTTGAAAACATCAATAAGCAAACCATGAACTGAACCAGAGGCCTGCCTGTTCTCATAGGCCCAATATAACAAGGTGCGGTGCCCTGACTTATATTGAACTACCAGTCAGCTCCACTCATGCCATTCCTGAAGTTAATTAACATGACTGTGGTTTAATCAACTGCCATTACTCACAGTCTGCAGATTTGAGTTTCAGTGCTCAATTGCAGCACCTGACACCTGGTGAGATGTTAAGCTACCCTTTTTCACCTATGATTCACTTTTGTCTGCATTTTTGAGGAATGTTGGAATGTCTAAGACAGCACTGCTTGCTGTGAGATCTTTCTGGAATGATTTTTACTGCGAATAACAATGTTATCTTGAGCTTTTGAACCCTTTGCCACTCTGGACACTTTGTAAAAGTATTTCATATCTATGACTGACATATAGTGCAGTTGAACATCCACAAAGCATCATCGCTAATGTACTAATTTCATAGCATTACCACTGTTAATTAGGCAGACCGAAGTTCTGACAAGCCATAATTGAGATGCATGCCTGGTTAATCTGTTCTCCATACGGTTGGTTAAGGCAAGAATGTTGGATATGGGAGCACTGGCAATATTCCCTGCTCTTTAAAAAGTGTCATAGGATCACTATAATAAACAGAATTTCAATTCAACATTTCCTTTGGAATGCTGCTCTTCCCAACAATATAGACTCCCTTTCATACTGCTGTGAAATGTCCCCCGAGATTTTGTGCTGTCGTCTTGGACTGGGTCTTGAACCCACAGACTCTGTAAGAATGCCAACACTTAAGTCTAGTCGTTAATTAGTATATATGTAGGTGAATTAATGCTGATGCTGTTATGGAGATCGACCTGAATACAGATCTCCACACCCAGAGGTATGGTCATAACCACAAGTACTCCCCTATCTTGGATGAACTATTGATAATGGGTGTCACATACAACTGAGACATTTTTAAACTCCTGGGCTCATTCAGGAGTGTAGTGTGAGGCAGACGTAATGTGGAGTGCTGAGTTTCTGGGCTGGAGAAAGGGAGAGAACTTGCAGAAGGGATGGAGAAAATAAAAACGATGGAAAGGCGAAAGATGAAAATATAAGTGACAATATAAATATGAAGTGTGAGTATGATGAGTGACTTGTAGATAAGAGGTGAATTCACCTGTCAACTCAATAATGAGAAACAAGGGAGTCTTACGTCATGATTATGATCATTCCTTTCAGTATCAGAGCTGCACAGAACTGTGATTTACGGAGATTAGGAACAGGAGGAGACCATTTCATCCGTCAAACCCGTTCTGCCTTTCAGGAAGAGTATGACAGATTTGCAATCAAACTCCATAAACATGCCATTGTTTCATAATCCCTTTAATATTTTTTGTTTATTAAGCATAGTGTCTTTATGAATTAGGAGATTGTGGGTTCACACAATGGAGTGTTCTCTGATGTAGTATTGAGGGAGTGCTGCCCTGCAATGTTAGCTTGAGGTCCCATAGACACTAAAGATCCCATGGCACTCCTTCAAACAAAAGCAGGGCAGTTCTCCTAGCAGTCACCCGAGAGCACCTAAAATCAGATCGTTAAGTCATACGGCTAATGGTGAGTACACTTCAGATCCTTCATTGACTGTAAAGTACTTTGGGGCATCGTGAGGTGCAATATGAAAGCAAGCCTCTTATTTTTCTCCTCCTATTTTCTGTCTTCTCTTTAAGGTAGAAATTTGCATTGGGGTCACTGCGTTTTTCCTGCAAGGACGGGGGGGAGGTCACTGAACAATTGCGCACGAGAAATTTTTACCTACGAATAGTAAGACTGTTGTCTTATTAAGCAAATTGTAGCGACTAAATGCTGTCTCCGGTTGAAATCAGCAAAAGTGGCACTCACTAAGTACTGATGGCTACAGCACCCTCTGTATTCACCACACTATTTGTAAGGTTCTAGCACATGGTCCAAGTGATATGTAAACCCTAATTCAAATCACCATCCCATTTCAGAGCTTGTTTCGAGAAATAATGCAGTGAGCCATTCATTATATGGGTGTTACTGGAAACATCCATCATCTTGTGTGCTAACTTTTCACAGGCGAGGACTGAAGAGTGCAAGGAACATGTTGAAGAGCAAACAAATGAAGCAAAACCTGTGGAGGCTGTGCTTTGAGTCAACAGTCTGTGAGAAGAGAGTGGGAGATTGAGTTGTAGCTGATATGACCTTGACAGGGTGAAGTGAAAATCCAGAGTAAACCAACCAACACAATAAACAGGAACTTGCCAGATTTCCTCTGGCAACAGCATTTTGTGAAAGCAAGGCCTTGAATGTTGTGGTCACTGGACTCGTGGTCACTGAAAATGTGATCTTGTTAACTGCAGAGAACAGAGAGAAGAAAGACTTTGCCTGGCCCAAATCTTAACATCTAGAAATTGATGTGTACCATGTTTTTCCAATGATAATTAGTTAGAATCTCTATTTTTTTTTCTATTGTTTCCCTGGATGTGGGTGTCGCTAGCTATTATTATTGCCCATTCCTAATTGCCCTGGAGAAAGTGGTGTAGTCTCTGGGTAAGTTAACCCAGAGTGCTGTTGGGATGGGAGTTCTAGGATATTGACGCAGTGACAGTGAAGCAGCTGCGATGTTGTTTCAAGTTAGAATTGGAGAGGAGCTTACAGGTGGAAGTGTTGCCATGCGTTCGCTGCCTTTGTCCTTTGGGATGGTAGCGGTCACAGGTTGGAAGGTGCTGTCGATGGAAATCAGTAAATTGGATTGTGATGATTCTGGTTTTCCCGAAACAAGCATATTGTTTGTAGGGTATTCTCCTTTGCTAACAACTGTCAACTTAATGTGTAATCAGACAAACATGTGAGAAAAAATTGGCTGTTACTCAGACGCATGTCTGACCCGACCCCCCCCCCCACCCCCCACCCCAAACAAACTATCTGTGAGACAATTTCAATGAAGGAATAATATGTTGTATATCCAACATTAGGAACAACAGTTTGGATGCTGGCTGACATAACGTTTTAGGACTGAATATTAAAATAAAAACTAATTATGATCATTAGCCTCAAATGCTCTTTCTTCCATGAACCTGGACTGCTAGATGGTGCACCACATCACAACAGCAACTTACATTTATATAGCACCTTCTACACAGCCCTTTAAGCAAGGTACTTTCCATAAGATCAAAGGAGGCCATAATAAAGAGGAACAGGAGTAGGCCACTCGGGTCCTTGAGCCTGTTCTACCGTTCAATAGGATCATCCAGGGCGTCTCAAAGAAAAGTTGAATCAAACTGCGTAAGGGCATATTCGAATAGGCGACTAAATCTTATACGATGAAATAGGTTTTAAAGATTAGGAAGGGCCTGTGGAGATTCAGAGACAGAACTCTGAAGTTTTGCGCCTAAGTGGCAGAGGGCACATTTATCAGTGTTGCAGTGACTGATGCATCCGGAATTAGAGGAATGCAGAAATCCGGCTGGAGGAGATTACAGAGACATGCAAAGGGTTTCCATGGAAGGACTTGAAAACAACGATGAGAAATTCTTAAACCTGTCAACTACAGTGTAATTTTACTGCCGTGATACCATGTAATGCCACAGGTATTTATGGCGATATGGAGAAATTCACATTGCATGGTCATTCCATTGTCATTTAGCAAGTGTCTCCTTTTTTTTGTTAGTTTTCCTCTCTAGAGCTATCGATGTTTGAGACTGAAACGTTCAGATTATTGTGTTAGCTGAACTCAGGTGGATGGGTAAAGCATTGATGGTGTAGTGTCCTGGAAATGGCATTGACCTGGTAGTATTTAGATTACCCCAGAGCTTCTGATTGCTTTTTGATGACCTTGTGTGCAGTGTAACTTTTTAAATTTACATTGGTCATGTATCTGGACGCAACAGTGGTTGTGGTAGTATTTTAGTTTCAGTTTCAGTGTTTGTACTGCAAGGGCAGTAGGAGGAAGGCGATGGCTTAGAGGTATTGTTGCTAGACTATTAATCCAGAAACTCAGCTAATGTTCTGGAGATCCTTATTTGAATTGTGCTAGGTAAGATAGTGGAATTGGAATTCAGTTTAAAAAAAAAAATCTGGATTTAAGGAATCTACTTATGACCATTAAATCATTGTTGATTGTCCGAAAAACCCCTTCTGGTTCACTAGTGTCCTTCAGGGAAGGAAATCTGGTTGACTGTCAGTTGCCCTCTGAAATGGCCTAACAAGCCACTCAGTCATACCAATAACTACAAAGTGTCAAAGAAATGAAACTGGACAGATCACCAGGCATTGACCTAGGCACTCAAAGACCACAGCAGGAAGAGCCCTGAGGACCCTGCAAAGTCCTCCTCCCTAATGTCTGAGGGAGCTAGTACCAAAATTGGGAGAGCTCATAGAATAGTCAAGCAACAGCCTGACATAGTCATACTCACAGAATCATACCTTACAATGTCCCAGACACAACCATCACCACCCTTGGATATGACCAGTCCCACCAGCAGGACAGACCCAGCAGAGGGGGCGGCACAGTGGTAAACAGTCAGGAAAGTGTTGCTCTAGGAGTCCTGAACATTGACCCCAGACCCCATGAAGTGTCATGGCTTCAGGTTAAACATGGGCAAGGAAACCTGATTACCACATACTGTCCTCCTTCAGCTGATGAATCTGTACTCCTCCATGTTGAACAGCATTTGGAAGAAGCACTGAGGGTGGCAAGGGCACAAAATGTACCCTGGGTGCGGGATTTCAATGTTCACCACCAAGAGTGGCTCAGCAGCAGTACTACCGATTTGAGCTGGTCAGAGCCTAAAGGACGTAGCTGCTAGCCTGGGTCTGTGGCATGTGGTGAGGGAACCAAAAAGAAGGAGAAATATTCTTGACCTCATCCTTACCAGTCTGCTGGCTGCAAATAACAGTATCGGTAAAAGTGACCGCTGCACATAATTGCAGAGACACAGTCCGGCCTTCATATTGAGAAAAACCTGCATCATGTTGGGAGGTACTGTCACCGTGCTAAATGGGACAGACTTCAGACAGATCTAGCAACTCAAGGCTGGGCATCCATGACGTACTGAGTGCCATCAACAGCAAAAGAATTGTACTCCAGCACAATCTGTAACCTCCTGGATCAGCATATCGCCAACTCAACCATTACCATCAAGCCAGGGGATCAACCCTGGTTCAATGGAAAGTACAGGAGGGCATGCCAGGAGCATCGCCAGGCTTACCTGAGGATGAGGTGTCAACCTGGTGAAGCCACCAAACAGGACTACTTATACATCAAACAGTGAAAGCAGCAAGTGATAGACAGAGCTAAGCGATCCAACAAAGGGTAAGATCTAAGCTCTGAGTCCTGCCACATCCAGTTGTGAACGGTGGTGGACAATTAAACAACTTACTGGAGGAAAACGTTCCAAAAATATTTCCATCCTCAATGATGAAAGGGCCCAGCACACCAGCGCAAAAGATAAAGCTGAAGCATTTGCAGCAAGCTTCAGCTGGAAATTTGGTGTGGATGATCCAACTCCGCCTCCTCCAGTGGTCCCCAGCATTACAGATACCAGTATTCAGCCAATTTGATTCACTCCATGTGATATCAACAAACAGTTGCAGACGCTGAATACTACAAAGACTACGGACCCTGACAACATTCCGGCACTGAAAACTTGTGCTCCAGAACTTGTCACTCCCTTAGCCAAGCTGTTCCAGTACAGTTACGACACTGGCATAGAACATAGAACATAGGCCTGTTCTGCGCTGTATTGTTCTTTCGGCCCTCAATGTTGTGCCGCCCTGTGAACTAATCTAAGCCCATCCCCCTACACTATCCCATCATCATCCAAAATCATCCATTGTCATCTACCTGACAATGTGGAAAATTGCCTAACTATATCCTGTACACAAAAAGCAGGACAAATTTGACCCAGCCAATTACTGACCCATCAATCTATTCTCCATCATCGGTAAAGTGATGGAAGGTATCATGAACTGTCCTATCAAGCAGTACCTGCTCAGCAATAACATGCTCAGTAATGTCAAGTTGGGGTTCCGCTATGGTCACTCAGTTCCTGATCTCAATGTCCCTGTTTGAACCATGGCTATAAAAGAATTGAATTCCAGCGGTAAGGTGAGAGTGACCGCCCTTGATGTCGACTGAGTGTGACATCAAAGGGCCCTAGCAAAACTACAAACAATGGGTATCAGAGGGCAAACTCTGTTGGTTGGAGTCGTACCTGGCACGTAGGAAGATGCTCATGATTGTTGGAGGTCAGTCCAGGGCACCTCTGCAGGAGTTCCTCAGGGTAGTGTCCTTGGCCCAACCATCTTCAACTGCTTCATCAATGACCTTCCCTCCATCATAAGGTCAGAAGTGGGGATGTTCGCCAATGGTACAGAACATTGTGCAATCATTTGCGACTCCTTAGACACTAAAACAGTCCATGATCAAATGCAACAAGATCTGGAAACTTTCCAGGCTTGGACTGACAAGTGACATTCATGCCACACAAATGCCAGGCTATGACCATCTCCAATAAGAGACAATCTAACTATCGACCCTTAACAATCAATGGTGTTACCATCACTGAATCCCCCGCTATCAACATCCTGGGGTTACCATTGACCAGAAACTAAACTGGACTCATCACTAAACACTGGCTACAAGAGCAGGTCAGAGGCTGGGAATTCTGCAGCGAGTAACTCACCTCCTGACTCCTCAAAGCCTGTCGACCATCTACAAGACACAAGTCAGCAGTGTGATGGAATACTCCCCATTTGCCTGGATGGGTGCAGCCCCAACAACACTCAAGAAGCTTGACACCATCCAGGAAAAAGCAGCCCGCTTAATGGGCATTACATCCACAAGTATCCACTGACGCTCAGTAACAGCAGTGTGTACTATCTACAAGATGCACTGCAGAAGTTCACTAAAGATCCTCAGTCAGCACCTTCCAAGCCCGTGACCACTTCTATCTAGAAGGACAAGAACAGCATATACAAGGTAATATCACCCCCTGCAAGTTCCCCTACGAGCCACTCACCATCCTGACTTGGAAATATCTTCTTGTTCCTTCACTGTTGCTGGGTCAGAATGCTGGCATTCTCTCCTTTAACGGCATTGTGGGTCAACCCACAGCAGATGGACTGCAGCGGTTCAAGAGGCAGCTCATCCCCACTTTCTCAAGGGCAACTAGGGATGGGCAATAAATGCTGAGCAGCCAGTGACGCCCACATCCCACAAATGAATAAATGAAAACGTAGCACAGTGGTAGATGAACAACCTTCTGAGTTCTTAAAAAAAAATCCAGTAGCATAAATTCAAATCCCACCACCACAGCTGCGATAAACACAGTACATTAAATAAATCTGAGCTAAGCTAATGATGAGCATGAAACGGCTTGTTGTAAAAACCCATCTGATTAACAAAATATCTCTTTACAGAAGGAGATCCCTCAACCTTGCCTGGCCTGGCCTACATATGACTCGACTCACAGCATACAATTGACTCTTATCAGTCCCCTGAAATGGCCAAGCAAGCCAAGTGGTTGTCAAATATGTGGCTCCCAACATTTGGCAGTTTGGAACGGGCAATAGACACTTGCTTTGTCAGTGATCCCCACATCCTGAGAGTGAACGAATAAAATAATAGAACAGTAGATCACTTAATATGCCTTCCTCCTAAGTGGATAACAGGACATGGGGCGCCAGGGAAGTTGATGGAGGTGTCATGGAGCTGATAGATTTGTTGATCAATCTCCCAAAGCGGGACCATGTGAAGAATTTATTTAAAACTAGCAAGCCTTTATGACTGAGTGCCAGACAGTCATTGTGCTTCGCAGCTGACTGACTTGTTGGGAACCCAAGGCTGCGTTTTGAGCCCTTGTCTCTCTTGTTCAGGGATCAGCACTAACGTGTTATGTTGTTTGCCTGTTCCTGGCCCCTGGTGACTGAAGCTCAGGCACCACTCACATCTGTATGCTTTTCTTTTCCAGAAACTTTGTCTCCTTGACACCTCAGAACAGAAATTGATGGTTTTCTCCTCCTCGTGTCTGTTCTGCAGTATCATGTGGCGGATGCCTCGCTGCTCTCATTAAAATTAATTGTGCTAAGTGTTGAATTGATAAAATCTATAAACTTCAGTGTGGAGTCTAGCATAGTGCTGACTAGGGTTATAAGGATCTCAAATTCCAAGAAGTTGAAATAGCTGGGATGTGCAGCTTTTTCGGTTAATGTTAATTTATATCTCTTTTTCACAGAGTTTGTCCCACTCCCTGCTGTTGTTTCCCTGGAGTTGATCATTCATACCAGGCTCACTTCACTCCTGCTTTTGGCTGTCCTCCAGATCTTGGGACCCAGGATGTGATTCCTAATAGATCAGTCTGCACAGTAGTTGTCGCTTTAGCTCTGCTTTGAGTGTGGTAGGGAAACTGTCTTACATAGGGCCTTTGACCATTGTGTTCATACACAAGACCTTCTAGCAGGAAGCATTCGCAGCAATGTGGATACTGGTTCAAGTTCTTGTAAGACCATAAGATGACCGCAATAGTAACAGAAGTAAGCCATTCAGCCCATCGAGTCTGCTGTGCCATTAATGAGAACGTGGCTGACCTGACAATCCTCCACTTCACTTTCCTGTCATTCCTCTATAACCCTTGATTCCCTTTCTGGTTAAACATCTGTCTATCTGAGTCAAAGTTCATCCCCAGCCCTGGTGTCTGTAGAATTGCAGCAGGCAGTAACACTCGGAAGTTGGTTCTGGCCCTGTAGCGCAGCCTAAGTTTGATCCACGGAAGGATTTTTGGACTGACTCATGTGAGCTTGCCTTCCGTAGATGACTTGAGTTATCACTCGGCTTATTTGCATTTGTTGCTAGGCTTCTGTGTGATACGCTATTGCTGGTGCCAGGCCCTGGATCAAATACATCACCTGCCTGTGATGAGTCACTAAGAGGAAATAAAAGGCATTTATATAGTGCCTTTCATGACCTTTCAATGTTCAAAACACTTCACAGCTAGCTAACTAGATTTAGTTTTAGGAAGGGTCACCGGACCCGAAACGTTAACTCTGATTTTTTTTTCTTCACAGATGCTGCCAGACCTGCTGAGCTTTTCTAGCAACTTCTGTTTTTATTCCTAATTTACAGCATCCACAGTTCTTTCGCAGTTTTTATTTAAAATGTAGTTGTTGTAAATGTAGGGAAAATGAGTTGCTGCTCGCCTAGTGCAGGTTACTGTTCAGTTTTCTGCCCTTATTGAAGTCAGTTTATGCGTAGTGAAACCCTACAAACAGTGACGTATAAATGACTGACTCATCTTGCATGCTAGCCTTAAATTTTTGAGGATTCTGTTGTGTTTTGATATTTTCTAGTCAACCTGTTCAGAGATATTACCACACACCTCTGGAGTAAGTGGGACTTAAACCTGGGCCCCCTGGCTCTGAGGTAGGGACACTGATACTGTGCCACAAGAGCTGTTGAGTTTTATATTTAATGATTTAGTTTACTTAATACTGTAACAAAACTGCCAGCTTCCATTGGGCCCTGGTGGCTGAGCGTTTTGTGCTGCAGAGCTTAACTTGCCAAGTGTAAAGTTTGGTGTATGGTGAGCTAATAATTTTCACAGAGACACTGGACTGGAAAGAACTAAGTGGTCGCCTTAGTTCCCAGCTCCAGCAGCTTTCAGCACCGAAGGTTGGAAATCTGCGAGATGCCCGGATTAGAGGACTGCACCTGCATTCAATACGGGTCTCAAACTTGAAAAGAGTTCAGAAAAGATTTACATGATGTTGCCGGGGTTGGAGGGTTTGAGCTATAGAGAGAGGCTTGATAGGCTGAGGCTATTTTCCCTAGAGCATCGGAGGCTGAAGGGTGACCTTATAGAGGTTTATAAAATCATGAGGGGCATGGATAGTGCGAATAGTCAAGTTCTTTTCCTCAGGGTAGGGGTGTACAAAACTAGAGGACATAGGTTTAAGCTGAGAGGGGCAAGATTTAAAGGGACCTAAGGGGCAACTTTTTCACGTGGAGGGTAATGTGTGTATGCAACGAGCTGCCAGAGGAAGTGGTGGAGGCTGGTACAATTACAACATTTAAAAGGCATCTGGATGGGTACCTGAATAGGAAGAGTTTTAGAGGGCTATGGGCCAAAATCTGGCAAATGGGACTAGATTAATGTAGACTGAGATAAAAGGTGCTGCAGATGCTGGAGAATCCGAGATAACAAGCATGGGGCTGGATGAACACAGCAGGCCAAGCAGCATCATAGGAGCAGGAAAACTTGACGTTTTGTGGATGAGTGGACCAAAGGGCCCGTTACCATGCTGTACAGCTTTATGACTCTATATCTGAGTGTTCAGGTGCTCAGCGAGGTTACAGACACGGGGAGAGAGAAGACCACAAAGAAATTTGAAAACAAAGGACAGAATTTGAAAATCAAGCACCACCCAGCTGTCAATATAGGTCAGCCGGAACGGATAAATGGGTTTTGTCGTAAGTTGGGATACAGTTGGATAAACCCAGGTTTGTGGAAGACCGACATTGCTTGATCAAAGCTGTGGCTAATCTGATTGATCATCCCATTCTTTCCATTCGAGTTTTTTTTAGTTGATTAAAAGTGCTGAGTGTGACGGTTGGAGTACAATGACCTTTTTTTTTTGGCCTTTTCCTAAGCCTTCTAGCTGAGGTCCTTCCTCTGCTTTTTAAGAGTCAAGTCTCCACAGACTTCACACTTCAAAAGATGCGTGACGGCAATTGGCCGATGTTTTTGAAAGGAAATGATAAACATTTCCTGCTGCTGTATTCTTTCTTCTACTTCAGTGGGAATATCAGCCATCTGATCTGGGAGACTGGCAGTGCAGAGTGCAATTAAGTAAGGCCACAAATTGCTGTCACTCCCAAGGGATGAATAACAAACTAACTGCACAAGGGATGAAAAGCTGAGCAGTAAATTTCCATCCTGCCGGGTGATTGGTTTTGGAGACTGAGCTGTTGAAGATTGCATTCATTTAAAAATTAAATGGGAATTTGATTTGTTCTGATGGTCTTCCGCTAAGGATGTGTTTGCGGCCAATTCATTGGTGTTTAGAAGAAACCTACACAATCGATTGCTCTCTGACAACTCCCTGCCTATATCAACAACCACAAATTCCGTTAATATAGTGCCTTTTTAGTGTAGAAAATGTATCAAGAGTGTAATCCAACCAAAGGAAACCTTGCTTCTTGTCACCTCCTTCTTAAGAATCTCCAGCACGTGACTGACCTTCTGCCTGGCATCCCATTGGATTTAAATCTCAGTACAAAGGAGCTCATGTAGCACAGTGATTATCATCATAGAATATCATAGAATCCCTACAGTGTGAAAATAGGCTCTTCAGCCCAACAAGTCCACACCGACCCTCAGAGCATCCCACCCAGAGCCATCCCCCTTTAACCCACCTAATCTACACTATGGGCAATTTTTCGTGGCCAATCCACCTAGCCTGCACATCTTTGGACTGTGGGAGGAAACCCACGCAGATCCTCTCCTCTATCCATCTCCCCCTCTCTCCCTATTTATTTCAGAACCCTCTTCCCCTCCCCCATTTCTGATGAAGGGTTTAGGCCCGAAACGTCAGGTTTTCCTGCTCCTATGATGCTGCTTGACCTGCTGTGTTCATCCAGCCCCATGATGGTTATCTCGGATTCTCCAGCATCTGCAGTACCTTTTATCTCTGACACGGGGAGAATATGCAAACTCCACACAGACAGTCGCCCGAGTTTGGAATCGAACCTGGGTCCCTGGAGCTGTGAGGCAGCAGTGCTAACCACTGAGCCACTGTGCCGCCGTGTCTCTGCCTGTGAGCCGGATGCTCCAGGTTCAAGTCCCACTCCGGTACTTCACGGCGCAGGAAGATGCATTCAGGAAGTGCCAATGACAGGTGGTAAGAGCAGGGCGAGTTACACCGCGTGATGGAAACAATGCTGAAGCCTCTGCCACCTCTATCCATAACTTCAAACTGCAGTACTGATGTGAAACGTGCGCATGGCTGCAACAAGTTGAATGTCCTGAGTTGTCTGTCAATTCCACCATGTAAATTGCTCTGTGATACTATTCATATGCATTACGTAGGAATCGATGGAAGAGAGAGAAGTTGATGTCATGTGGTCTGTTCATTCAAATGCCTCAATGACTCGTCTGCCAGTTCGTCGTCATCTCAGCTGTCTAATGGCCGACCTTCCAGGGGAGAATTAAAACAAAAGCGCACTCAAAAGCACCCTGAAGCTTTCCTCGAATTGCAAAGGCATTGACCAAAAAACTGGGATGTCTGACGCTGGCAGTCACTAAGGCTGGTAACAACCTGTCCGTCAGGCTGGAGCACACTTTGTGTTCAATGTCTTCAATGAAGCAGAGCAGCAGCAGAGAATGAAACAGAAGGAAGCAAATCCTGCTATTTGGATTGCACTATCCTGTGGAGTGTCCGACCCAGGTGACCAAATATCTATAGGCTGAGATTGGCCTACTCAGCCACGTGATGACCTGCAGCAGAAAGTTGCACCCCCAAACAGATCTCAAGCTAGAGTTGACGGATTGTGGGGCAGTAGATGGCGTAGCATTGAAAACAAATTGAAGATGGCTCTTCAAGAGATGAGTGAAGCCTACACTTCTGAATAATTGCAGTTAAAAGTTATGAACAAACTGGACTAAGTCTGGGTATTAGTTTTTGACTGTTACAAATACCACCCACCACCTCAAATTCCTGGTGCACAAACTATGGTAATTGGCCATTTCTTTCCTTGCCATACCCCAGAACAAAGGTTTCGGAATTGTGGTTCTAGTCTGTATTGCTGATGTTTTGTCTCTTCCATTTCCCAGTGGGTTAAATTGAAATGAAAACGAAGTGCTGGAGAAACTCAGCTGGTCTGGCAACATCATTGTCAAGACAAACAGAGTTGACATTCCAAGTTCAACATGACTTTGTGATGCAGAAACAATATGGTGGTGTATTTCTAGACCATGGTTATGTAAGTGCTGTATTTGATTGGCACCGCTGCAAGACCAGCGTTTATAGCCCACCCCTAACTACCCTTGAGAAGGCACGTTATGAAGTGAACTGATTTGGGCTCCAGGCTCTCTGTGGGTATGTTGGATGCTGACTGGCCTTGAAACAACTTGAAACTTTATTTTCCTGATTGTATCTCCCAAAACGTTACAGCCAAGGCATTGACTAGTGATTTTATAAAGTTTGGCCCTTCTCAGTTTGGCGGGGTCAGTGCAATGTTACACTTGCTGACAAAAGACCTTTTCATATTCCTGATAGTCATTGTATACAATGTGTCCTCTGTGAAATGTGAAGAAGTTTCTCACTTTCCCATCGCACAGAATCTAGAACAATTGCACATTGAGTGCTACAGCACAGTAGAATGCCAAACCAGGTCTGGACAGATGTGGAAATGATGTTTTCTCTTGTGGGAGAATCTAAAACTGAGGGTTACCAGTTGAAAATAAGAGGTCGCTAATTTAAAATAGCGATTAGAGGAGAAGTCCCTTTTTTCACAAGGGTTCGTGTATCTTTGGAGAAAGTCTTTCTCAAAAGGCAGTGGAAACAGTCATTGAATATTTTTTAAGTCGTGGTGAATAGACTCGTTAATGAGCAAGGGAGTGAAAGGCTTTTGGGGGTGAGATCAGAATGTGTGAAATTGAGGTTAGACTCCCATCAGCCATAATCTTACAATACAGCAGAGCAGGCAAGATTCGCCAAATGGTCTAACTCCTGCTCTTAACTCATACTTGCAAGCCATTTCTCCTGATATGCCTGAGACAGCTCTTTGAAGAATCTTTCCAATTATTTCCACTGTCCTTTCCCCATGTGGCAGCTATTTGATTTCCAACATTTATTCATTCATTTTGAAAGTTACCATAGAATCTGCTTCCAGTGCCTTACAACCTGCTGCTCTATGCTTTTTAAAAAGTCACCTCGCCTCTGGTTCAACCAGTGGAAATAATTTCTCCTTTTTCTTACTTTTTCTGAACTTCTCATGGTCTTGACTGTTTCTATCAAATCTCCCGTGACTTTTTTCTTCTGTGCTAATCTCTCCTAAAAGAGTAGCCGATCCTTGAAACCCGGTGGTACGTGGTTTCATTGTGGTGATTGGCTTTTAAAGATCAAAATTGGGATCTTCCTGTGCCTCAGTGCCACATCATTTGGTGCATTAACTCAACCAATGTCATAACTATTGGTTCTGTAGTTTCCCATTTCCCCAACCCTCGTCATAAATTTTTCTGCTTCTCTGACGGTGTAGCTTTGATCTGTCAACAGCTCCCCTAAACGGTACACTTGGGGGCTATTTTCACTTGGAAAGCACGTAGATGTTGGTGTGTTCGCTGGGTGTGGACAACACTTGTAATTATGAAAAGAACAGAAATTGAGAACACCCACTGACTCATCAACACCATACTTTCAGGAATCAAATTTACAAGAGAAGAGGAAAACAAGAAGAAACTCCCATTCCTGGATGTGATGGTGGAAAGAAAAGAGAACGGTGACTTCACTACAGAAATATACAGGAAATCCACATGCACTGACCAGGTCTTAAACTATCACAGCAACCAGCCCAACTCTCACAAGAGGAGCTGCATTAGGATCCTGTTCAAAAAGGCCGCTACACACTGCAGCATACCTGATCTGCAGAAGGAAGAAGAACACCCCGACAAGGAATGGATACCCCCGCAGTTTCATCCACAGATGCCTAGCTAACAGACAACACAACCAGGACACACCAAAGCCCAAACAATAACCACCATACCATAGATAAAAAAACACCTCCGAACTGACAGCCAGACTACCCAGACCACTAGGAATCATGACAGCACACAAACCGGCAGCCACACTAAGACAGCAACTGACCAGGGTTAAAGACCCAATAGATACCAGGGACAGGACAAATGTGGTTTACAAGATACCATGCGGAGACTGCACAAAACACTACGTGGGACAAACAGGCAGACAGCTAGCAACCTGCATCCACGAACACCAGCTAGCAACTAAACAACACGGCCAGATGTCCTTGGTTTCAATACACACAGACAAGGAAAACCACTCTTTCAACTGGGACAACACTACTATCATTGGACAAGCCAAACAGAGGACAGCCAGGGAATTCTTTGGAGGCTTGGTATTGATCCGTGCACTCTATCAACAAACACATTGAATTAGAGCTGATATACCAACCATTACAACTGACAATGGAACTGGCACCTATGGAAGGCAGCAAAAACCAGACCATACAAATTCGAACCAGCACAAGATAACAGTGCTTTACAGGAGGCTCCATAGCACTAAGGATGTCACCTAGTGAGGGGACAAAACGTCTGCTATCAAACCTCCCAGCTTGGCAAACACACCAACATCTACAACCAGCACCCGAGCTACAAATCTTCGCTCAAACCCTGAATTGGGAAAGTATTTTGAACAAATGTTCCATTTCAGTGATAGACATCTGCATATTCCCATAGCAAAGCATAGTCTGAAAATCTGTGTACCAGCCCCCTCAAATTGCCTTCAGATGCCATTCCAAGATTTTAAAAAGTCAATAAAAATTCTTGTTGGCAAACAACTGCTATTAAACTAAGAGTAGATCACTCTTTATCTTTTGGAAGAAGGTAAGTGTTCACAGATGTGTGTAGTCATGTCTTTTGTGGTTGAATGTTTCATTGCTTGAAACCTCTGTTGGACATGGGGTTTAAACCACACCACCATAGCTGGTGGAATTTAAATTCAGCTAATGAATCTGATTTATGAAATGCTTTTCAGTGATGGTGACCATGGCAGCTATCATTGATTGTTGTAAAACTTCGTCTGGTTCACTTATGTTCTTCAGGGAAGGAAATCTGCTGTTTTCACCTCGTCTGGCTTGCATGTGACTGCCAGTGAAGTGGTTGACTCTCAAATCCCATTTGAAATGAGCTAGAGAGCTACTCATTTCAAGAACGAGATAAAAGGTACTGCAGATGCTGGAGAATCCGAGATAACAAGCATGGGGCTGGATGAACACAGCAGGTCAAGCAGCATCATAGGAGCAGGAAAACTTGACGTTTCGGGCCTAAACCCTTCATCAGAAATGGGGGAGGGGAAGAGGGTTCTGAAATAAATAGGGAGAGAGGGGGAGGCGGATAGAGGATGGATAGAGGAGAGGATAGGTGGAGAGGAGGCAGACAAGTCGAAGAGGCGGGGATGGAGCCAGTAAAGGTGAGTGTAGGTAGGGGGGT
>JAHRHZ010000018.1:5596710-5626716 GCA_024137785.1 Ginglymostoma cirratum
AGTGAAAAAACAAATTACACTTGTTTCACCGGCATCAAATATGTTTTTTTTTAAATCTCTGGAGAACTAGAGTACGAGAAGTTAGAAGATGTGCTTCAGTTGGATCTTCCACACCTATCGCGCAGCCTTCGGTTCTGGGTTATGCACCTTAGAAATGAGCTTCTAGTGAATGCAGCGATGATTTCTTCTGGGATGCCTGAGATGCAAGGATTTAATTCATAGGAGAAATTGTACAAACCGGGGCTGAAAGATTTACATAGAAAATAGATGCAGGATAGGCCATTCAGGCCTTTGAGCCTGCACCACCGTTCTGAATGATCGTGACTGATCAAAAGTGGTGATTTGGTCAAAGTTTTGAGATACGATGATAAACGGATAGTGTGGATGGAGTGCAGCTATTTCTGCTGGTTTGGGAATCCAGAACTAAGGGATATTGCCTAAGCGTAATAGCCTGGTTTTTCTGGAGTGAAATCGAGGGGCAATTTGAATTCCAAGGATGGTAGAAATTTGGAATTCTCTTCCACAAAAAGCAGCTGAGGCTAAATGGTCACTGGCTATAACTGTATATATTCTTGAGAATTTGTCACATGATATGCCACCTTCAACTTCTCCTCAGCCAAGCTCTGCCTTACTTAGGTCAGTGTGTCAATCATCAGGGAACCCCACCTTGCCATGGTTTCTCAAGTGGTCCCACTTCTCACTTTCGAAAATGTGGTCACCCTCTTACATTCTGCATCTTGGAATTTTCCAGGATCATTTGCACTCTTCCAACTTCTGTTTTTTTCTCCCCCCAAAGTTCTGATTTCGGTTGCTTCTCCATTGGGCAGCCGTTGAGGCTCTGAGCTCTGGAATTCCCTTCTTAAATCTCTCTGCCCTTCTCTTCTGCTTTAAAATACTCCTTACATCCAAGCTTTTTAACCATCTACCCTAATGTCTGTTTTATGTGGTGCAGTGTCAGATTGTCATGTGCTGTCTCCTCTGAAGTGCCTTGGGATATTTTGCTACGTTAAATTCAATACATAAAGATGTTTGTTTGGCCTGAATTCACTTACCCAAACCATCTATTGCCGAATTTGTCCTTCCTTAGTATTGTCTCCCCTCTTGAGGCAGTTATGCTCATGGCATATCACCCAACAGACCACTCATCGTGTGTGAATTTTGTCTGATCAAGAGTCTGTTCAGTATTTAGGGAGGGGCAAAGGGAACTGAGCTCAATCATGTTTTCATCCAACCTCTACACTTTGAAGTTGGTGCTGGTTAGCTGGAAGCATGCCTGATCTTCTTGCCCTGAGTCCGACTCCCAGTCAGCATCTCTTCTGCTTTTATATGTCTGAAGCCTTCAGCTCCTGTCAAGTTGGAGAAAAATTAAGCCTTTTCAGTCTTGCTCCCAACACATGCGCCTCCCTTCCCCCTCCCACCCCCCCCCCCTCCCCCGACCCCCGGCTTCAATCAACATGGGCTCAGCCAGATGTAACAAAGATGTCCTTTGTTTGGCACCGGGCACCAGAGAGGTTTGTGCTGCCAGAATCCCAGACACTGCACTCTCTCTGTCTATGTAACCACGATGTTTGTTATTGGTGCTTGCGTTAGTGTTCCACTGAATTAAAGAGGGCCATTGGAACAATGTCATGGAAATGTTGGTGGCAAGTGGCAGAATGAAATCTAAGCCTTGTTGGGCCAAAGAAAATGTTTTCATTTGGGCTTTGTTGATGCAAGCAGAACGTGGTTACATCCTTGTGTTTTTGTTATTCTCAGTCCTCTCCTTTCCTCCCTCTCCAGTGAATTCTCGATGCTGAAATGGGTCACTTGACCTATCTGGTTGATGCCAATGTTTCCACTCCATACACATTTCCTCTCACCCCATTAGTATAACCTTTAATTTTCCTTACTCTCTGGTGGGTTTATCCAGCTTTTCCCATAAGTGCATTCATGTGGTTTGCCTGAACTGCTCACTGAGGTGGCAAGTTCTATACTCCAACCATTCTCTGGGTAAAGATTTTCCTGAATTTCTGATTTGATTTGTTACCGTCTGTCTCCTATTTATGCACCCTGGTCTTGGTCTCCTCCATTTGTGGAAACATCTTTCCTAAATCTACCCGGTTAAATCCCTCATAATTTTAAAGATCTCTGTTAGGTCTGTCTTCATGGTTATTAAACTCAGTTCCAGTATAATTGTAAATCTTTTCCTAAACACCACCTCTAGTGCTTTTATATCTGTTTTATAAACAGAGACCAAAAATGTGCACAGTTTTACGAGTGCAGCCAAACCAAATTTCCAAGATACCACGACTTACTTGGGATGCCTCTTCCTACTCCCCTCATCAACCTCAAGTAGCCATTTCTAAGGCTGGAGTAAGTCCCGGCAGCAAAGTCAACTATAAAGATCCTGAATCTGAACTCATCTGTGTGTGTGTGTGAAAATGTTCTAAATCTCTACCCCTTTCTGCTGCTTAATCTCTTTCTCTCTTTGCTGCTCTCATTTTTGCTTTTTTTTTTTCTTGTCTTTGCTCTCTTTTCTCTATACCTCTTTCTGTTGTTCACGCATCTACTTTCTTTCAGGATAGTTTCAAAACAGCTGCAGTGCCTTTTTTTTTCCCCTCATCTCCAGGGGTGCTCAGGTATTTGTTCCACCCCATTTACTCTTATTTGTGGTTACTGTCATATACCTCAGTCCCACGGCATTATTGGCTCAGTTGGTAAAACTCTCGTCTGAGTCAGCAGGCTGTAGCTTCAAATTCCACTTCAGACACTTGAGTCAGAGCTGACAATCCATCACTGTACTGAGAGAACGTGGCTTTGATGGAGGTGTCTGTCTTTCTGATGAGACGCTAAACTGAGGCTCCCATTACCCCCTCAGGTGGACATAAAAGATCCCTCAGCACACTCTTGAAGAAGAGCAGTGGAGTTCTACAAGATGTGGGAGCAGAATTAGGCTATTCAGCCCCTTAGGTCCTCTCTGCCATTCATTGAGATTGTGGCTAATTTAATAATCCTCCACTCTACTTTGCTGCCATATCCCTTGATTCACTTATTGTTTAAGAATCTATCTCAACGTTGAATATGCTTAAAGACCTATCCATGACAGCTTGTTAGGCCAAAGAATTCCACAAAGTGACTACCCTCAGAGAAATAATTTCTCCTCAACTCTGTCTTAACAAGGGTGTCCCCTTACTTTGAGATTTTGCCCTCTGGTCCTAGGTTCTCCCAACAAGGCTAAAAATCTCTCTGCATCTACCTATCTGTCTGTCTGTTTATCATGACCCGAGAATCGTATGTTTCAATAAGATCTCCTCCCAATGTTATAAACTCCAACGAGTACAAGCTCAACCTACTAGACCTTTCCTCTTAAGACGGTTCCCCCATACCCAACATCAGCTTAGTGAACTTTCTCTGGACTTCCTCAGTGCCTGTGCATCTCCCTTAAGCAAGGGGACCAAAACTGCTCTCAATATTCCAGGTGAGGTCTGACTAATGCCTTGTCTAGTTTTAGTAAGACCTCCATGTTTCTTAAACTCCAATCCCTTTGTAATAAAAGCCAACATTCCATTTTCCTTCCCTATTGCCAGCTGATGTTAGCTTCTTGTGATTCATACATAAGAACTCCCAAATCCCACTCTCCTGCAGTTTTCTACCATTTTTCTCCAATTCCGCTTCCTGTCAAAGGTCATAGCCTCATATTTCACGTTATTTTCCATCTGCCAAGTTTCTTGCCCGCTCACCTTAACCTGTCTATATCCCCCCAGTAGCCTCTTTGTGTCATCCTCATCACTTGCCTTCCTGACTATTTCCGTGTCTGCGGCAAACTCTCCATTGTCGGCTGGTCAATATTTATTCCTCGAGCAATCCCGTTGAAACAGATTGTGTAGTAATTGTCACGTGTTTGTTGAAGAGTGCGTGTTGCATTTCCTACTTTATTAATTTGCCTGCCTGATTTTTTTTTTTTATCCTGTTGCTTGTGTACACTTTTCAAATACTCAAGATGGAGTGACAAAATATATCCAGGGTCATTGCCATTCACAGGCTTACTGTGTTATAAAGGAAAGGCAGAGTTCCAGACCTTCCTATCTGCATGCTTGTCCAGCAATCAAACACATTGCTTGCAGGCTTTTCCATATTCTAATGTTGCAGATTAATCTGTCTCTGCTTGATATTGCTTGATTTGTGCCATAATGCTCTCTCAACAGGTTTCAGGCATTTACAAGCAGCTTTCCTTGTTATGACATGTTACTGGGTTCAGAACTTTGGGCTCACTGAGGAGAGAGGGGAAAAAGTACCAGTCAATGGACCTGCTCCTCTTTTCTTTGTGGGTCTTGTTGCCAAGGCCTACGTTTGATGCCCATTCCTAATTGCCTTTGAACGGAATGACTTTTTAGGCTGTTTGAAAGAACAGTTAAGAATGAACCACATTGCAGAGGATCTGGAGTCACATGTAGGCCAGACAAAGTTAGGATGGCAGATTTTCTTCCCGAAAGGGCATTAATAAGCCCTTGAGTTTTTTATGTTAACCAATAATAGCTTTACAGTCACCAATATCAGCTTAATATTCCAGATTGAATTTAAATTTGACCAACTATTAAATAGGCATCTGAACCAGTTTGTTAATCTACGATTGCCTTTACCTGGAACATGGATATGAGACCGGGTCAGGTTTGCACTCCCTTGCCTGGATAGAATGGCTACTTGGATTCAGGGCTGCTTGCTCCAGTGAAAGTCTTTAACATTTTACAAAGCTAGTTGAAAGCTTTGCATGAAAGTAAATTGTCAGCACTGGCTGAGTTGGTTGCAGACTGTCCTCTGAATCATGAGGGTTCAGGTTCAGCGCTGAAATCAAGGTAGATGGTATTGAAAGAGTATAGGTGGTATTGTAGGATGGTGCTGTCTTTCAGATGAGATGTTAAATAAAAGTGCCTTTTGTGAGGTATGTAAAAGATCCCATGAAGCATACAGGGAAGGTCTGCCTGGTATTTTGGCCAGGATTTGTACCTCAATCAACATCTCATTGTTATGAAGTGCCTACAGCATTGGCCACAGAGTGCTTTGAGGCATCCGGAGGTTGTTAAACTGAATAAATCTGAATTAAATTCCCATTCCTACCTCACTCTCACCAATCAGCAGTTACAAAGAGAGATTCATTCTCTGACTTCCAATTTGCAAGTTAATTAGTGCCCAGGTTTGCCGTCTGTCCAGAATTGATCTAGAATTTGAAGATCAATAGACAGGCCACTATTGTAATTAATCTTATGTAATGTAGGGTAATGTAACTAAACCTCCGGGAATGTGATGAGCCAAAGGTCACAAACCTGTGCCCGTTGTATAAGATGATGGCCAAATATTCTGCAGTGGAGCAGCATGAAGAAAGTCCCCTTTGAGCCATTCACACAAAGGTTCCTGGTGTCTTACTCCCATAATTGGTGTAGGCAGGGAGCAATGTTGCCAGTTGTGACACCAGCAGGAGAATGAAACAAGGGAAGGAAGAACCTGCAAGCACCCTGTACACAGGTTACTACAACTGTTGTCAGCTTGATGCTGAAGACTCTCCCATTGGTCTCGGTGTCTCTTGAGCTGTGATCCCATTCCATTTTCTCAGCTCCTTGTCCCTCTTACATGCCTCCATCAGAATTCCTTGCCCCATCTCGACCTGATGTAAAGAGCTCAAGTGTCCGAGCTCTGTCGCACCCACTTTGGTAATTTTCAGATGGGTGAAGTGTGTCCGTGGATCTGCACCCCAGAAATCACCTTTGGGGCGCAAGGGCCACGTCAGAAGGTCATAATCCTTCCCCAAAAAGGGAGGAAATAAAGCCAGCATTCATGACATGGAAGGAAAAAGTGGTCAGGATGTTCCTGTCAGCCAAAAAGGCATGATAATGAAGAGGTTACCACAGCCTGTGGCTTAGACATCGTAAAAGTAATTACATGGATGACAAAGTAAGCTGAATGAAGGGGGCCAACCCAGATAACTAGAACTCCACTTACTCCGATTGTCAAACTGTGCCACTAAGCATCAGGTGAAAGACTTTCACTTGCCCAGTGAACACCGGTGTGAGGGGCAGTACAGTGGTACCTACACCCAGCTTACTCACCGCCCCATCAGAAACAGCTTGTTAGAAATCCGGGGGTTGGTGGCTCTGCTGAAAGGATCTCTTGCAATCAGTGGACCATAATGACCTTTCTCGTTACTCTAGGAATTTGTTCAGAATTTGCCGCAGAGCCCTTAAAAGTTATATGAAGAGCTTTCTTCCCTGCCCCTCCCACCTCGTAACCACCCATCGAAATGACTTTCTCCAAGGTCGGCTGTTCACAGGTGCAGAAACTGGTCAACAAAGAGCTCATTTCTTAACAGCCAAGGCATTCTACAGAAAGAGCAGTACACCTGGGACCATTCAGAACGAGGACAAGCACACTATTATTGTTCGGGAGAGTCAAATTTCCTCAGAACAGCACTGCAGTTTATTATCCTGCTAATGTGTGTGTGTGTGTGTGTGTGTGTGTGTGTGTGTGCGCGCGCACAGATTAATAGGGTTTCCCGTTCCACAGTGGATGAATGCATTCCCTGGTTGTGGTGCTGGAACTGTGGCTCACTGGATAACAATCTCGCCTCTGATGCAAACGGCCTTATTTTCCATCTTGGAGCACCAAGATCAAGTTTAAAGGTAATACTGAGGGAGTGCTGCAATACCTGAGGTGCTGTTTTTGGGATGAGATGTTAATTTGCCCCCTTGAGGTGAATGTCAAAGATTCCCCATGGCACTATACCAAAGAAGAGTAGGGGAGTTATCCCTGATATCCTGCTCAGTTCAATATTTATTCCTCCACCAATGAAGCTGATGAGATGATTATCACAATGCGGTCTCGTGGGATGCTGCTGTGTTGGGTTCCCTTACTTCCTACATTGCAACACTGACTCCACTTCAAAGGAAAATAAGTGCTCAGTTGCCTGTAAAGTGAGTGTGGTGGGGAATGATGAAAGTCAGTTGAATGAACAGAAAGACAAATCGAGGTTAGATAAAGAGAAGTAGTTCTGGGATCAAAATTGTTACAAATTACAGTTAGGGAGAGAGACAGGCGAATTCGGACCTTTTGGAAAGGAAGATTTAACTGCCTCGTCTTGACAACACTGAAGAAGGAATTGTGGATAAAAACTGAAGTGAAGGAAGAAAAATCGATGTGAGGGCGACATTGAGACTTAGACCAAAGGAAGCTTAAACAATGCCAAAGGCGAAGGCCATGTTGATAGACCCACTATGGTCTTGGGGACAGCAAACAAACTTAAACCCTTTGTGTCTCTTGCTGTTCATGTTGTGTTTGGAGAGGTTTGCAGTCTGTCATGTTGTCAGACACAGCTGAAAGGAAGACCATTCAGCCCACCATTCCTGTGCCACCTTTAGGAGAGAGCTGTTTCCCTGTCATCCTGTAAAAGTTTCCTTTCCTATTAGTTACCAAATTCACTTTTGAATCTGCTCTCACCAGCTTTCCTGTGTCAATCCAGAAGCATTTAAGGACAGTTCTAGGACCCCATGCCATAAGACCAGACTGGCGATTCAGCCTGGAATCCACTTTAACTTTGCTGCTTTGCTGCTCACCTGCCATACTGTCAGGACTAGTAGGTGGGCTTCTGCGTTATAATTTCAGTTACAGGTTTATCCTGGTGCTGTGCTGTCACACATTAACTCTTGTATTTTAGTGTCACCTTGCAAACCCTTGTTAATGCAGACTGCGAAAGAGGGACAGACAGGACAAAGTGATAGACTTGTGCCTTTCGTGGGACATTTTGAAATGTAGCCTTTGTTATAATGTAGGAAGTACAGCATGCTCCTACCTACAACATCAAGATAATTGCCAGATAGTCTGACTTTGGGTATTGGCTGTTCCCCGGGATGGAATATATGAAACCAAGGATAGCAGTGGCTTGAATCTGCTTCGAAAAGAAAAGCATTACAAAGTGCTTGCAAAAGTTGCCAGTGAGCTGTGACCAATTAACTCCTTACACTGCGACTTAATAACTGTGTACACATACGCGTTGTCTATTGGTGCAACCTCCTAATATAATGACATTGACACAGTGCCAGAATTGGTGGCGTGCAATTTCTTATAAATAGCTTCTCCTCTCCCCCCGCAGTGAACCTCACGGGGTCTTCATGTGCAGCCAAGCAAGATAAGAGGTAGAATTCTGGGATGCTGGAGCTCGATTAGTGTTTGAGAAGAGAGGGTTGGGTGGGAGGGGGGAGAGGTGTGGGGTTGGAGGGGGAAGGGCAGGGGCGGCAGTGGTGGGCTTCAGTGTGCCACAACAGTGGAGGAAGAGCAAGCGATGCCTGTGAGTGGTGTGCGCAGATGGAGCTGCAGAGAGATAAGTCAGTACAGCCTTTACAGTAAACGGATTTTGCGCAGCATTGAGAGCTTCTGTTGTATTGTTGGTTTTTGTGGCAAAGATGTACATTTTGGGAGAGCTTTAGCAGCATCCTTAGGCTGTTGTTTTGAAGAAACTGGTTTTGTTTTTTTTTTGAAAAAGTTAGCGTGGAAGTTTTGCGGGAATGGCTAAACAGTAAGGGGGAGCGGGGTGGAGGCAAGCTTTGTGTTCTGCGGATCCTTGTACCTTTCACTGGAACATGGTGCAGGAGCTGGAGAACTCTCAACAGGGACTCTAGTGCAGATCTGTCAAAACTTATGGTGGAAATGCACGTTCTCTTCTTGTTGTCCTATTTGTCTTCAGGCACCTATTGCTGGCGTTGCTACTCTCAGGCGGAGTGCAGAGGAAGCAAGAAGAGGATTGTTTTGCAGCTGTTCGCTGGAATAGGGCTGTGGTTCTAATAAGGCAAGAGGTGCCACTGGAAATGAACTTTCTGAGACTTGGATGTGAATCGCAATCTCTCAGAAGAACAGTTTTTTGAGATTGTTCATGTGGATCAAAACGTTTTGCATCTCCTCCAAAATTATGGGTCACATTTTCAAAAAGAAAATCTTGCTTGTCTCCCCCGCCAATCCAATAGTTCCTCCTTATCTGCTCAATTCTTCCTTGCATCTGTATTTTTCCCCCCTGTGTTGGGGATTATAAGGGCAATGTCAATGGACTAATAATCCAGCTAACGCTCCTGGTGCATGGGTTCAGTCACTCAAATGCTGGTGGAGTTTAAGTTCAACCAATAAATCTGGAATTGAAAGCTAGTTTCATAGTCTTTAATAATGGTAATTACCATCAATGATTGTAAAGCCTGCCTGAGTTCACTAAAGTTCCTAAAGAAAGGAAATTGCCATTCTTACCTGGTCTGGCCTACATGTGGCTCCAGACCTACCGCTGTGTAATTGACTTTTAACTGTTCTCTGAAATGCCAAGCAAGCCTCATAGTTCAAGGTCAATTAAGGATGGATAATTAAATGCTGAGCTGGTCAGTGGCACCCACATCCCATGAAAGAATTGAACATTTACAAAAACAGCAAGGATGCAAGTATGCAGTATTGAGGGGGACAGTGTCATACCTATGATTCTTAAGCATTTATGCTGAATTTCTACCTTGTGGAATATTTAACCGTTTTTGGCTCTGATGTAACTTCATTTCCCAAGAAATCCTGAAGCTTTCAATTCAAAGCAGTCCAGCTCCTTTTTACAGTGTACGTTTCAGGAATAAGATTGTACCTCTGTGAAATGGACTCTCTTCGCGGTCTGTCCTGAGAACTGTTAACTGTTAATGCATTTAGTGAGATGCTGTAACTTGAACTAAATGATGTGGTTAATTAGACTTAACACAGCAGAGCAGAGGTGCTGCCAGAGTACTTTAGGAGAGCTAAGGTGAAAGGCTAGGTGAGTGAGACTAATGAACCTTTTTAGAGAATAGGTGCATGTATGATGGGCTGAATGGCCACCTTCTACACTGTATAGTTCTATGGCCTGTTAGTTCCACACTCCTAATGTTCCAAAAAGAATGAGGTCTGAATTAAAATGCAGAATGTATACAACTGAAATTAAGTATTGGATGAAAGTAATTATGGAATCTTAACCTCTGGTTCATGCTTTGTTCTAAAAAGAATACACCATCCCTGGGGCATGCTACAAATGGGAAAGAGTTTCCGTAATTTGACTGCCTCACGCAGCTTCTGAAATGCGCTTTTAAAAAAGTAATAAATGGGTTGTCAGTACCTAATGTCTCGTGGAGGAGGTCCTAAAATAAATCCAAACTCATCCTGACCTGAAGTGGTGGAGAAAGAATGGGAAAAAAACAAACTAATCTTGTCCCCACTTCGGCAGAGTTTATTTTTTACTATCAGTTTTTTTAACCCTCCAAGGACAAAAAAGATGATTATTAAGGAAGCAAAAACAGAAATTGCTGGAAAAGCTCAGCAGGTCTGGTAGCATCTTTGCAGAGAAAGCAGAGTTAACGTTTTGGGTCCGGTGACCCTTCCTCAGAACTGGTTATAAATAAAATACGTCAATATTTTTTATTACTGTCTATCCCTGATTTAATAAACATTTTTAGATCTCTTGTGTTGAAAGCACTGCAAACTGAAGACTCAAATAGAAGCAAAATAAAGCTGATGCTGGAGATCTCATCTAAAAACTAAAAATCCTGGAGAAACTCAGCATCTGGGGAGAGAGAAACAGAATTAACATTTGTATTGGACTCAAAATGTTAGCTGTCTTTCTTTCCCTGCAGATGTTGCCAGACCTACTGAGCTTCTCCAGCATTTTCTGTTTTTGCCACATAACCAGAGGTCTTTCTAGTTGATAATTTGGGCATTCTCCAACTGACTAGTTTATTTGAATCAGTTGGAGACAGTAAGGATCACAGATGCTGGAAGCTAGTGTAAGTAAATATGGAGCTGGCCAAGCACAGCTGGTCAGACAGCAATCAAGGAGCAGGAAAGTCAACTTTTAGGGCCAAAACCCTTCGTCAGGACTGGGGAGGGGAGCCCGGAATTAAATAGAGGGAAGGGGCTGGGGGAAAGGTAGGTTGGCCGGACATAGGGGGATACAGGAACAAAAACTAAGTTGCTGGAAAAGCTGAACAGGTGTGGCAGCATCTGTGAAGGAAGAAACAGAGTTAATGTTTCGGGTCTGGTGACCCTTCCTCAGAACTGATGGTGGCTGGAAAAACGTCATTTTATATGCAGAAAATAGGGGACGGGAAATCAACAACTATTCACCCTCCCAGCCTGATCGTTATCAACTCTGTCCAACTGCGCTTCTCTCTCTTTAGGCTCTGTCCTATCGTTTACTCCCTATCCCATCCCCCTCCCCCCTATTTTCTGCAAATAAACTGACGTTTTCCCAGCCACCATCTGAAGAAGTGTCACTGGACCTGAAACGTTAACTCTGTTTTCTCCTTCACAGATGCTGCCAGACCTGCTGAGCTTTTTCAGCAACTTTGTTTTTGTTCCTGATTTACAGCATCTACAGTTGTCTTCGGTTTTTATTTTATAGGTGGAGACAGGTAGGGTGTTATTGTAGTTGGTCAGTGGGAAGGCTGGAGCAGATAGGTGAGTAGGAAGATGGATGGGTTGGGGGAAGAGAGACTTTGAAGTTCAAGTCAATATTGAGGCCACTGTGCTGTTAGCTCCCAAGGCAAAATATGAGGTGTTGCTCCTCCAGTTTACGTTTGGCCTCATTCTGACAGTGGAGGAGGCCCAGGATGAACATGTCACCGGGGGGAGTGGGTTGGGGAGTTGAAGTGAATTTGAAGTTTATTTGAATGTTTAAATTGAAATAACCACAGATCAAATGAACCGACCTAAACCACGCAGCAAAAGGGTTTTTTAGTATAGAATTTTAAAACTTTAAATGATCATTTAATTTGTGTTAAATGACAGTGAATTAAGGTGAACAGACGATGATGTAATTACCAATATTTTGTTACAAGCGTTTGTGAAAGCTCCCATGAAATTGATGTTTTGCAATGTTGATCTACATCGAAGTTGCAATTCCAAGAAGTTGTTTTATGCAGAATAGTTCCTTTACTTCTGAATTCCTGTTCTGAGTTCATGTAGTAAATAACTTGTCCAAAATGAAGCGTAGCCCTAAATCTGCCACATCAAACATGACCATGTTCAAACATCTCCTGTCTGAATTAAAGCTTCACAGGGGAATTTTTTCCATCTCTCTCTCTCTCGGTATTGCCTCTTAATAGCTTGAGAAAATAATTGGCAGTGAAGCACAAGACACTTGTTCAATGCTGTTGGCTTAAACAGTCAACAACTTCATTCATATCTTTGGAAGTTCATGATTGAATTATATCTCTGGTAGCTGGTTTCTCAGTTCAATGGTGGATTATTACATCAATCTAATGTTGTGTGTTGCCTTTTTTGTGATGGGTGCGTTAAGCAGATCAGGCATCAGTCAGGAGAGTAACAAAGATTCTTCAAGATCTGTGTTTAAATAGTGCCTTTCATGACCAATGCCCAGAGAATGTACTGTAGGAAATAAATCTATGCATGGCAACTATCCGAAAGCAGCAATACCAGATAACGTTTGAGTGCTCAGCAAAACTGAGATTGCTGGAAAAGCTCAGCAGGTCTGGCAGCATCTGTGGAGAGAAATCAGAGTTAACATCTCTGGTCGCATGACCTTTCATCCGACTAGGTAACTCGACCCGAAACATTAACTCTGATTTCTCTCCACAGATGCTGCCAGAACTGCTGAGCTTTACCAGCAACTTCTGTTTTTGTTTCTGATTTATAGCATCTGCAGTTCTTTCGGTTTTTGCTTCTGAAAGGTCTCTGTTTAATTGACTAAATGTTACAGCTTCCAGCAACTGCAGAAGGCAGGCTAAACTGGTTTACTTCAGGCTTGAAGTGACCTTCACTGCAGAGAAGCGACAGCTGCTAAGCTGGTGGTGGACCAAATAGCCTCTCTGTAACAGCTACCTGAGAACCAATCACATAATTGTCGGCTGGAGAAGACCTTTGGCACCGAGCCACCTTCTTGAAATGTTGTTGCAGTTGACGTGCAATTTCTTGACATCACTGGGGGTGCAGGGGAACAGCACTGTGGCGCCTTTTATCTGGTTCCTGGGCAGAATCCGTGCAATCCTAACTTACCAAGTAGTTTGCTTCAGGAATTTATATTTCTTCTCCTCCCCAGCTCCCGGGCAGTTGGAGTCCATAGGAATTTCTGCTAATTAAAGTAAGACAATGAATGAATGAATGAACACGTGTTTGCAGTGCACTTTTGTAGTATCAGATTAGTGATCGAGGGCTCATTTAATGTAATCCTTAGCACCTTTCTTCCCTCGCTGCCCTTCAACTGGCATGTTACATCATGCTCTTTACAATTCCACCTGGTACTTTAAAAAATATGAATACATAAAACATACAGTGTGTATTGCATTATATCTTTGTATATATTGCAAATAACTGGAAAAAAAAGCCCTTAAATGATTTTTACAGAGGTGGCTTGGCCGAGGATATGAGCTGTGCTGTACAAGTGTGTGTGTGTGTGTGTATGTGTGTGTGTGTGTATGCATGCGTGTTCGTTCTTGGCTTCTCAGTGGAAGGGTGATGCTGGGAGAGATCCTTGTGTAGTGGTTTGCAAACATTTTCAGTTGAAGTGCCCCTTTTCAAATGGATTAGCAATCATGTAAACCCCCACTCCAGCTTTCCCCTCTAAAGTACAATGACTCCCTGGGCAAACCATTATATTTTGGCACCCCCGAGTTTTAAATACTATTTTGACAAACTTCCCTATCATGAACAAGGTCAAACTCGCCTGGCATCCCATCAGCGTTGGTTACCTCCCCTCCCCCCCACACCAAACCCCTACCCGATTCTCCTCCATATGCTGCACCCCTTTCTTGGCCCAGTGGTTAGCATTGCTGCCTCACAGCGCCAGGGACCCGGGTTCGATTCCAGCCTTGGCTGACTGTCTGTGTGGGGTTTACATGTTCTCCCCGTGTCTACCCAGGTTTCCTCCGGATGCTCCGGTTTCCTCCCACAGTTAGGTGGATTGACCATGCTAAGTTGCCCTGTAGTTTCCAGAGATGTGCACGTTAGGTGGATTGGCCATGGGAAATGTAGAGAATACGGGGATAGGGTGGAGTGGGAGGGTGACCTAGGTAGGATGTTCTTTGGAGGGTTGGTACAGATCCAGTGGGCTGAATGGCCTCTCTTGCACTGCAGAGATTCTGTGATCCATGAGATGGCCAGCCCGCTGCGCTCCATTTGATAGCCACACCACTATCATTCTGAACTCGCCTCCTGCCGCAGTACATTTATGTTGTAGAGCCCGCGGCGAGATCCCAGCTTGAGGCTCATTGCATTCAGTGTATATGAGGAAGCAGATTCTCTTTAGACTAGAGTGCATGAAATTGTTGAATAATTTTTGTACATAGCATTACATAAAACACAACTACACAGGAACATGCCACTCAGCCCCACCAGCCTATGTGCTCCATGTTCAATATGGCACATTTCCTCAAGTACACTAAAGGTGCCTTCTCATTTGGAGAGTTTGTTTCTCCAGTACAGTTGGTGCATGGTTTGATCCAGCTCTGGGTGAGTTGGGACAGAGCTGCTGTGTTAACCGTTCTGGAGTGGAGGCCGGGCAGCGTTGGACTTGTGAGCAAACAAGGAAAGCATAGACAAGCAAGGACAGAACAAGACATGAGTTTTGGTTTTGGTGCTTGGAGAGTGTGTGCTGCCTGAAACTGTTCAGTTTTCAGGAAATCTAACTTCTCCAGGCCCAAAAGAGAGAATTCCAAAGGGTTTGGAACGAGTGAAAGCTTGATACTAGGGTGGCAGTGTTGCTCAACGTGGCTTATGTAGCAGGATATACACCAGAATCCTGGATGGCTTCATTTAACATACTAACATCCTGCATTGCCAAACTACCTTGACTTTTTGAAAGGTAATTACTTTTTCATCAGTTACCAACTGACGCCCACTGTTGAGTTACTCCTTGCTTAAACCTGTTACCTCTCTTAACTTTTCCCAGTTCTGATGAAAGATCACAGACCCGAAGGGTTAACTCCACTTCTGTCTCTGTCGATGCTGCCAGATTAGCTGAGCACTTCCAGCATTTTCTTGTTGTATTTGAATTGAACACTCTATGCTTCATGGGTTGCGTTCATTACCACAGACTTTCCAGAAATTTAAAAGTAAGGAACTGGTAAAAAATGACCACAGAACTTTTCAAGAAACTCAACTGCAAATGTAACTATAGTCCTTATCAAACTCCTGTTCTGCCTAACCTGTTTGAGTCTTAAATGCCCTCTGAAGTGGCTTAACAAGTTAGCTTGGATAGGCAGTAAATGTTGTTTTGTTCCCGACACCCACATTGTGAGAATAAATACAATCAAAATGTGCCCTTGTTGTCAGACAACATTAGGACTTCATTTGCTTTCTTCCTCTGACATTTCTGTCTTGTTCTTGCCTCTCCCAATGTGCTAGCTTTCCCTGGGATGTTGTTTCATCTCCATTCATAGGCACTTCAGTATTTCTCAAAGACGTTTTTTCCCTTCATCTTTTCATAAGACAAGATATCGGAGCAGAATTGGGCCATTTGGCCCATTGAGTCTGCTGCACCATTGAATCATGGCTGATATGTGTTTCAACCCCATTCTGCTGCCTTCTCCCTGTAACCCTTGATCCTCTTACCAATCAAGAACCTATCTATCTTTGTCTTAAATGCACTCAATGACTTGGCCTTCACAGCTTTTTATGACAATCAGTTCCACAGATTCACCACCCTCTGGCTGAAAACAATTTCTCATCAACTCAGTTCTAAAGGGTCTTCCATTCACCCTGAGGCTGTGTCCTTGGCCCCAGTCTCTCCAACTAGTGGAAACAACTTCTGAATGCCCGCTCTATCCAGACCTCTTAGTATTCTACAAGTTTCAATCAGATCCTCCCTCATCTTTCTAAACTCTGAGTTCAGACCCAGAATCCTCAACAGCTCCTCATAAAACAAGCCCTTCATCCTTTGGATCATTCTTGTAACTCCCCACCAGACCCCCTCCAATGCCAGTCCATCCTTCCTTAGATACAGGGCCCTAAAAACTGCTCACCATATTCCAAATGCGCTCTTGACAAGATCTTTATACAACCATAGCACTATATTTCTTTCCTTACATTCTAATCTTCTTGAAATGTATGCTAACATTGTATTTGCCTTCCTAAATGCCAACTGAATCTGAATCTTAACCTTAACAGCTTTTTTCAGTGCTTCAGATTTCTGAAGCCTTTCCCCATTTAGAAAATATTCTGAAGCTTCCAGGATGGATATGTATTTTTAAAGAGGACCCTGTGGAGAAAGCAGGATATTCATTTTGGATTACTTTATCAAAAGTCAGCACAATCAAATGGACTGAATGGCCTCTTTGGTTGTAAATCTACTATGGCTTAGACAGCATTTGGCAAGGATGAGTTGCATTACTCTTTCTCTCCTTTTCCACTGTCGATGGCATTTACACATGTATGATCCTATGTACTAGGAATCCATTAAAACACGGCTACAAAGGCTCCAAATAAAAGCTTGAGAGAAGGGTGTTGAAGTGCCTTTCAAAATCACTTGTGGTAGCGCCATCCTTGTTAATGCTACCAACAAACAAAAAGCCTCTCCTGTGAGAAAAGCTATGGGAATGGTTGAAGTGTCATAGTGCCTGCCCTTGATGCAGAGCATTATCCCCTTGAATACAAGCTCAGCCACTAATTGCCGTGGGGGCTAGTTGGGAGTCTTCAGAGCCCATTCATTTCCCAGCTTAACACTTGCCCACTGAGTCCTGTCAATCATTGCTGTGACTGAGACAAGCTGAATTGGTGTTACTTAATTCCACTTAATTGGACCCCTGTGCTGTGCACGCCGTTGTATATGGAGACTGGCAACCCTGTCTAATACGTGCTGCCTTTTTGTCATTCTGCTATTAGCAGCCGTGCCTAAGCCTTTAAGAATTGGGAATCATCTCCCATCCCTCCAAAGCTCTCTGCCTCTTCCTACCTTGTTTAAACTGCTCCTTAAAACTTACTTCATTGAACAAGTTATTTGACCTAATATCATCATATGTGGCAGTCTTCAAAGGACCATGTGATGCAAAAAAAGGAGACAATTGCCTGAGACATTTTGATACATTAATGGCTCTGTATGTTGACTTGAAAATTTGTTCATGGATCGTGGATGCCCATCCCTATTTGTACTGGAGAAGGTGGAGGTGAACTGCCTTCCTGATCCACTGCAGTCCACCCAGTATAAGGACACCCACAGTGTTGTTAGGGGATTGGGATTGGAGTTCCAGAATTTTGACCCAATGATAGGGAAGAAACAATGACGTAGTCCCAAGTTAGGATAGTGTGTGACTTGGAGGGGAGCAGGGAGATGATGATATTCCCGTGCATCTGTTGCCCTAGTCTGTCCAGCTGGTTTGCAAGATGTTGTTGAAGGAGCCTTGGTGAGTTGCTGCAGTACATCTTTGTACATGCTGTTGCTGCTGTGCATCAGTGCTGGAAGGAGAATGAGTGTGGTGGATTGGCTACTAGTGAGGAGATGTTGCTTCCCCACTGCAACCCCCACTACTTGGTCACCTAAAGGGACAGAGAGTAGCTGTGGTGCTGTGGCTCATGGACCCCTTGGGTCTCCTTTCCTGCTCAAATGGAATAACTCGGCAGCTCTGAGGCTCAGTCAATGCTCTCCTATTTGCTGACAAACCTGGGCAGGTGTCAAGATTTAAAGAGCCATTCAATGCTGTGATCCTCCTCGAACTCCAGTTCTTAATGATAAAGAACAACATTCTTTGGATGCTGGAATCTGAAATATGGAATGAAGAAAATTCTCAGCAGGTCAGTCAGCATCACCAAGTGGCTATTTGAAGAGTTCTGAGGAAGGGTCACTGGACCCGAAACGTTAACTCTGATTTCTCTCCACAGATGCTGCCAGACCTATGAGGCTTTTCTGGCAATTTCTGTTTTTCTTTTGGTTATTTGGAGTTTCTGGCTGATAGCCTTTATTCAGAACTGATAGAGATTTAATGGTTCATTAGCCATTTCAAGAGCCACAGATGAAAAGTGTCTTAAGGTTTGTGAAAGGGTGCAAAGAATGAGACAAGTAAAGAAACAAGAAGATGGAGGTGAAAATGATAACTCTAAAGCTATTGTTCGCAGTTACTGTCGAAGAACATGGGAACATGGGCCACAATCTGAACTTAAATGTGTTAGAGAATGCCTCTGTCAAAAGTGTGAAAGAACTCTAGAGTCCCAGTATGAAAGACAAAGGAGTTGTTAATGGTGCATAAAGAGAAAAAGACATAAATTGGGTATAAATTAAGATGAGAAAGGCCGGAAATGAGTTCTCTTTTTGCTACAAAGTCAGCAAGATGCAAACAAGACAAGGCTTTTGGTGAGGTGGAGCAGGGAGACCGAATGAAAGTAAAAAGAATAATAGACAATACAATCATGTGATACTTAATACAAACGATTGAATTCAATATTGAGACCTCAAGGCTGTACAGTGCCTAAGCATAAAATGAGATGTTGTTCCTCAAGCTTGCACTTTGCTTTGTTGGGGCATTGCAACAGGTCCAGGGCAGAAATGTTGACTTGAGAGTAAGGTGATTTATTTGAAACATCAAGCAACTAGGATATCGGAGTCATTCCTACAGACAGAGCGGAGGTGTTCTGCAAAGCAGTCACCGTTCTGTGATTGACCTCGCCAGTGTATAGGAGACTGCGCTGTGAGCAACACGTCCGGTAGACCAGCATCCCAGCAGTAATTTTCCTTTTATTTATGATCTGAACCTGTTGCACTTGCTTTTGAGCTTGGAAAGTTGCAAAGTCCATCATCAAAAGACAAGCCACTCTTCATTGGTTCCTCTTGCTTATGTTACCTAGGTGACTATCGGCAACACTTGTCAGTGCCCTATTGCTGCCCACCCAGTATCCTGAAATAACTGGTGCACGTTCCTGTTTAGTTGTGAGCTGCAATCTGATCTCAAATTACAAATGACATTGTACAGCCTTGTTCCAATTCCTTCCATTGTATCCCCAAAGACATTCCTAAAACCCTGACTGATTGCTCCCTGCTTACCACGTATTAGTAGAGAGTGTCCGTCTTTATGGTACAGTATGTTCATTAAGGCTTTCTGCCAGGGGGTCTGTTCAGTTATCGGACCCTCCTGATACCTCAAATATATGTAAATACAATCTTGCACAAGAAAAAGATGCCTTTGTTTGGTTTGTTGGATAGAATCAAACTCCAATGTTTTGTTTGTTTTCTTCGCATGTTACTGTACAGAACCAAGCTACTTTAGTGATTATCTATATATAATTTTTATAAATAAAGTACATTGTTGAAATAAAAACTGTTACCCGCACACGTAGGCAGGGTGGTTAAAAAGGCATTTGGCACACTTACCTTCATTGCTCAGTCCTTTGAATATAGGAGCTGGGAAGTCATGTCAAGGTTGTTCAGGACATTGGTAAGGCCTCTTCTGGAATACATCCCCTGTTATAAGAAGGATATTATTAAGTTGGACAGGGTTCAGATGAGATTTGCCAGGATGTTGCTGGGTATGAAAGGTTTGAGTTATTAAAAAAAAGACTGGATAGGCTGAGACTTTTTTCACTGGAGGGTAGAAGTTTATAAAATGATGAGAGGTGTAGATAGAGTTAATGGCCCGTAGGATGGGCTATTTCAAGACTAGAGGGATCAAGACTGTCATAGAATCATCATAGAATCCCTACAGTGTGGAAACAAGCCCTTTGGCCCACACCGACCCTCGGAGCATCCCACCCAGACCCATCCCCCTATAACCCACCTAATCTACACATTCCTGAACACTACGGACAATTTAGCATGGCCAATCCACCTAGTCTGCACACCTTTGGACTGTGGGAGGAAATCAGAGCACCGGGAGGAAACCCACCCAGACACGGGGAGAATGTGCAAACTCCACACAGACAGTCACCCAAGGGTGGAATCGAACCCAGGTCCCTGGCGCTGTGAAGCTGCAGTGCTAACCACTGAGCCACCGTGCCACCCCACCAAAGTGGAGAATAGAGGAGAGAAATTTTTAAAAGACATGAGAAGCATTTTTTTTTTACACAGCGACTGGTTCACTTGTGGAATGAACTTCCTGAAGAAGTGGTGGATGTGGGTACAATTACAACGTTCAAAAGATATTTGGATAAGTACATGAATAGGAGAAGTTTGGAGGGATATGGGCCAGGAGCAAGTAGGTTTTAGTTTGGGATTATGTTCAGCATGGACTGGTTGGACCGACGGATCTGTTTCTGTGCTGTATGACTCTGTCACATTAAAACCAATCAATTAATCATTGAATATTCATTTAAAATCATTAAAATGAAATCACTTTCTTATACTCTGCCCTTTATTTACATGCTTTTTCATCAACTCGAATTGATGGATATTCCGAGGGAGTCCCAGCTGCTCTAGTTTCATTTAACCCAAGTGATAATTAGCAAGCCAAAGGGACCAGGGATTGCAAATGTGTTGCTGTGGGGTTTTCGCCTCATTATTTAAATTGGAAATTAGTTTTGACCATTCTGTCAGATCTCACTTAGGTTTGCATTCAGCTCCTGTTCCTGTAGCCAACTGGTAATAGGCCAGAAAGAGAGAAATCATTTCCAACAAGAACAGATTGCATTATTGCAGCGCCTTAAACGTCCTTACCCTAATGCTCTTCAGGAGTGCGTTATCGAACAAAATCTGACAGGGCGCCACCTATAGGTGATCAAAAACTTGCTCAAGGCAGTGTCTTGACGACAAATTGGAGAGGTTTAAGGTGGGAGTTTCAGAGTTCAAGGCCTCAGTGTCTAATGGCAAGGCCACCGATTGTGAAGTGGAGGATACATAAAATGCCAAAACTGGATGGTTTCATGCAGAGTTTTGTAGGGCTGGAGAAAGCTTCACGAGTACCAGGATAAGATAAGCCATGATCCTGTTAAATGGCAGAGCGGGCTCAAAGGGCTGAATTGCCTATTCCCGCTCCCAATTCCTGTGTTCTTATCAGCGCATTCATCAAAACAGAAGCAGAATTCTGTGGATGCAGGAATAGAATGTGCCAGATACACTCAGCAAGTGCAGGCAGTGTCCGTGGAGAGTGAGACAGTGTGAGTGAGGACCTCTTAGCAGAGCTGTTTATTGAATCTGTTTCTTTGCTATTGTTGAACTTGAAACACTCCACCTCTGGATTGCTCTCCTAGCTCCAAAACCACTGCATTATTGTACCCCAAAATCACTGACTGACTATCAGTTTAATAGCAGAACATGAAGAGGTGCCCACCATCATGTATTCAGGTGCACCCTGAAAACAAGTCTGTAATAACAAGCTGGCATTAATGCCGCATTGTTTCTACTGAGCATGGTTTGGAACTCCCAAGTGTGTCAACACCTAAGGCACGAGAGTACAATTTTCCAGAGAATGTCAAAAATATCTCTGGCATTTTGAAGCTGTAGGAAAAACATATCTCAAGTCAGGAAAGAAAAATCATAATGGGGTTAGTGATTGAAGTTAACTCATTAAATAAGTGCAGCCAGAAATGGAGGATTGACAACCACAATTTTATGATTGAAAGAAACCTTAAAATACACTAGTTGCTTGACTTTCAGCAGTTTCCAGTTTGGTGATGTTATCCTAAGCTATCATATCCTCAAAGTGAGGAAGAACTTGTGCACTTTAGATCTGGTTTGGCTGCAAATGTGTAATGCGGCTTTCGTTGTGCTGACCACACTTTAGGGCATGGATTCTGGAGAAACTGCAGAGGAGCTTCACCAGAATAGGTCCAAAAGTGAATGATTTTAACAAAAAGGAGAAGCTGCAATTATTCCCCTGGGAGCAAGGGGAAATTTTGTAGAGAGTGACAAGATTTTGACAAGTTTAAATTTATGTGGACAAATCAAAGCTCTTCTCTTTAGCCCATGATGCATGGGACACAGATTTAAACTTTCAGGTAAGAGATGCTTTGTGAGAGGACCTTTTTTTAGGGAGTGAATGGTAACAGCTAGAACTTGCAGCCGACGAGGGTGGTGGAAGCAAACCTGATAGTTGGGTGGGCATTTGAAAGAATTAAATTTGCAGGCGACAGGGATGGAGTGGGAGAATTGGACTGATTTGATTGGATTGCTTCACAGTGAGCTAGCACTGACTTGGTGGAGCCTCCTTCATTGCCATAATGGTTCTTTGACTTGTGCTGTACTCTGACTGATGAAAGCTGAATATTAATAATGGGTGTTGCTTTCATAGAATGTCTACAGTGTGGAAGCAGACCATTCAGCCCATCAAGTCCACACTGACCCTCCAAAGAGCATCCCACCCATACCCACCAGCCTACCCTATCCCCGGAACCCTGCATTTTCCTTGGCAAAGGCAACTAACCTATGTGTATCCGAATACCTTTAAACATTTTGTATGTTATTTGAAGTTTATTTGTAGCACTGAGGGAAGGGTCACCAGACCTGAAATGTTAACTGTTTTCTCCTCCACAGATGCTGCCAGACCTGCTGAGCTTTTCCAGCAACTATGTTTTTGTTCCTGATTTACAGCATCTGCAGTTCTTTTGGTTTTGAACTAACCTACACCTCCCTGGACACTGGGCAATTTAGCATGGTCGGTCCATCTAACCTGCACATCTTTGGACTGTGAGAAGAAACCAGAGCACTCCCGTGCTGACGTGGGGAGAATGTGCAAACTCCACACAGACAGTTGCCCGAGGATGGAATCAAACCCAGGTCCCTGGTGCTGTGAGGCAGCGGTGCTAGCCACTGAGCCACCGTGCCACCCATTTAGCTCAGTTAACTGGATGGTTGGTTTGTGAAGCAGTGTGGGTTCAATTCTCATCACTAGTTGAGGTTACCACGAAGGACTGTCCTTCTCAACCTCTTCTCGCTTGAGGTACAGTGGCTCTCAGGTGAAATTGCTACCTATCGTCTCTCTCTAATGAGAGAACAGCCCTATGGCCTGGTAAAACTCTGGTGACACAACAACAAATAATGAGTCATTAAACTGATTTAGGGTCAACTGAAGGAATGGGAAGCACAGGAGAGAAAACAGAAAACATTGGTAAAGGGCGATTCACTTGGCATTATTTAAAAGATACCTTAGCACTTTCGTGCAGAGTTCCTGTTACTTTTTGAGTAGATCGTTTCAAATAAAAGACATGTCTTATGTGCTAGATGTGGCTTAAGCCTTTGAAGAAATGCTACTGAACCCCAAAGTATATAGTGAGCTTAATGTCGCCTTGTGTTCACAGTGAACAAAATGCTATCTGTGTAAATTATTGCATTGGATATGACGGAAATTTACTTTGAATGGGATGTGCTGTTAGGTAGATTTTCATTATGCCTTGCATTTGTTTAGGAATTATTCTGTTGTAAATCTTCTATCATTAAAAAAGATTGAAGAACTAGGCAGCAAGTATACCATGCGACCGCAGTTAAGTAAGTCTGTTAAGGAAGGCATTTTGCCAAGCCCTATTTGCAGGGTTGGTGAAGGCTTAATGTATCCGAATACCTTTAAACATTTTGTATGTTATTTGAAGTTTATTTGTAGCACTGAAGAAGCTTCCTCATCCTGACTGGAGTGTGTTCCTGTGCCCTACAACTCACATGAGAAATGCAATAAAACAGCAAATACTGGAAAACACTCAACAGGTCAGGCGACGTGTGGAGAGAGATAAAAGTTGACATTTCGCTTTTGGTCAGAATGGGAAAACACTGAACATGTAACAGGTTTTAAATAAATGACGATACAAGAAATAGGAAACCAAATGGCCTTGCACCAGTCATCCCTTTCATCGCTTAAGCTCAGCCATCCCTTTTGTATATTTAAATGTTATGTCAATGTTAGATCATGTCACAAAAATGATACAAGTACCAGTTTTCTATGGGGACTGTGAATAATTTCCCAGCAATTCCTTTCCCAGTCTCCAAATATCTGGGATCACACAGTGTTGCCTGAAGAAGGCCATAGACCTGAAATGTTAAGTCCGTGTTTCTTTCTGCCAGATCTGCTATATGTATTCCCCACTTCTGTTGTTATTGATGCTACCTCCCCTGGCTTTGGACTGGATAGGCAAACACTTGAACAGATCTTTCAGAAAATCATCTCTCTCTCTCTCACACTCAAACACACACACGCGCGTGCGCAGTAAATCAATGTTTGCAATTTAAGAAGTTTCTATTTTGCCACTTCCTTCTGAACTTGATGGTGTGGACACAAAAAGATGTCTTCAGGGTATACTTATGGTTTCGAAAGAATACTCATCAGCACAGCAAGCAGCTTGAGCTATGCACACACCTCCCTCTTGTGCTCTGTTGCACACACTATCCTGCCCTCTTTCCCCTTGTAAAACAACACTAGCCTTAAACCTTTTCTCACTCCCTTTCTTATGCATCCCACCTCCCAAAGCAAGGTACATATTACCTTGTGAATAGGAAGCCTACTGACTCTGACAGAATATCATTTGTTTTTATGGAGGGGGTTAAAATGTTTAGTTGTTTGTCATTCTTAAGCCACCCGTTTAGGCGCCTTATCTCACATCCCTGTGATCATTATATCCAAAAGTGGGACTTGAACCCAGACTTTCTGGGCTAGACGTAGGGACACTACCACTGTGCCAGAAGATCCCCTAAAGCGATTGCAGTAGGATTTGAGCTGTTAAGCTCGCTTCATCACCCATTCGTCAGCCCCGCTTGTAGAACAGCATCAACCTTTGCACTGACCGAAGTATAGATCTTTTAATGTAAGTTGTTCTTCCAGTGCTTCAGTCAGACATCCCTCCACCAAAAGCAGCCAAACTGGTCGATTACCTCTTCTTCATTTCTGAGATTTCGCTGTGTACCACAGCACAAGTAGATGGTGAACTTCAAATTATCTCATTGCACACTAAGTGCATTGGAATTGTGATGAGTAAAGTGTTTTCATTTTTACGATTGTTAATGACCAGTGACTGGATTATTCAGAAGTCTCAATTATTACACTCAAAAGTATTTTAAATTCATTACAAGAGAAACACCCTCTTCTGCTGTTACAGGCAATTATTTCCCTTTGCTGGGATGTAGCACAACTGGAGAAGTGTGACTTGAATGTGGCTTTATGTGGACAGACAGGCTGGTTACCTTGTGGCTTTCCTTCGTTATGCGGTGTAATGTTTGAGGAAACCAATTGCTGTGAGGTTTCTTGAACAAGTCTCCTCAACAGGAAAGGCGTCCTTCTCCGAAGCGATGCTGACGGTTTGTGAGAGAGACAGAAAGAAGGAAGGGGAATGTAAAAACAATTTCTACACAACAAAATCCCACAAACAGTAATGGGATAATGGCAAATCCTATGACTTTAAGGATCACTGAGGGATCAGTATTAACCAGAACAGTTCATTTCTGAAGAAGGGTCCAGACCCAAAATGTCAGCTTTCCTGTTCCTCTGACACTGCCTGTCCTGCTGTGTTCATCCAGCTCCATACCTTGTTATCATTGCAGCTCAGGTGTTTCCTAATCACCCTGTTCAGAGGATGCAGTTAGGTATCTCTGGAGCAGGTTGATCTAGAACCTTGGCCTTCTACCCACAGCTAAGAGTTGGTTCTTTGTCGGTGGGGTAAGCGAGTTTTTTTTTTAAGCTGCAGTTCAAGTAGGGTCATGGGTAGGGTTGTAGAACAGTAAGACCTGGTGGTTCAGGCACATAATTATTTGACATTTGTGTCACAAGGAAACAGGGTGGTTAAGAGGGCATTTAGCACTCTTGCCTTCATCGTTCAGACCTTTTGAGTATAGGAGTTGGGACGTCATGTTGAGGTTGTACAGGACGTTGGTGAGGCCTTTTCTAAAGTAGCATGTGCAGTTCTGGTTATCCTATTATAGAAAGGATGTTATTAAATTCAAGAGGGTTCACAAAAGATTTACCAGGATGTTGCCAGGAGTGGAGGGTTTGAGTTATAAAGAGGCTGAGACCTTTTTCACTGGCATGCAGGAGGTCGAGGGTGACCTTTATAGAGGTTTAAAAAATGAGGGGTACAGATAAGGTGGAAGGCAGGTATCTTTTCCCGAAGGTGGGGGATTTCAAGACCAGGGGGCATATTTTTAAGGTGAGAAGAGTAAGGTTTAAAAAGGATATGAGGGGCAACTTTTTTTACACAGTGGTTCATGTGTGGAATGGACTTCCAGAAGAAGTGGTGGATACTGGTGCAGTTATAAGATTTAAAATATAGATAAGTATGTGAATAAGAAATGTTCAGAGGGATATGGGCCAAGCGCAGGCAGATGGGACTAGTTTAGTTTGGGAACATGGTCAGCATAGACTGGTTGAACCCGAAGGGTCTATTTCCATGCTGTATGACTCAATAGTTCTCCTCCTCTACCCTGCTCTAAAGTTGTATTATATTTAATTTTCTGTTTCACAACCTCCCCATGGGCATTTATTGCTGATCTCTAATTGCCCAGAGGGCAGTTGAGAGTTAACCACATTGCTGTGGGTCTGGAATCACATGACCAGACCAGGTAAGGATGGCAGTTTCCTTCCTGAAAGAGCTTTAGTGAACCAGATGGGTGGTTCTTGACAATTGGCAAATGGGTTTGTGTTCATTATTTTTTATGAATTCAGATTCCACCATCTGCCATAGCGGGATTCAAACTTGGGTCTCTGGACTAACTGTCCCCCAGTGATAATACCACTAGGCCATCGTCTCTTCTTAAATCTGGAATTCTGTGTACAGTACTGCCTCTGTATTTCAGCAAAGGTGTAAATTTGATTTGGTTTATTATTGTCACATGTACTGAGATACAGTGAAAAGTATTGTTTTGTGTGCTAACCAGACAAATCATACCTTAACATAAGTATGTCAGGGTAATGGAACAGAATGCAGAATATAGTGTTACAGCTACAGAGAAGTTGCAGAGAAAGAAGAACTCTATGAGAGGTTACCGCATTTGTCACCACACAGCCTGCCATTACACACCCCTGTTATTAGTCACTAAAAGTCCCCATTAACAACTATTCACCCTCCCAGCCTGATCGTCATCAACTCTTCATCTGTCCAACCGCTCTTCTCTCTCTTTAGGCTCTATCCTATCGTTTACTCCCTACCCCATCCCCATCCCCCTCTCCTTTTTTTCTGCGCATAAACTGACATCTTCCCAGCCACCACCAGTTCTGAGGAAGGGTCACCAGACCCAAAACGTTAACTGTTTTTTCCTTCACCGATGCTGCCAGACCTGCTGAGCTTTTCCAGCAATTTCTGTTTTTGTGTCTATGCGAGGTTTGTTCATAAGCCTGATAACAGCAGGGAAGAAGCTGTTCTTAAATCTGTTGGTACTTGTTTTCAAATTTTTGTATTTTGTGCCTGACAGAAGCAAGTGGAAGAGAGTATTACAGGAGTGGAAGGGGTCTTTGAGGATGTTGGCTGCTTTCCCAAGGCAGTGGGAAGTGTAGATGGAGTCAGTGGAAGGAAGACTGGTTTGCATGATGGACTGGTCTTTGTTCACAACTCTAAGTTCTTGCAGTCTTGGGCAGAGCAATTGCCATACCAAGCTGTGATGTATCTGGATAGAGTGCTTTCTATGGTGCATCTATAAAAATTAGTAAGAGTCTTTGTGTTTGAGGCAGGTTAGAGAAGGTTTACTGGACTAATGCCTGGAATGAACGGTATTTGTCTTATGAGGTAAATTTGGACAGGGTGGGCTTGTATATGCTGGAGTTCAGAAGAGGAAGAGGTAACTTGATCGAAACACATAAATCCCGAGGGATCTTCACAGGATAGATGTGGAGATGGAGTTTCCTTCTGCGGGACAATCTAGAACCAGAGGTAATTGTTTATAAATCAGGAGTAACAATTTAAAACAGATGAAATAAGTTTCATTTCTCAGCTGGCCTTGAGTTTTTGAAATTTTCTCCCTGAAAAACTGGTAGAAGCCGACTCCTTAAGTAATTTTAAGTCTGAGGTAGATAGTTCCTTCAGTAACGGGGCGAAAGATTATCGGAATCAGGCAGGATTGTGGGTAGAAGTTACAGTCAGATCAGCCATGATCTTGTTGAATGACAGAGCAGGCTCCCAGGGCAGAATTACCTGTCCTGGTTTGTGTTCCTATATTACTGTGGAATCTGCTTCCATTGCACTCAAGCAGTGTGTTCCCATTGATTTTGCTGAGCAGAAAATAAAAGTCTTCACAATTCCCTTCACTGTCAGTGAGTGTTGATCCGCAAAAGCAGTTACAGCAGCGTTGTCCAAATAACATGAGAAAATCGTTTTATTAAAATAATGCATATCCACTGACCTTGGGGAGTGTTGCTTTGAACCTGACATCCTCACCAATTGCCCTCCAATTACCCTCACCGTTATTTAATGGGCAACACAGTGGCTCAGTGGTTAGCACTGCAGCCTCGCAGCAACCACGACCCAGGTTCAATTCCACCCTCAGGCGACTGTCTGTGTGGAGTTTGCACATTCTCCCAGTGTCTGCGTGGGTTTCCTCCGGGTGCTCTGGTTTCCTCCCACAGTCCAAAGATGTGCAGGTTAGGTGGATTGGCCGTGCTCAATTGCCCGTAGTGTTTGGGGATGTACAGGTTAGGTGGGTTAGCCATGGGGAAAAACAGGGTTACAGGGTGGGTCTGGGTGGGATGCTGTTTGGAGGGTCAGTGTAAACTCAATGGGCTGAATGGCCTGCTTCCACACTGTAGGGATTCTATTTTCTAAACAAGATCATTGAATACTCCCTAAAAGGCAGGAAGATCAGAGGACATCAATGGATATTCCCCACTGAATCCCTAATCTCCAGTCGCTTTATGTGTTTAGTAAGCTGTCACTCCGTGTATGGTTAAGAGAAGAGAAACTTAAGCCCTTTTGTTGACTGCCAGCTTACCCTGGCAGTTGGCCTATTTGGCAGTGAGCTGGGACCTACCTCTGAGACTGGTTATTACTGATTGCAATTTATGACTGCAGTTTTGACAACAGTAGTGATTTACCACTTCAGAGTTTGGGCGACTTATCAATGCTAATGGGGAGAGTCAGGTTTCTTCATTTGTTTGCCTGACTGCAGTCTGCCAGTATAAACAAATATATTCATCTAGTTTCCATACATTAAAAGCATTGCTGCGGCAAAGTTAATGCTGCTATCTATATTTGCTTCTATGCAATAACACAGGAGCAGGACTTTGTGGAGTATCTGATCTCTATCAGGAGCAGTTCTATGAGCCTTGTACTGCCATAGTATACTAACCGCACAGGAGGGCCAAAGACTCGATCTCTTCTTTGGGACTTATTTTGGAAGTAACAGCTGATAACATCAGGTGAAGCATGTACAGGAGTCATTTGCCCAGTCAAGTAGGTTGCAATATGTTTTCAAGCTGCGGTCAAGAAATCACCACTTGGACAGGTGCAGTCTCTGGATGATGCCTTTTAGGAGACATGGGGCACAGTAAAGTTGAAGCTGTTACTTGTTTTATTTCCCTCAGCTGCAAGTACATTCACGCATGGACGAACCAGTGGTGTAATTCTAATGCCACTCAGCTAATAATCCAGAAGCTCAGACTAATGTTCTGGGGATACAGGTTTTAATCTTGCCATTTGTCAGTGCATTGAGTATGGGAGTTGGGAGGTCATGTTCCAGCTGTACAGGACATTGGTTAGGCTGCTTTTGGAATAGTGTGTTCAGTTCTGGTCTCTTTGCTTTGGGAAATCTATTCTGAAACGTGAAAGGGTTCAGAAAAGATTTACAAGGAAGTTGCTGGGATTGGAGCTATAGGGAGAGGCTGAGTAGGCTGGGGCTATTTTCCCTGGAGCGTCGGAGACTGAGGGTGATCTTAGATAACAAGGCGTGGGGCTGGATGAACACAGCAGGCCAAGCAGCATCTTAGGAGCAGGAAAGCTTGATGTTTCGGGCCTAGACCCTTCATCAGAAATGGGGGAGGGGAAGAGGGTGGTGAAATAAATAGGGAGAGAGGGGGAGGCGGATAGAGGATGGATGAGGAGAAGATAGGTGGAGAGGAGGCAGACAAGTCAAAGAGGCGGGGATGGAGCCCGTAAAGGTGAGTGTGGGTGGGGGGGTAGGGAGGAGACAGGTCAGTCCAGGGAGGACGGACAGGTGAAGGGGGC
>JAHRHZ010000018.1:5627116-5646890 GCA_024137785.1 Ginglymostoma cirratum
CCCAATGGTATCAATGTGGATTTCACAAACTTCAAAATCTCCCCTCCCGCAACCGCATCCCAAAAGCAGCCCAGCTGGTCCCCACCTCCCTAACCTGTTCTTCCTCTCACCTATCCCCTCCTCCCACCTCAAGCCCCACCCCCATCTCCTATCTACTCACCTCATCCCGCCCCCTTCACCTGTTCGTCCTCCCTGGACTGACCTATCTCCTCCCTACCTCCCCACCTACACTCACCTTTATGGGCTCCATCCCCGCCTCTTTGACTTGTCTGCCTCCTCTCCACCTATCCTCTCCTCTATCCATCTTCTATCCGCCTCCCCCCCTCCCTATTTATTTCAGAACCCTCTTCCCCTCCCCCATTTCTGATGAAGGGTCTAGGCCCGAAACGTCAAGCTTTCCTGCTCCTATGATGCTGCTTGGCCTGCTGTGTTCATCCAGCTCCACACCTTGTTATCTCGGATTCTCCAGCATCTGCAGTGCCTTTTATCTCTGAGGGTGATCTTAGAGAGGTTTATAAAATTGTGAAGGGCATGAATGGGATGAATAGTCAAGGTCTTTTCCCCAGGGTGGGGTAGTCCAAAACTAGAGGGCATGGGTTCAAAGTGAGAGGGGAAATACTTAAAAGGGACCTAAGGGGCAACTTTTACTCGCAGAGGGTGGTGTGTGTTTGGAATGAGCTGCCAGAGGAAGTGGTGGAGGCTGGTACAATGAAAATGTTTAAAAGGCATCTGGATGGGTATATGAATAGGAAGGGTTTAGAGGGATTTGGGCCCTTGGAATATTGTGTTCAGTTCTGGTCACCTGATTATGGGAAGGATGTGGAAGCTTTCGAGAGGGTGCAGAGGAGATTTACTAGGATGCTGCCTGGACTGGAGAGCAGCCGTTTTGAGGAAAGGTTGAGGGAGCCAGGGCTTTTTTCATTGGAGCGAAGAAGGACGAGAGGTGACTTGATAGAGGTGTACAAGATGACTAAGGCATAGATAGAGCGGATAGTCAGGGACTTTCTCCCAGGGTGGAAATGACTATTACGAGGGAGCATAATTTTAAGGATTGGAGGAAGGTATAGGGGAGATGTCAGAGGTAGGTTCTTCACACAGAGAGTGGTGGGCGTGTGGAATGCGCTGCCGGCAGTGGTCGTGGGGTCAGATACTTTAGAGACTTTTAAGCGACTCTTGGATAGGCACATGGAGGATAGTAAAATGCAGGGTAGTTTGATCTTAGTAGGATAATAAGTCAGCAGAACATTGTGGGCCGAAGGGCCTGTACTGTGCTGTACTGTTCTATGGGCCAAATGCTAGCAAATGGGACTTTATTAGCTTAGAATATTTAGTTGGTATGGATGAGATGGGCCTGTGTGACTCTATGGCATGTGATAGAATTTAAACTAAATTAATAAATCTGCAGTACTGAAAACAAAAGTTGGTTTTCATAAGGGTGACCATGATAGCTATCATCTATTGTTGGAAAAATCCATCTGGTTCCCTCAAGTTTTTTGGGGAAGGAGGTCTGGCGTACATGTGACTCCAGACCCACAACAATGTGGGTGATGTTCAACTGCCCTCTGAAATGGCACAACATTCCAAAAGCAATTAACGACAGTCAACCAATTCAGGCCTTGCTAATGGCACTCACATCCTGTGGAAAAAATAAGGTGAAAAAGATTATGGTGCCTGTTGAAGAGATGAAACTAAAGGGCAGTTTGCCTCCTCTGTGAATTAATAACAAGGAGGCAAACTCAAACTGAAAATAGTGCAGGGAATAAAGGCAAGTTCTTGTTCACACCAGTTGGCTTATGGGATACCACAAGAATGGGAAACATCGAATGTTTGAGAAAGAGCTCACAAGCAAAAACCTTTTCTACCTGAATGCAGGACTGCAGACATGAGTGGGAGCTTTCTAACCTATACTGTTGGCGTAGACATCTTAAGCTTCCACTCAAAGGGGAAAGGCTTTTCAAACAACAGCTTTGATTTACGATATGATCTGAACTCTCACTCCCGTACATTCTCTAACATCATCCATAAATCAGAAAACTCTCCTAATTGACCAACCCAAAGCACTCTCCCTATTCCTGTGTTCTTTCGCCCTATTGTCAAAAGCAACTTGTGCTCCATTAAGCAGTATTTATTTGGACAGTTTTCCTACATGATGGAGTGTTCATCAGTCTTGCAAGCAATTAATGCCTTGTACAGTCTGAATCTAATGTATTTGGTTATCTACTGATAAGTGGACTCTATCACTGATGGATCACTTACTCGGCTAGCAGTTGGAGTGCTGGAGCTGTCTTTGAGAATAATAAATGAAGCAACATTTTCTCACCAGAACTTTCATTTTGATGATCTCCTGAAATTGTTCCCTTGCAGTTATTTGTCTCTTGCATTTCTGATCGTATTTCAGATCTGGAAGTCTAGCAGTTATGTTACTGGACTGGTACTTCAGGACTGTGCCAGAGATCAAATAGCCATGACTGCTTTAAAAACATGAATTCTGTTTTGAAAGATCTAGAAATCAGAAGTTGGTGACCACGAGGCTGTTGGATTATTGTTGCAAACAATAGCTGGTTGCTGGAGTCTGCAGATGGGCCCCCATGACATCAGTGACCGGGCCTGTATTGTCATTGTGTGTGTGTGTGTGTGTGTGTGTGCGTGCGCGTGTTTGTGAGAGAACATGCACAATTTGATTTTAGCACTCGTATATGCACTATGCAGAGTTCAAATATATCGGATATGTGTTATCATTAAGTAGCGTGAAGTTTGAGTTGTCCCAACCTTATTCCTTTTCGTGACTGAATGTTAGTGTGCTTTGCTGGGATTGCACAACTCTGGGGACCCGAGGGGCACAGTTTTAAAAGCGTTTTCCAAAAGAAGCAAGTGCCAAGTGAGAGGAAGCTTTTTCTCACAGTGAGCAGTTGGGGTCTGGAATGCGCTTTGTGGAAGTATTGTGGAGGCAGGTTCAAAAGGGCATTGAACAGATTATTTAAATGAGCAATGTCCTGGGTTACAGAGAAAAGGCAGGAGATTAGACTACAAAGCACTGGAGTGGGAGAGGTGTCACAGTGTCTCAGTGGTTAGCACTGCTGCCTCAAGTGCCAGGGTCCTAGGTTCAGTTCCACCCTCAAGCAACAGACTGGGTGGAATTTGCACATTCTTCCTGTGTCTGCATGGGTTTCTTCTGGGTGCTCCGGCTTCCTCCCACAGTCCAAAGATATGCAGGTTTGGGTGGGTTGGCCATGCTAAATTGCCCATAGTATCCATGGATGTGCAGGCTAAGTGGGTTAGTCATAGCATAGGCAGAGTTATAAGGTAGGGGTGTGGGTCTGGGTGGGATGCTGTTCGGAGGGTCAGTGTGGACTTGATGGGCTGAAAGGCCTATTTTTCGTAGACTCCTGACAGTAAGGAAGTGGGGCAATTAGTCCATTTCACCATTCAATGAGATTGGGACAAATCTGATAACACTTAATTCCACTTCCTTGCCTTTTCTCAATAATTGTTGATTCCATTAAGGCAGAGTTTATAATGTACAGCTGTGCTGAGCACTGTGTTAAAATGTGCAGAGAGCCAGCACAGACATGATGGGCTGAATGGTCACCACCTTCACTACATCACGTTTATGATTCTGTGGTGCTGTGTTTCTGCACATGGCTTGTTTGTTGCGCCACCTAGTGGTGAAACATTGACGATAACTGCAGCTTAAAATCAAACTAATTTTTGTGACCTATTTACTTGCTAGCCTTTAGAGTCAAATCGGCAGCGCAGAAAAGGGCCCTTTGGCCCATTGAGTTCATGCTGGTCAGAAACAACCACCTATATATTCTAATCTCATTTTCCAACACTTGACCCATAGCCAAAAGTGACTACATTCCCTAAAGAACAGTGGATTTTAAACAGTGGTCTTGAGTTTTGAGTTCTCAAGGAGCCCAAGAATATGGAAATAAGTGGTGGAAGTGGAATTGATGATCATATGAATAATGGAGAAGGTTTGAAGGGCTGTCTCCTTTCTTAACCTTCAAACGAATTTGAAACATATCTTTGGAGCTGAGTGAGTCGCTAGTCCATTTTTGCTCCTTTTTAAATAAGAGGCAGTGTACAAATGCTGGTTGCTGCTAGGTCAAGTGAACGATAGCAATACGGTGAAGCAATAAAAGGGAGCTCTCATCACCGTTAGCCTTGTTGAAAGCTTTATCGTGCTAACAACCTTGTTAACGTGTTTTATTGTTGCAGAGTGCAGTGGAAAATTGTCAGGTAAACATAGCTCCTTTTGGGAGCAAATGTAGTTAGAGTTTTACAACACAGAAATAAACCCTTCAGTCCAACTCGTCTATGCTGACCAGAAATCCTAAATTAGCCTAGTCCCATTTGCCAGCATTTAGATCCTTCCTATTCATACACCCATCCAGATGAGTTTTAAATGTTGTAATTGTACCAGCCTCCACCACTTCCTCTGGCAGCTCATTCCATACATGCACCACCCTCTGCGAGTAAATGTTGCCCCTTAGGTCCCTTTCATATCTTGCCCCGCTCACCTCAAACCAATGCTCTTTAGTTTTGGACTCCCCTACTCTGGGGAAAAGACCTTGTCTCTTTATCCTATCCATGCCCCTCATGATTTTATAAACCTCTACAAGGTCACCCCTCAGTTTCCAAGACTCCGTAGTTCTAAAAACACAAGTGAACTGAATGACAGAGGAAAGACAATTCGATTCTGGAGATACCTGGTGGCTTCTGTTGTGTTGTGGCAATCTAGTGTGTTTCTAATGAGAAATAGTAGGGACTGCCGATGCTGGAGTCTGAGATAACAAGGTGTACAGCTGGATGAACACAGAAGACCAGGCAGCATCAGAGGAGCAGGAAAGCTGATGTTTCGTGTCTGAAATGGAGGGGAAGGGGACTCTGAAATTAATAGAGAGAGGGGGAGGCAATGATGGAATGTGGATAGAGGAGCACATAGGCGGGGAGAAGATGGATAGGTCAAGGAGGCGGGGATGAAGCCAGTAAAAGTGAGTCGAAGAAGGAAGTGGGGGTGGGGGGGTTGATCAGTGAGGTAGGTGGAGAGGATAGGTGGGAGAAAAGATAGACAAGGGGGCAGGGATAAGCTGGGCTGGTCTTGGGATGCGGTCGGGGGAGGGAAGATTTAGGCGCATGTGAAGTCCACATTGAGACCATTGGGCTGCAGGGTTTCCAAGCGGAATATCTTTCTATCCTGACTTCCCATTGAAGAAATTCTGTTTGATTTGACATGGTTCCAGACTGTCTCCTCATTGTCTCTCATTAGCGAAAAAAAATCCTTCTTTGCTTGAGAGTCCAGAAAGTGGTTTGGATATTGAACCAAGCTGAGGCAGGTGCGAGATACTGCATTGTGAAAAACAAATTGCATCAAGTTTCTCTTGGCGACCAGCAAAGTAATGGAAACTCAGACTGATAGCTCTCCTCACTATCCCGGAGAGAGGCCACTGAAAGTATGTACACAATGAATCATTTCTCCATTAGAGACGGGGCCAGGTCTGGGAGTCAGTGTCACGTGACAGGAGGAATTCATCAGTGAAGCACTAGCTATGGGACCTACAGTCCACCTGCCCAGTGAGCAGTTCTTGGCTCTCCCTTTGCACATTATTCTGAAACTGGTGGACAGCACTTTGTATTTGTTCATTCTCCTCCTGGCCAATTAAGACATATAATCAAACGAATCGAGAGCAATAGTAGGCCATTCAGCCCCTCCACCTTACTCTGCTATTCAATAAGGTCTTGACTGATCTGATTGTCACTTTAAATCCATATCCCTGCCTATCTGTGATTACTTTTCAACCCCCTTGCTTAGCAAAAGAGCCTATCTAGAAACAAAAACAGAAGTTGCTGGTAAAGTTCACCCCGGTCTGATAGCATCTATGAAGAGAAATCACAGTTAACGTTTTGGATCTGGTGACCGTTCCTCAGAACCCCATCTGTCTCTGCCTTAAAAATATGGAAGGTCTCCACTTGCACCACTTTTCAGGAAGATAATTTCAAAAACTCATGACCTTCTGAGAGAGAAACCATTCACATTATCTCTGTTCTAATTGGCTTTTCAAACGGTGATGCCTCGTTCCAGATTCTCCTGCAATCTTCCCACATCTACCCTGTGAAGAAAAAGATGCCTCAAACTCCTGTATTTCAATCAGGTCACCTCTTACACTTCTAAACTCCAGCAGATACAAGCTCAGCCTGTCCAACCTTTCTTCAGCAGATCATTAATAACATGCTGTGTCTTTAGCGCTACTTTATGTCGCACAATCCAACCCTATGTATCCACGAGAGGTGAGACAGAACAAGGGGCCATAAAAATAGGGAATTCAGGGGGAATAAGCAGCTTCTGGTGAGTGGTGGGAATGTGGAACTCATGACCACTGTGTGTGTGTGTGTGTGTGTGTGTGTGTGTGTGTGTGTTTTGGAGACATTTGTGGTAAATCCTTTAATGGAGCTGCTCAATGAAGACTTGAGGAAGAAGGGAATAAAATGATATGTTGATGAGATGATGTGAAGTGGGGAGGGAGGAGGTTCTTCTGAAGTATAAATACTGGACCACCAGTTTTGCCTATTTTTGCCTGTCAAGGTCAACTGCTTTGACATGTGAAGTAATAATTGGAGTACTATTAAATGGGATATATTTGCATGCTATTTGTTGTAAAGTGTGCCATCATTGTCGACTCACTGTCACTGGATCAAAAATCCTGCAATACTCTTTCTAACAGCACTGAGAGTTTTCCAACACCCCGAGGAATGGGGTGGCTTTCCACCCCCTACTCCATGGCAATTGGGGTTGGACAATAAACTCTGGCCCTACAAGTGATGCCTGCATCCACGAAAGAATAAATAACAAAATGTCAGTTTCGTCATGCCTCAGTGCTCTGTGCTTTACTCCTCTCTCTATTTGAATATCCAAATATTTGCTTCAGGATGAACAGAATTTTTGATTTAGAAACCAGTTCTTCATGGATAGTAGGAGCTGCAGATCCTGGAGAATCTGAGATAACAAGGTGTAGAGCTGGTTGAACACAGCAGGCCAAGCAGCATCAGAGGAGCCGGAAAGCTGACGTTTCAGGCCTAGACCCTTCTTCAGAAATGGGGGAGGGAAAGGGGGATCTGAAATAAATAGGGAGAGAGGGGGAGGCGGATAGAAGATGGATGAGGAGAAGATAGGTGGAGAGGAGACAGACCGGTCAAAGAGGCGGGGATGGAGCCAGTAAAGGTGAGTGTAGGTGGGGAGGTAGGGAGGACATAGGTCAGTCCTGGGAGGATGAACAGGTCAAGGGGGCGGGATGAGGTTGTAGGTCGGAGATGGGGGTGCGGCTTGAGGTGGGAGGAGGGGACAGGTGAGAGGAAGAACAGGTTAGGGAGGCGGGGATGAGCTGGGCTGGTTTTGGGATGCGGTAGGGGGAGGATAGATTTTGAAGCTTGTGAAGTCCACATTGATACCATTGGGCTGCAGGGTTTCCAAGCGGAATATGAGTTGCTGTTCCTGCAACCTTCGGGTATCATCTTTGTGGCACTGCAGGAGGCCCAGGATGGACATGTCATCTGCGGAATGGGGGGTGCGAGTTGAAATGGTTTGCGACTGAGAGGTGCAGTTGTTTAGTGTGAACCCATACAGATGGCCTAAAGGCCCTCCGCTTCTTCCTGTCCTGCAGGCCCAACCAGTCCCCCTCCACTGACACCCTCATCCGCTTGGCCGAACTCGTCCTCACCCTCAATAACTTCTCTTTCAATTCCTCCTACTTCCAACAGACAAAGGGGTGGCTATGGGTACCCACATGGGCCCAAGGTATGCCTGCCTCTTTGTAGGTTACGTGGAACAATCCCTTTTCCGTACCTACACTGGCCCTAAACCCCACCTCTTCCTCCGTTTCATTGATGACTGTATTGGCGCCACGGGGAGCTCAAACAGTTCATCCACTTCACCGACATCTTCCACCCCAACCTTAAGTTCGCCTGGACCATCTCTAATACCTCTCTCTCCTTCCTGGACCTCTGTCTCCATCTCTGGCAACCACCGAGAAACCGATATCCATTTCAAGCACACCGACTCCCACAGATACCTAGGATACACCTCCTCCCACCCACCTTCCTGCAAAAATGCCATCCTGTATTCCCAATTCCTTCGCCTCCGCCGCATCTGCTCCCAGGATGAGGCATTCCACTCCTGTACATCTCAAGAGGTCCTCGTTTTTCAAGGACTGCAACTTCCCCCCCCTCAGTGGTGGAGAATCCCCCCGACCGTGTCTCCCGCATTTCCCACAACTCATCCCTCACACCACCTCCCCGCAATAACAACCAAAACAGAACCCCCCTCGTCCTCATGTACCACCTCACCGACCTCCAGATCCAACGCATCATCGACTGACACTTCCGCTATCTGCAATCCGACCCCACCACCCCAAAGACATTTTTCCCTCCCCACCCTTATCTGCTTTCCGGAGGGACCACTGTCTCCGTGACTCCCTTGTCTGCTCCACACTCCTCTCCGGCCCCACCTCACCCGGCACTTTTCCCTGCAACCACAGGAAGTGCTATACCTGCCCCTACACCTCGCCCCTCACCCCCATCCCAGGCCCCAAGAAGACTTTCCGCATCAAGCAGATGTTTACCTGCACATCTGCTAATGTGGTATACTGTTCCCGTTGTGGCCTCCTGTACATCGGGAAAACCAAGCGGAGGCTCAGGGACCGCTTTGCAGAACACCTACGCTCGGTTCGCACTAAACAACTACACCTCCCAGTCGCGAACCATTTCAACTCCCCCTCCCATTCCCCAGACGACATGTCCATCCTGGGCCTCCTGCAGTGCCACAGCAATGCTACCCGAAGGTTGCAGGAACAGCAACTCATATTCCGCTTGGGAACCCTGCAGCCCAATGGTATCAATGTGGACTTCACAAGCTTCAAAATCTCCCCTCCCCCTACTGCATCCCAAAACCAGCCCAGCTTGTCCCTGCCTCCCTAACCTGTCCTTCCTCCCACCTGTCCCCACCCCCATCTCCTACCTACTAACCTCATCCCGCCCCTTTGACCTGTCTGTCCTCCCTGGACTGACCTATCTCCTCCCTACCTCCCCGCCTACACTCACCTTTACTGGCTCCATCCCCGTCTCTTTGACCGGTCTGTCTCCTCTCCACCTATTTTCTCCTCTATCTATCTTCTATCCGCCTCCCCCTCTCTCCCTATTTATTTCAGATCCCCCTTCCCCTTCCCCTCCCTCATTTCTGAAGAAGGGTCTAGACCCGAAACGTCAGCCTTCCTGCTCCTCTGATGCTGCTTGGCCTGCTGTGTTCATCCAGTTTTACACCTTGTTATTTCAGTCCTTCATGGAGTTGGGAACAGTTGTGTGACTGGTGTTGTGTTAATCTTAGAACTGTGCAGGAAGAGATGAATTAGCCTGCTGTGTAGGTACTGACACTTTGCAAGAGCTCCCCAGTTCATCTCTCTCTTTACAACTGCCCTGCAGACTTCCCCTTTTCTAGTGTATAGAGGTCACCATGAAGGACTGTCCTCCTCAACCTCTCCCCATGTGAGGCATGGTGGCCCTCAGGTTAAACCACCACCAGTTGCCTCTCTCTAATGAGAGAGCAGCCCTATAGTTCAGTCGGACTACGGTGGCTTTTTATATGTAAAATCATAGAATCCCTACAGTGTGGAAGCGGGCCATTTCACTCATCATGTTCGCACTGACCTTCCAAAGAGCATCCCACTCATAGCTATGCCCCTACCCGATCCATGTAACCCTGCATTTTCCACGGCCAATCCACCTAAACTGCGCATCTTTGGACTGTGGGAGGAAACCTGAGCACCCAGAGGAAACCCATGCAGACACTGGGAGAATGTGAAAACTCCACACAGTCACCCGAGGCTGGAATCGAACCCGAGCCCCTGGCACTTTGAGGCAGCAGAGCTAACCACGGAGCCTCTGTGCCGCCCATAATATAAATAGACAGAGGATACAAAAGAAAAGGATTTAATGTACTTGTACTTAAGAGAAAAACTGATTTGATCTCAAGTGGAGCATTGTGTTCAGTTCTGGGAATGTATCTTCAACAGGATGTGGAGGCTTTAGAGAGGATTCAGGATAGATTTACAAGACTGCTTCCATGTGTAAGGGACCAGATATTTTCCTTTTTGGCTTTAAACTGGAATAAATTTGGACACTGCTACATAGCCAAACTACCCGGCAGTTTTTCAACTTGAGAATTTAAAGGTATGTATTTTTAGCTTCAGGAGGCTACTTTCCGAGCAGTGAGATTATTACATCATTGAGACACAGCAATTGGGTTGGTCTAGCTGCAGTTTGTTACAGACTTCTGAGGGCAGAGCAGCCAGTAGACAGATAATGATCCTCTTCCTTACCCCTCTCTCTCTGTGAGAGTGGAAACACTGCAACACCCAGAAACTTAAAAGGATAATTTTGGTATTAGAAAGACCCAGGTCCACCAGTCAGCTGTCATCTTGAAGAATGACATAGTTCTGCAGACAGCAGTGTGTCATCATTGTTAAAACTGAAAGAACTGGGAGAAATAGCTCTCTACTATGTGATCTGGACTTCCAATCAACAAAATTTAGTTCTCCCTGTTCATGTTTTTCCATCCATAATATGTCAAACTGCCTTTTGTCTTATGTGTAAATGAACATGTGTGTGTGTTTGGGTTTTGTTTAGAGGTCCATGCTAAGTAAGAGTAAATTAGTGATGTTTTCTCTCTATTGTTTGTTAAAGATAAGTCTGTTAACATAAACAGTTATTTTCAGGTTGATTACCAACCTGATGTGAATTGCTGTTGTCCCGAGTAGAGGTCTGTGGGGCAAACCGGATCATCCCGGTGGCTTAATTGGATATTTACACATTAGTGAGACCGAGGGAAAAGTGGGCTTCAATAATTGGTGCACCCCTCCTCATTAAGTTGTTACACAGGTTGGGGATCTGCAGCTAGAGGATAGGCTGAAGCAGCAGGGCCTGTTCTCCTTAGAGCAGAAGTCAAGGGCAAATCATCAGGGGCCTGGAGGTGATGAGTGGGAGAAATGGTGGAAGGATCGCGAAGGAAATGGCACAGATTTTATAGTGAATGTCTAATGATCCAATGAGGAAAGCCATTTTGCAAAGCAAGTGATTAGTAATTTGAAGGTGAGAGATAATAGGTACTGCAGATGCTGGAGAATCCGAGATAACAAGGTGTGGAGCTGGATGAACACAGCAGGCAAAGCAGCATCCTGCTCCTATGATGCTGCTTGGCCTGCTGTGCTCATCCAGCTCCACACCTTGTTATCTCAGTAATTTGAAGGTACTGCCAGAGAGTTTGCTTGTGGCGGGTTCAACTCAGTCTTTCTAAAGGAATTGATTTGATTTGATTTATGATTGTCACGTACCCAAGTACAGTGAAAAGTTTTGTTTTCCATGCAGTACAGGCAGATCATGACAGACAAAGATGATAGGGTGATTGAACACAGCAAGGAATAAAATGTGACGCCTGCAAAGAAGGTGTGCAGAAAGCAAGATCCACATTAGATTTGAAATTTGAGTGGTTCATTCAGAAGTTTAATAACAACGGGAGAGAGGCTGTTCTTGAATCTGTTGGTACGTGTATTTAAACTTTTGTATTTTCTGACTGATGGAAGAAATTGGAAGAGATTATAACCAGGGTGGGAAGGGTCTTTGTTGGCGGCCTTTCCAAGGCAATGAGGAGTGTAGATGGCGTCAGTTCTTGGAAGGTTGAGTTGCGTGAGGGACTGGGCAGCGCAGTTGCCGAATCTTCAGACCTACAAGAGAACATTGTTAGTAATTTTTACAATCTTAGAATTGAGGTTTAAAAGTGCAGAACAATTGTGAGAAATGTGAGAATAAGATCTACTGTAGAGAGCTTGCAAAGAGTTGCCTCCTATTGGCACCACCTTGAATCAGGTTGAATCAGAATTGGACGTCCATCAGGAAAGAAGAAATTTGTAGAGCTCTGGGGGAAACACGGGCCAGTGTTACAAGCTGAGTTGCTGTTATGTAGGTCTGGCAAAGATGTGCTGGGCAGGATGACCACCTGTTGTATGATAACTATTGCACAATTCTACTATTTCCCTTTGACAGATCGCATTGAATCTGCTTCCAATGCACTTTCAAGCAGTGCTTGTTCTTTTTTGTCTGGCTCAGCCTTTCAGAGGGGTGTCCTAATCTCTTATTGCCTGGGCAACCTTTCTCCTTAAACCTACTTCTGAAGTATTTTGTGAATGCAGCCAAGGAATTTCTTGTGTTGAATGTGATGTCTGGTAATGGTCTGGGAATGAGAGCAAACTAGAACAGAGGAGAATAAACTATGAAAATGGCAGTTCTGTTGAATTTAGCATAAAGGCGATAGTATTAGTGCTGCGTATTTAACAAAAGGAAGTTTTTATTTATATGAAGATGTGGTTTTAACTTAGATTGTGACCATGGGTCTTGGCTTTTTACATCACAAGTAAATTATAGTGCCAACAATTGTGCTGTTAGACATGTACGTGAATACATGTCGTACTTATTTTGAGAGTTTAAAATAAAACACCACATGTTTATATGTGAACTGAAAGGATTACCAACGCATCAGATTTCTGTTGCCTAGATCGGGAGTGTGTCTGAGTGAGCTGAGAGTTATGAAAGAAGTAACAGAGTGTTTGGACATCCAACTTATGTCCAGGTCCCAGTTCAATTAGAAACAACAACTTTTGAAGATCTGAAGATCTGGGCAGCACAGTGGCTCAGTGGTTAGCGCTGCTGCCTTCCAGTTCCAGGGACCCAGGTTTGATTTCACCCTCAGGCGACTAGCTGTGAATTACCCCATTCTCCCCGTGTCTGCGTGGGTTTCCGCTGGGTGCTCCAGTTTCCTCCCACAATCCAATGATGTGCAGGCTAGGTGGATTGGCTGCACTAAATTGCCCCATAGTGCCCAGGGATGCACAGACTAGATGGGTTAGCTGTGGGAAGTGCAGGAATGGGGAGGGGCTGGGTCTGGGTGGAATGCTCTTCAGGGGGTTCGGTATGGACTCGATGGGCTGGATGGTCTGCTTCCACACTGTAGGGATTCTATGGTGCAGTTTGGAAGCTGAAAAATCACTGACTTCAAAACTGTGGCCACATCTGTTAAAAGTAACATTAGGACAGGTAGGATTGAGTGCTCCACAGCATCTAATGCTTTATAATGTTTCACCTGCCATTTCACCTCCCCGCTACCTCACTCTCTGTGACAGTGGGTCATGTTACAGGGTTACTGCTGGCTATCTCAACCGTCAGTCAAGTGACCCTTCTTCATGAGCGAGTGAGCTTTCAGCAGGGCATTGAACCATACAGTGCATCACAGCCAAGCCCAAATACATTTGTATCAAATACAGATTAACACGCCTGGAGTTTTGTACAGGCATTACTGATTAATGAGGGGAGAATGAATAACTGACCCTTCCCATTGTAAATACGTACAACCTCCACAACACCACTTATAGACGTGCACACTTGCACAGACACAACCTCACACTGCATTGTTTAAGACTCTCCAAAGTAGCACTTGGAAACACAAGGTAGTGTCTCCCCAGCTGACTGTTACAAGCCTTAAACAGTGGTTTGTGAAGCTATAACCTCTAAATCACTTTCCTATCCCTCTTCATCTGTTTCCCCTACCATCTACTCCACACCCCCCAGCCAGACACACTCACCTTACCCAGGAGAGTCCATGTGACCACTGCCCAGAAGCAGTTGATCCCCAAGACCTAACCATCTTATGAATCATTTCAGTAAGGTGCGAAATAAATAGATAAATCTTGAGATAGCAGGAACTGCAGATGCTAGATCCTCTCTACATCGGGGAAACCAAGCGGAGGCTTGGGGACCGCTTTGCAGAACGCCTACGCTCGGTTCGCACTAAACAACTGCACCTCCCAGTCGCGAGCCACTTTAACTCCCCCTCCCATTCCTCAGACGACATGTCCATCCTGGGCCTCCTGCAGTGCCACAACGATGCTACCCGAAGGCTGCAGGAACAGCAAATCATATTCAGCCTGGGAACCCTGCAGCCCAATGGTATCAATGTGGATTTCTCAAGCTTCAAAATCTCCCCTCCCCCAACCGCATCCCAAAACCAGCCCAGCTCGTCCCCGCCTCCCGAACATGTCCTTCCTCCCACCTGTCCCCTCCTCCCACCCCCGTTTCCTACCTACTAACCTCATCCCGCCCCCTTGACCTGTCTGTCCTCCCTGGACAGACCTATCTCCTCCCTACCTCCCCGCCTACACTCACCTTTACTGGCTCCATCCCCGTCTCTTTGACCGGTCCGTCTCCTCTCCACCTATCCTCTCCTCTATCCATCTTCTATCCGCCTCCCCCTCTCTCCCTATTTATTTCAGAACCTCCTTCCCCTCCCCCATTTCTGAAGAAGGGTCTAGGCCTAAAACGTCAGCTTTCCTGCTCCTATGATGCTGCTTGGCCTGCTGTGTTCATCCAGCTCTACACCTAGATAAATCCTGATACATGTTCCACTCATCCAGAGCCACATCTGGGTCAGCCTTGGCAAGAGGTGGTAACCTGCTTGGTAAAGAAATGGTCTGGGTCACAGGAAGGTATGGGAGCACTGTCTGTGTGAATCAGATTCTAACGAAAGGTGTTACAAGAACGTTCTGCAGTGAGGGGAGTTATTGATGTAGCAGCAACAAGCCACATTGTCAAAATACACTTGGTGCAGTCTTGTTATGCGACCAATAGCAGAATTCAGCTCCATGTGGTCACATGTGAACCTATTACAACAGCATATGGTCAGGATGGTTACATTTTGAAAGTAATTCTTCAGCTGTAATATACTCAGGGGTATCTTGAGGCTGTGGAAGGTGCTATAGGAGTGCAAGTTCTTTTCTAATGGTCTGTCAACTCAGTCCCTGGGTTCTGTATTCTGGAATGGGATTTTCTCCTTCTCATAGAATCCCTACAGTGTGGAAGCAGCCATTCAGCCCATAGAGTCCACACCAACCCTCCAAAGAGCATCCTACCCAAACTCACCCCCACTACCCTACCCTTGTAACCCTGCATTCCCCATGGCTAACCCACCTAGCCTGCACACCCCTGGACACTATGGGCAATTTAGCATGGCCAATTCACCCTAACCTGCACATCTTTGGACTGTGGGAGGAAACCGGAGCACCCAGAGGAAACTCACGTAGACACGGGGAGAATGTGCAAACTGCACACAGACAGTCCCCCGAGGGTGGAATCGAACCTGGGTTCCTGGCGCTGTGAGACAGCAGTGCTAACCACTGAGCCACCGTGCTGCCCCTTGTGAAAGCTGAGTTATCAGTTCCCATTGTCGTGGAGTTTCCTGGAATGTTTTAGAATAGGAGGTTTGTAGGTTCAGTGCTGGGAAAGCCATCACTTGTTCCTGTTTTCTCACAGTCCTGCAACTCTGCTTTTGTGTGCAAGTTGCTGTGCAGTTCAGTGGTTCTGAGGAGACACTCTGTGGCAGTTATGGAAAATGCATCAACAAATCCGAACTCCTCTCAAACACCCAGGAGTCCATTTCATATACACCCCTCTGGACGTATCCTGGCCAGTGTCAGTCCCAGAATCAACATCAATAAAACGGATTATCTGATTTGTTGTTACCGTGTTGCTGGTTTTGCGAGCTTGCTGTGTGCAAATTGACTGCTCCAATTCCCAATGTAAAAACTCCTGAAAAGTACCTGTGTGGCCATAAAGCACTTTGAGATATCTTGAGATTGTGAAACAATGAGAGTTTTTCTTTATTGTAAACACAGACACATACACACTGTTGGCATGAAGAGACAAATAAGTGTCCTGATATGAAATCAGTATGGCCCCCAATCCAGGCGCAGTGTCTCAGAGTCCGTTTAGTTTTTATAATGCTCCACGCAAAAATTTTAATTGGGCCAATTTCCAAAAAGATGACTTTACCCAGACAGTTCAGTTAGGCATGGTATTGGTGTGATGTGCTTCCAGACTTGTTGCCATTCTACCCCCTGTTCTGAGCGGCCCTTGACTCCGCAAGACCCAAACCACCGATGGTCTGAATTGACTAACCCAAAATCTGTCCTCGCTCCTGAAGTTTGGCTGGAATTTTTTTTCACTGGCACGAGGGGATTGTGACCTTTATAGAGGTTTATAAAATCATGAGGGATATAGATAAGGTGAAAGACTGGTGTCTTTTCCCCATGGTGGGGGATTTCAAGACTAGGGGGATTTTTAAGGTGAGAGGAGAAACATTTTAAAAAGACACTTCTTCCTTGTGTGGAATGAACCTCCTGAAGAAGTGATGGACGTGGGTACAATTACAACATTTAAAAGACATTTAGATAGGTACATTACAAAGAAATATATGGAGGGATATGGGCCAAGTGCAGTCAGGTGGGACTAGTTTAGTTTGGGATAATGTTCAGCATGGACTGTTTAGACCAAAGGGTCTGATTCTGTGCTGTATGACTCTGACTCTATTATAGAGGTTCTAATCTGTATAGTATTCAACAAGCCATCTTTGAGAGAATTGATCCAAGTGGCGCTTTATTCTTACACTATATTACTAGTCACTGATTAGCATTTATCACTAGGTGAAGACTGTTACTGACGCTGATGTATCATATTGCAATGGGAGACGCACACTACCTGCTTGACCCCTGCTTTGGGCAAAGATGCCAAGGGGGTTTTAAGATGAGTAGAAATTATCCTTGCCAACAATTTCCTCAACCAAATCAATCCAAAAATTTTGCTGTACATCTCACAGCTGTTTGCTGCTACATTTACCAGGGAACAATAACTCATTGTCTGCGAGGAGCTCCGTAAATTACAATCTTTCTTCATATTACACCTACTGTTGTTCCAGGACAATCTGGCTGAGTTGAGTCATACCTTGCCTTTTGTCCCATTCGCTTGCATTGATGTCTGTGTGATGTCATTCAGACATTGCTTATTCATTTCTCTGGTGTCTTAGATCTTGTTTTTAATCCCCATCTTCCTCCTCCTCCTCCTCCTCCTCCTCCTTCATAGTTTGGTGACTTATAAATAGCTTAATGTATTGCAAAACCATTAATACTTGTTTCCCATTCTGTCTGAGTCTCAGCTGACTGAACTGGGCAGGAGAGGCAGTGTTCAGTGTCTGGGACTAGACACAGTTGCTTTGCTCCATGTTTCCCTCGGTTCAATCTGAGCACTGACTTTCACTCAAGACCTTTGTTTATGTGCAGATTGATTGGCAATAGGATAGAGCTCAGAATGTGATGCCTCTTTCAGTCCACAGTTCTCCCTAGGCTTCTGCATTGGTGCGGTGGGGAGAGAGTGCGACATTAAATGAAAATGGGTCAGTTGGAGGGAGGAAAAGGAAATGAAAATAATTAGTGCAGACAACATTTTGGGAATTTTGTGAGCTGAAGTTCATCACTAAACCCAGTGCTTAGTATTAGTTGTGGCACAGTTAGCATCGTTCTTCCCTTTAAGTCAAAGCGTTCTAGCCTCAAACTGCACACCATGACCCGAGCGTGGACGTCAAAGTTAACACTCCAGTGCAGTACCTAAGGAGTGCTGCTTTGCAGGAAGTGCAGTGTGCGGAAGTAGTGTCAGAGATAGTAGGAACTACAGATGCTGGAGAATCTGAGATAACAAAGTGTAGAGCTGGATGAACACAGCAGGCCAAGCAGCATCAGAGGAGCAGGAAAGCTGATGTTGAAGTAGTGTCCTGTCCAGTGTGCCTTCTTACAGATGAGTCATTAAGATCCTTGAGCTAACAAGGCACTATTTCGAAGAGTGGAGGAGTAATCCACAGTGTCCTGATTAACACTTCTTCTTTTGTGATGTGGATTTAAGGAGATTATATGATAATTATCACATTTGCTGTTTGGGGAGCAGTCAAGTCTTGTGTCTCCTCATCTGCCTCAATGTCTACTTTTAATTGGTTATCACTCTTGTTTAGCACCTTTTGAAGTTTTTGCTTTGTTGAATGGGCTGTATAAATCCAAATTGTGGAATGGGTATAAGGCAGCCCCTTTTTGACACGTATAGCATTGTCTAAGACAAATCAGCAAAAGGCAAGGACACTACATTTTTTTTGGAGTTTCTGCAAACAGAAACTCAATTTTCCAAACAATCCTGAACACTTTATAATGCTGCAGTAAAACCAGTTTGGCCTAGAAGAAACATTAAAAAAATCTTTTAGCTTTCAGCTGCTTGATTGTACTAAAGCTGGAATCTTGTTGGGAAGAGGGATATGTTGCGGAAGATCCTCATTTTGTTCTCATTAGGACAAAAACAAGAATTCCAAACTTCAGACTATCTCTACAATTTATACTAATCGACAGAAGGGTATTGATTAGTTGGCACGTTGACACTGGTTGGGAGGTTACCCCACGGGGAAAACAACAGAAAACTACAGGCTGTCCGAGATTTTGTAATACGGAAAAGAAACAAGATTTCAATATATTTAACATTTCGGGTCCGGTGACCCTTCCTCAGAACTATGCTAAGGAAGGATCACTGGTCCTGAAACGTTAACTCTGAATTTTCTTCACAGATGCTGCCAGACCTGCTGAGCTTTTCCAGCAACTTCTGTTTTTGTTCCTGATTTACAGCATCCACAGTTCTTTTGGTTTTTATTTCAATGTATTTCTTTTGTTTGTAGAAGATGGGACCCTACAAATGAATGTGTATTGCTTTTAGCAAGAGTAAATGAGCTTAGTTACGAGCTGAACTGATCTATCTTATATTTTGATTGTCAGTGTGGCTATCAGCACAGTCAGAAATATTCAGTAAGTGCTGCCCAATGGCAGAATCATATTCAGAAGAAGATGTTTTGTTTTGCGCTTTGCAAATGCAGGCTGGATGAGTGTGGTATACACACTGTCCAAAGGAGTTTGTTGTTTCGACTGAGCAAACATTTTAGCTTCTACGTAAGGATGCCTGCCAAACTCAAGATGTGGAGGTGCCAGTGTTGGACGGGAGTGGACAAAGTCAGAAATCACACGACACCCGGTTATCGCCCAGTTCTGAGAAAGGGTTACCTAACCCGAAACCTTAACTCTGCTTTTTCTTTCACAAATGCTGCCAGACCTGCTGAACATTTCCAGCAACTTTGTTTTTGTTCCAGATTATCATCCAACAGGTTCTTTTTGAAAACACAAGCTTTCAAAGCCTTGCTCCTTCTTAGCTTCTTTCCTCCTTCAGGTGTTAAGAAGGAGCAAGGCTCCGGAAGCTTGTGTTTTCAAATAAACCTGCTGGGCTATAACTTGGTGTCGTGTGATTTCTGACATTGCCAAACTCAACTGAGCTCTTCCCTGAACAGTTGACAGTTCCACCCCCCCACCGATTCCTGCTGTCTGAATGTTCTTCCTTTCTCTAAGACGAAGGTAGAATTGGCAATTCTGTCAAATATTTCAGAAAGTTGCAAAGTGCTTCACAGTCCGTGAACTCTCACGGCAGTAAATCTAACCCCTGAACTGCTGTTGTAACCACACCATTAGTGTGCCTGGTCGAGGTGAGATTCTGGTCTAGGGCAATACTTACCGCTAACCACTGCTGGCCTTCATTGTCTGCGCCAGTGACTGTGTCGCATTCTGTAGAAGGCACATACCTTGTTGTCATGACACTGTGCCCACAATGTCTGGATACTGTCCTGTACATTATCCTTTTCACCCCAGCCTGGACACACTTCACTCCGATGACTCACATAACACATTATAGAGGTGGAGGTAAAAGGTACTGCAGATGCTGGAGAATCCGAGATAACAAGCATGGGGCTGGATGAACACAGCAGGTCAAGCAG
>JAHRHZ010000018.1:5647290-5669212 GCA_024137785.1 Ginglymostoma cirratum
GATGGAGGGTTTAGGCCCGAAACGTCAAGTTTTCCTGCTCCTATGATGCTGCTTGACCTGCTGTGTTCATCCAGCCCCATGCTTGTTATAGAGGTGGAGGTGGTTGTTTGGAGCAGTTAGCTCAATTTCCTCTGAGACAAAGACAGCGCTAATTAATCCACTGTAACCATTTCCAAATCTTAACATCAGTGTGATTCAGGGCTGCCCCTCTTAATACTTTACCCTTAGTTTTTTTTTGAAAAGTAGATTCATGGCAGTGGGCAACTCTGGTTGAGCCATCCCTAATTACCCTGGAGAAGGTGGTGGTGAGCAATCCATGTGGTATGTTATACCTGCGGTGCTGTTCGAGAGGGAGTTCCAGGACTCTGACCCAGCAACACCCAAGGATCGGTGATATATTTCCAGATCTAGGTGGTGTATGGCTTGGAGGGAAACTTGCTGGTGGTGGTGTTCCCATGTATCTGCTGCCCTTATCCTTCTTAGTATTGGAGGCTGTTTGTTTGGAAGGTGCTGTTGAAAGAACCTAAATGAGTTGCCATGGAGGTTTAAATCCAGGATAAACTATAACTGGGCCTCCTGCAGTGCCACAACGATGTCACCCAAAGGTTGCAGGAACAGCACCTCATATTCCGCTTGGGAACCCTGCAGCCCAATGGTATCAATGTGGACTTCACAAGCTTCAAAATCTCCCCTCCCCCAACCGCATCCCAAAACCAGCCCAGCTCATCCCCACCTCCTTAACCTGTCCTTCCTCCCACCTATCCCCTCCTCCCACCTCAAGCCCCACCCCCACCCCCTACCTACCAACCTCAACCCGCCTCCTCGACCTGTCCATCCTCCCTGGACTGACCTATCCCCTCCCTAACACACTCACCTTTACTGGCTCCATCCCCGCCTCTTTGACTGGTCTGTCTCCTCTCCACCTATCTTCTCCTCTATCCATCTTCTATCCACCTCCCTCTCTCTCCCTATTTATTTCAGAACCCTCTTCCCCTCCCCCATTTCTGAAGAAGGGCCTAGACCTGAAACATCAGCTTTCCTGCTCCTCCGATGCTGCTTGGCCTGCTGTGTTCATCCAGCTCTACACCTTGTTATCTCGGATTCTCCAGCATCTGCAGTTCCTACTATCTCTGAACTATAACTCTGAAGTCAGGCAATCTCGTAGTTCTGAAGAAGGGTTAATGACCTTGAAATGTTAATTCTGTGTTCTCGCCACAGATGCTGAGTTTCTGAGAAAGGTCACCGGACCCGAAATGTTAACTCTGATTTTTTTTTTCTTCACAGATGCTGCCAGACCTGCTGAGCTTTTCCAGCGACTTCTGTTTTTGTCACAGTTTAAGTGGACTGACTGTGAAATTCTCATGCTTGGTTTTAATTGGCTACTCAGATCAAGGGTGCTCTTCCCTTATTGTCCTGGACAGTACTCAGAGAAGAATAATAATCCCTACAGTGTGGAAACAGGCCTTTTGGCCCATCGAGCCCACACCAACCCTCCAAAGAGCATCCCACCCAGACCAACCTACCTCCCTTATCCCTGTATTCCCCATTGGTTAATTCACCTAGCCTGCACCTCCCTGGACACTACGGGCAATTTAGCATGGCCAATCCACCTAACCTGCATATCTTTGGACTGTGGGAGGAAACCGGAGCACCCGGAGGAAACCCACGCAGACACAGGTGGAATGTGCAAACTCCACACAGACAGTCGCCTGAGGGTGGAATCGAACCTGGGTCATTGCAATCCTGCAAAGATCTGCTTTATCTGGTCATTGTCAGGTGTATACTTATGGAAAGTTGCCAACAAATTGGCTTCCCACCGCCCCCCCCTCAAAAAAAAACACACTCAATACTTCAAAAGTAATCCATCTGCTAAACATTTTGAATAATTCTGTTGTTGCAGAAGGGGCTATCTAAATGCAATTCATTCATGAACTGCCAATCCCATAATGAGTGAGTCGATGTGGAGGAAGAGAAGTCAAAATGTTTTGCAGTGCTGTCATGAGGAACCGGTCACCTCTGACTCTTTGCTATCTTTCTGAATTTGCTGAGAGGTTGGCGTAGCTTAAGGGCTGGGTTAACAGGCACCACTGTTTAACCAGTCTGCTGTTATAGAGGAGCTGCAGATCTGTTGCCTGCTCTTCCTCCTCCTCCAGAAGACTGATGAGAGGTCGTGTGCTTTTCCTGTTGAATGTGTTGCTGTTTTCTACTGTGTCCTTCTGAGCGACTTGCAGCCAATTGACTTTCCACCAGTAGCTGCTCTGATGTGACATCCTCTGGACTGCACTGAATCTTCCTGAAATAACAGGAAACGAAAGTGTTGGACCAGCTGTTGGGGGCTTTCTTTCAAAGAATACATGAGAAATCTTTGGATTTTCATCATCTGTTTCCATAACCCACTTGCAATGAACAAACACTGCTTCCAAAAGGAATAGAATGACTTAGTGTCAGGTCCTGGGGTCTCCAGGCAGCGATGAATTGACTTAGAGATGGTCGTGGGTCGGACTTGTGCAAAGCATTGAGGGGGTCGGGTCAGACAAAACCTCCAGTTTAATTTTTCTGGGGCGGTTGCTGGGCTGTTGGAGAAATTGAATCCGAGTACAATACAGACTATAACTTTGGTCAAATTCCGGTTCCTACTGACTTGAGCTGTGGGGATGTTTTGTTCTCAGTCTTAGTCTCTGGATGACACAGTTAGAGTGGCTTACAGGCTCTACCCATTTGAATGGGGAGTCGCAGGTAGAGAGGATAGTGAAGAAGGCATTTAGTACGCTCGCCTTTACTGGTTAGTGTATTGAGCATAGGAGTTGGGAGGTCATGTTACAGCTTGACAGGATATTGGTTAGGCCGCTTTTGGAATACAGCATTCAATTCCATCTCCCTTCTAAGGGTAAGATGTTGTAAGATTTGGAAGGCTGTCACTGAGGTTGGAGGGTTTGAGCTACAGGGAGAGGCTGAACAGGCTGGGTCAGATCCTGTAAACTGCTGAATGGCCAATCTGGTTTTGGTAATCTCAGTACATGTTCAGATGGACAAGTGATGAGATCTTTAATGTTCACCTGAACAGTTTAGATTCTGATGCGAATAGTGGGTGTGTTGCACACTACTGGACCAGGCTGCTAGTCTAGATTATTTAACAGGGAGGTGACAGCCTGGTGGTATTATCAATGGAATGTTAATCCGGGGACCTTAGGCAGATGGTAGGGTTTGAATTCCATCAAAATCTGGAATCAACAGTCTAATGATGACCATGAATCCATTGTCAATTGTCAGAAAACCCCATCTGTCCTTTAGGGAAGGAAACTGCCATCCTTACCTAGTCTGGCCTACATGTAACTCCATACCCACAGCAATGTGATTTGACTCTTAAATGCTCTCTGGGCAATTAGACATGGACAATAAATGCTGGCCTAGCCAGCGATGCCCTCATCTTATGAACAGATAAAAAGAAATTTAATTCCTAGTGTAGGTCTGGAACTCAGGAGTGTATTCGTTGTGCTGAACTCTGTTTAATCTGCTATGTTTTAATACAGGGTCCTTCCTGGCCAAAGTATTGACTAGAATCTTGATTGTATGGCTCGCCAATGCACTGTGTAAACACAGCAGTTATCAGGAGAGAAACTTATGGTTCCCACCTTAACATGGTCAGATCCGATATCACATCAATGATTAACTAAGTTAGCATCAGTTATAAGCATTGGCAAGAAATGTTTGCATTGTTTATTGTTCCACGACAGGTAAAAACAATAATGGTTGATGGATGGTAGGGCGAAGAAAGTTGGGCTGCACAAAAGGCCAGGATTGGAGAACTGCAGAGACTGTGGCAGAATGTGTGGCTGGAGGAAATTACAGGGAGAGGGAGAGGCAGGCACCATGAAGAGATGCGAAAACAAGGAGAATTTTAAAAAACAACCAGCAACAGTCTGACGTGGCAAATAGCAACGAATATATTTTAAAGTGAGCCACTCCTAGATGCTGTAGAGTCTGTTTTTAAAAAAACAAATATTTCGACAAGAACTGGTCTGTTCTCTAGGACTTCAGTCAAATGTGTGAAATTTTCACACTGACGTGTGAAGCAGTCAATGATGTCAGTGTAGGCTCTGTCCTTTCAAACTGAGCATGGTGTTTGGAGAGAGAATCTTTGAAGAGAAGATTTGAGATGCCAAGTTGTACTTGTAGTTAGAGTTGATGAGTTTGGAAACATTTAAGTGCTGCCCTGAAGAAATTGGATGATTTTAAATGTCGAGGCTGGTCCTCCCTGGTTGACGAATCAAGAATCAATGAGATGTCTTTGCTTCCAGGAACACCGCTGTGTGTAATGGAATTGCCCCTCGACAGAAATAGGCAATCCCGGGTCGGATGGGAATGGATTACCGAATTGCTCCACCTCGTGTCCTCACATCAGAGCAGTGTAGCAGAAAATGTGTGTCTAGTGTATGGGAGTGTAGAGGCAGGTGTGTCTGTAGGGGAGTTGTGTCTGGAAATCCTTTAAATGAGAACATTGTATCAAAGGTCAGCAAATGCAAGAGTGGTTAAACTATGCTCATACAGATCAGGACTGATAAGACCATAAGAGATGGCCAACTTCTACTCCAATTGAGTTTACTCCGCTATTCAATGAGATCATGGCTGATCTGATAATCCTCAACTCCACGTTCTGACCTTTTCCCTATAACCCTCAATTTCCTTACTGATTCAAAATCTACCTCGCTGGCTAGGCAGCATTTATTGCCCATCCCTAATTGCCTAGAGGGCTGTTAAGAGTCAATCACATTGCTGTGGGTCTGGAATCACATGTAGGCAGTTTCCTTCCCTAAAGGACATGAGGGGCATAGATAGCCAAGGTCATCTTCCCTGGGTAGGGAGTCCAAAACTGGAGGGCGTAGGTTTTAAGTGAGATACGAAAGATATAAAAGGGACCTAAGGGGCAACTTTTTCATGCAGAGGTGGTATGTTTATGGAATGAGCTGTCAGAGGAAGTACTGGAGGCTGCTACAATTACAGCATTTAAAAGGAATCTGGATGGGTACCCACATCAGAAGAGTTTAGAGGGATTTGGGCCAAATGCTAGCAAGTGGGACTAGACTGGCTTGGGATATCTTGGGTTGGATGCGTTGGACCAAAGGGTCTGTTTACATGCTGTACATCTCTATGACTCTAACTCAGATCTCAACCAGGAGATCTTGGTCCATTGTTGGTGGCCACGCCTTCAGCAGTCCAGATACTAAGCTTTGGATTCGTCCTGCTAAATCTCTCCATCACTCTATCCCTCTGTCTCTCCTCCATTCAGACTCACCTTAGAATCTACCTCTTTGACCAGGCTTTTGGATGTGTGCCTTAATTTGGAGTCACCGTCTAAGGATACAGGGTAGGCCATTCTGGACTGAGATGAGGAGAAATGTCTTCACCCAGAAAGTGGTTGAGGCCAAAATATTGAATGCTTTCAAGAAGGAGTTATAGTTGTTAAGCTGAAGGGTATGGGGAGAAAGCATGATCAGGGGACTGAGTTGGATGATCGGCCATGGTCATATTGATTGGCAAAGCAGGCTTAATAGGCCAAATGGCCTACTCCTGCTTCTGTATGTCTCCTCATGTAGCTCAGTGTCAGTGTTTGTTGATAATATTCCTTTGAAACACCCCAGGGGCATTTTAATATGTTAAAGATGCTGCATCACAATTTGCTGGTGTAATGGAACAAGTTATGAGGAACCTTTCAAAAAAAACAATGGCTCAGCCTCAAATGGAGTACTGAGTGCAATTCTAGGCATTATTGTTCAGGAAGGAAGTGAAAGTTCTAGAGGGAGTGGCAGAACAGATGTACAAGAATTAGGTATGTGAATACATTGGTGAAACTAAGATTATTCCTACGGCAGAATGTTGCAAGGAGATTGTGAAGGAGGGGGTTTAAAATCTCTGGAGATCTAGACGGATTAGATAGAGAGAAACTGTTCTCGTTGGCACAAGGATCAGCAACCAGAGGACATGGATCTAAGATTAGATGAAGAAAAAACCAACGTGAGGAAACAATTTTTAAAGTAATGAATAGTTGGGTTCCGGAATACATTGTCCGAGAGTGTGGTGGAGGTGGAATTACATAGGCTTTCAAAAAGGAAGTTAGATAAGCACATTGAAGAGGAAAATGTCTGAAGGGCTACAGGCCCAGGTTGTGGGACAAGCACCTAACAGGCAGCCTCAATGGGCTGAATGGCTGCCTCCTGTGTGGTATCAATTCTTTGGCTCAAAGTATCAGATTCTTCTTGCATTTTGCAATCAAATTACATCATTGGTGACTCGGAAGAGTAAGAGATAGCCAGGAATGAGTCGGCAAAAAAGGAGCCTGACTCATCAGCTCAAACAAAGATTGTTTCAGTTTGTTGACATCAGATGGACCTCATTGAGCAGGTGCATCGGGGAGATTGATGGTGTGAAATACCATGTGGTGCTCAGTGTTCAGACATGCTGCTGTCCCTATGAGAGTACCTACATGTCATTAGTACTTCATTGAAAGCCCAGCTGGCGCACCAGTGTTCTATAGGGCAGGAAATCTGCCTTCCTTGGCCATTCTGCCCAAAAGGGGATGGGCAATGAATACAGGCTGAACCAGCGAGGCACCACGAATGAATTTTTCACTTTAGGTTGCCCTGAGATTGTGAAAGATGCTGTATAAATGCAACTGCTTTCTTTCTTTCATTTCGTCCGCTCAGGTTCAGTACCTATATTTCGGCGATTTCCCCTTTTGTGAACTCTTGCGCCTGATCACACAACTCTCACATCCTCTCGCGCGTGCACAGACTCATCCACTTGCTCAATCACCCACACACACACTGACCTGCACATGTACACATCCACACACTCGCTCACACCGACTGCCCGTCTCACACGCTCAATCACACTTCAGATTCACCGTCTCCGGCTTCAAAAGTAAAATAGTCGCCATTGCCACACCAGACCATAGGGCTGCTCCCTCGGACGACTTGTGGTGGTTTAACCTGAGGGTCACCGTACCACAGATGAGGGGCGAGGTTGAGAAGGCGAGTCCTTCATAACCTCAGCCAGTGTAGGATTTGAACTCATGCTGTTGGTAACACACTGCATTGCAAGCCAACTATCCAGCAAATGTAGCTAACCAACAGCAGTTCAAAGCTACCCCATGTGTACAGCCTGGGTTTAGGGTGGGCTGGAGAGGGCCTGGGGGAAGGTGATAGAACTGCTGGAGGGTCGGGGTCTGGAGCTGGGTTGGGAAAGCATAGGATCACAGAACTGTTACAGCACAGAAGGAGACCATTCAGCCCATCATTCCTGTGTCGGTTCTGGCGCAGAGCAAATCAGGGCAGATAAGTGTGTATGGCGGGCAGACCAGTGATGTCTGCATTGCTCACGGGCTGCCAGACCAGCCAGGGCCCACATTGACCTCAGCAGCCGTGGGGTAATTTTAATTCTGGGTAGTAGGATTTCACATTTGGTTCACATACTGAATCATTTAGTGAGGTATCACTAGGGGATACACCCTTTTTTTTTACAGCACTTTAGGAGTCAGGGGTCATTTAGAAGTGGCTGCTTCATCCTGTCTTTAATCTGATTGTACTTTATACCCCCCTGGAATGAGAGCGAATAGACTCTGCTTTTACTGTCAGTTAACTCCTAGATATTTAAAAAAAAAAAGGAGGCGGTGGAGATTAACCCGACACAACTGCTGGAAATTTGAAAAGAAAACACCCGTGTGCAAGTTTATCTTGTGATTCAGGGAGTGAGATCCAAAACACAACCAGGCAGCAATGCTCACTGAGCTTATGTGGTTATTATTAACCACAGTAGCTTTATTCAAGAGCATTGCTTGTGCACATTTGACCAGTTAAACACGACTGTTCCAATGAGAAAGAAAGAGGGGGTGGAGTTTGTGTGGAGACAGTTACTATGACTTTAGAAGTCTACATATCAGGTTTCACTCAGAGCAGTCACACTCCTTTGGCTCTCTCTCTCTCTTTCTCTCTCTCTCTCTCTCTCTCCCATTCTCCTGTCCTGAATAGTGAATTGCTCTGATTGGGATGAGTCTTTCTTGTGTGTATGTGAATGTGTTTCTTTGGCTGAGCCAGTTGCTGAAACGGAGTGAAGTGCTTTCACCAAAAGAGAAACGAGGAGCCAACAACTTGCTGCTTGGGATAAAAGGAAAAAATCTGTTTGATATGTTTTGTTTCGGATGTGGTGCTGCACAGAGAGGAGAGGGATAGTCACAGACTGTGAACCGCTCCAGAGTCAGGACGTTTAAATGTGCCTTCTGTTTGCATGGAGTGGCACTTCGATGCAAATCCATTGATCGGTCAGTAAAGGAAGTCACAGAGGACAGACGGAGTGTGACAGGTTACCCTGCTGTGGGATCCTATCCCACTCTCTGTGTTGTTGTCTTACATACTCCTCCCGTGCACCTGGCTGGGGACCTCCTGTTGCATGCTTGTTCCGAGAGTGAATTCTGCCAGGGTTTTGAAGCTGTTTGTGCTGTGCCCTGCTTGAATATGTTGATTCGGGCTGACTCAACTAGAGCCCTGTGTGGATCGGTGAAGTGAGTGTCTGACTGTAGGACGGTTTGCCATTTGGATTGGATTGGAGAGTCACCCGGGAGAGTTTCAGAAGTGTAACTTCTTCCCAAGCAAAGCATGAATGTACATCACTGAACAGTCAATCGAAGCGATGAATAAGGACTGTCTCCCAGCCACACAGAAGAAGAAGAAGAAGAAACCGAACCACAGCTCCATCACTCGCACCTCGAGCTTTCTCCATTTAGCCTCATTCACCAAGCAGAGTAAGCGGCTGTTCCGCAGCGATGGTGAGCTAGCATCTGTTTGCGCACAGCAAGACCCCGATGAGGAGAACTGGACTTACTCGCCGCAATGTGCCAACGGTAAGGGCGCTGCGCAAAATCATACAGCTTTTTTAATACCACCTTCGGCGGCCGCATGTGTCATTCTGCTGTGTCACTGTCCCCTGGCAGTCCCCCCCCCCCCCACCTCCCTGGAGGCAGAAGGTTTTGGGTTCGAGATAACACAGTGTGGAGCTGGAGGAACACAGCAGGCCAAGCAGCATCAGAGGAGCTTCTACAGGAAGGGACCCGACCCAAAACGTCGACTTTCCTGCTCCTCTGATGCTGCCTGGCCTGCTGTGTTCATCCAGCTCCATATTGTATTATCTCTGACTCCAGCATCGGCAGTTCTTGCTATCTCCAGATTTTGGGTTCAAGTCCACTCCAGGTACTTTGAGCACAAAATCCAGGCAGCTGCTCTCAGCAGTACTCAGGGAGTGCTGCATTGTCAGAGAATGCTGTCTTCTGAATGAGACTGAAAACGCTTCAAAATAGTGCCATGTCTGCTGAAGGCAGGCAGGGCTTTGGTTGAAGTTCTCATTTGAAAGATGGCAGCTCCAGCAAGGTAGCACTCACTCAATAAAGTAAAAACACCATACTCCCAGAGGATTATAGCACTGCTCCCTCTGATGACTGGAGGTGGTTTAACCGGAGAGTCACCACACCTCAGGTGAGGGGTGAGATTGAGAAGGAGAATCATTCACGGTAAGCTCAGCCAGTGCAAGAAGTAAATCGTCACTGTTGGCATCGCTCTACAATGCAAACCAGCCATCCAGCCAACTGAGCTACCCAGCCCCCTACTCCCATAGTACTTCAGTGGGTTACCCGCTCAAGTGTCTGCAGCGTGCAGACGTGCATCAATCAGTAACGTAACATGTAGGAAGGCAAACAGGCTGCCCACTGCCAACATCCCCTTCAAAATTGTGTGCGAAGACAGCTGTACAGAAATCGTGAAGGGGACTGCACTGTGCAACAAACAGGCTGTACACAAAGAAACGTTCGTGAGAACATTAAAGCTCTGAAGTCAGTCTTGAACACACAGCTCTCTGACTCAAAGACAAGACGGTTACCCACTGAGATATGGCTGATGTGGAAAGGCGCAGATTAGAAATGAAGGAAAGCTGTGCTGTTTCTGTCCCTGTAATTATTGTAAAGGGCTGTGGAAACTACTGCCAAGTGGAAAGTATGCAACGTTCAGACCATCTCATGCTGCTCTTCTGAGGTTTTGCATATTTCGATGTCCCGTGTTATGAAGCAGAGAGCCTAGTGTTTGAATAAGGCTGAAACCTTTGCATGTTGTTCAGTCAGAAGCGCCAAATGGATGATTCTTTTCTGCTCCCTCCTGAGGTGTCCACCACTACAGATGCCAATCTTCAGCTAATTCGATTCAATCCATGGGATATTCAGAAACTGGTGAAGACATTGGATACTGCAAAGTCTCTGGGCCCTGACAACATTCTAGTAATAGAACTGAAGACTTGTGCTCCAGAACTAGCCACACTCCCCAGCCAAATTGCTCAGGTATGCCCTGTCTACAGAAAAGCAGGACAAAGCCAAACTGGCCAGTTACTGATCCAAGAACCTACTCTCGATCATCCGCAAAGTGATGGATGCCAGCCAGTACTGTCGGTACCACTGAGCAGCATTTACTCCAGAGTTAACCTACTCACTGATATTCAGTTTGTGACTTGCCAGAGCCACTCAGCTCCTGACCCAAATTTCAAAGGTGTTAGGTGAGAGTGACTACCCTTGACATCAAAGTAGCATTAGACTGAGTGTAGCATCAAAGAGGCCTAGCAAAACTGGAGTGAATAGGAATCAAAAGCAGAAATTGCTGGCATAACTCAACAGGTCTGGTAGCATCGGTGCAAATAAAGCAGAGTTAACATTTCGAGGCTGGTGATCCATCTGAAAGCCCTGATGAACCAGTTCTGATAAAGACTCTGTTTTCGTCCCACAGACCTGCTGAGTTTCCCCAACAATTTCTATTTTTGTCTCAGATCTCTGGCATCCATGGGGTTTTTATTTTGTTATTGAAGTCTGTAGGACTGGGAGGGGTGAGAGAACTCTCCACTGGTTGGAGTCAGCATTGGAAATTAGCTGTTGTTTACCTGCCAGTTGCGGTTCCTTATCTATTTCCAAACTTGCAGTTACGGTTCTATGGTGGACATCGTCTAATGGCGATTTTAAAAATTAACTTTGAAGCACAGAAAGTAAAATCTCCCGTGTTTCCAGATGCCAAAATCGCAGATAAATTTGAAAATATATATTTTTGTTTTGGATCTTGCTGACAAGAAAGACGTTGCTGAAGCCTTCATCAGGACAAATACAAGAATGCCAAATTCCAAATGATCACAACAATTTACGCTGCAGGGAATAGAGTGTTGATTGGATAGCAAGTGAACGCTGGTCAAGGTGTTGCCATGGAGAAATCGATGGGAAGGCATAGACTCTCCAAGCTTCTGGTTAATCAATGATGGTGTACAACTTGAACATTTGTTTGTAATTTACAGGTCCCTGTGTATGTTATTGCTTCTTGCAAGCATAAATGAGCCACATTATGGGCTCAATTATCTTAAATTGGTTGTGAATTAGCCCATTCAGGATTCATTTTGTAATATTTGTGTCACGAGCAAAGGCTGGCACTTAATGTGCTCCCCTGCTTGTCCTACAAAGCAGATGCACTATCTTCTTCATGTGCTGATTGCGGTTTGATACAACAGAATAACTTGCTGTGGACCTTCAGGTAGCAGTCCAGGAGCATTGGTGCAACATTGGAGTTGCGGGTTGATCCAGACCGGGTAATAGACGGCATGTTTCCCTCCTTAAAGGATTTCAGTGAACCACATGGGTCTCTGTTACAACCTGATAGCCTCATGGTCACTTTACTGATGCCACAATCTTTAAACTGAATTCTGTCCCTCACACCACCGTGGTGGTACTTGATTGCATGATCACCACGTGTTATAATCCCGGTAACACTCAAAGATCACACAAGGGAACTAGATTTATTCCTAAGGATCAATTGAGTTCAAACTTTAGCCATTCTGGCTACAGGGCCAGCCCATTTCTCTGTTTGCACATCAGCTGATGGCTGCCTGGTGTTCAGTTCCACTTTGTGTTCAGGTGAATTGCTTGCTGTTTGTTTACTCCCTTCAGCATCAGTGTCTACAGTTCAATACTTACCCCTCCCTGGTCAGCTCTAAAAGGATGATTTACAAAGGAAAAAAATCCATTGTGAGAAATTTCGTTCTAACTTGGTACCATGTAAATCCGGGGTCTTATTTATTCGCCAGTTATTCGATGAACCCCATCTTCTCGTAATCTTAAGAGTCCACTGCACAATGTGCATTTAGTTACTGGACCTTGGTTCAGTCGCAAGTTCATCAGTTCCTTATTGCCTTGTGCTCTTGTGCTCTCAGGCTCAATGTTGCTGCAGGCCAAGAGCTGAATAGCTCAGCCTATCAACAGAGACTGATCCAAGGTCCAAAGATGCTGTGTCCACTCCTCAGTGTTGACTGAGCTATGTTGCCTTTGGCTGGTGTAAACTTGCAAATTAGAAGGAGCAGGCCATTTGGCCTCTCAAGCCTGCTCTACCATTTCAAAATATCTTGGCGTCCAATTTCCTGCATATTTCATAGAATCATAGAATCCCTACAGTGTGGAAATAGGCCCTTCGGCCCAACAAGTGCACACCGACCCTCAGAGCATCTCCCCCAGACTCATCCCCCTGTAACCTACCTAATTTACACATGCCTGAATGCTACAGGAATTTAGCGCAGCCGATCTGCCTAGCCTGCACATCTTTGGACTGTGGGAGGAAACCGGAGCACCCGGAGGAAACCTACGCAGACACGGAGAGAATGTGCAAACTGCATGCAGACAGACGCCCAAGGTTGGAATCTAACCTGGGTCCCTGGCGCTGTGAGGCAGCAATACTAACTACTGAGCCACCGTGTCGCCTCATCAGTGAAGAATCTAACTCAACCTTAAACATTTACAATGACTGTGCTCCCACCCCTGTATGGGGAAGAGAGTTCTACAGACTTTACAATCCTCTGGAGAAAAAAATTCTTCCTCGTCTCCGTCTTATCAGGGCACATCTTATTGTATTCCCTAGTTCTAGTTATTTTTAGTCAACCTGTAAATTCACATGTCTGGGGCAGATGGGACTTGAACCTGGATCTTCTGACCTAGTAATGGGGGCACTGCGCCACAAGATCACAATATAGATTACAGATTAATCAGTTGAGTTGAAATTCTACTAGCTACCTTCCTGTGATTTGAATCTTGTCTGCAAAGCATTGAACATAGAACATCACAGCGCAGTACAGGCCCTTCGGCCCTCGATGTTGCACCGACCTGTGAAACCAATCTGAAGCCCATCTAACCTACACTATTCCATTATCATCCATATGTTTATCCAACGACCATTTAAATACCCTTAAAGTTGGTGAGTCTACAACTGCTGCAGGCAAGGCATTCCATGCCCTTACTACTCTCTGAGTAAAGAACCTACCTCTGACATCTGTCCTATATCTATCACCCCTCAATTTAAAGCTATGTCCCCTCGTGCTAGTCATCACCATCCGAGGAAAAAGGCTCTCACAGTCCACCCTATCTAATCCTCTGATCGTCCTGTATGTCTCTATTAAGTCACCTCTTAACCTCCTTCTCTCTAACGAAAACAGCCTCAAGTCCCTCAGCCTTTCCTCATAAGACCTTCCCCCCATACCAGGCAACATCCTGGTAAATCTCCTCTGCACCTTTTCCAATGCTTCCACATCCTTCCTATAATGCGGCGACAGGAACTGTACGCAATACTCCAAGTGCGGCTGCACCAGAGTTTTGTACAGCTGCAACATGACCTCATGGCTCCGAAACTCAGTCCCTCTACCTAAAGGGTCTAGGCCCGAAACATCAAGCTTTCCTGCTCCTGTGGTGCGGCTTGGCCTGCTGTGTTCATCCAGCTCCACACCTTGTTATCTTAATTAAGGTAATAGTTTACATTAAAATCCATTCTAATTTAAACCAGAAAGACAAAAGAATTTAGCTGAAGGTTCAGCAGTCCTTCAGTCCTCTGCTTAGCTTGCTGTCTGGGAGCCCTCAGCTGCCTATTCTCGATGCTGCCACAGATACCGGAGATCCTCCCCCACCGCTCGTTCTTTCTGCGTTGGGCTGCGATCCATCATTGCTGCCAAAGCTCCGCAGTCCCCCCACCCCACTCCTGGTGTCTCCGGAACATTTCCGGGCAGGACCCGCTTGCGCACTGAGAAACCGCCTCAGGCTGCCCGAGAGACCGGGGCAAGAGTCTGCCATGGGCTGCCAATGCTGGGAGTGAAGAAAGGAAACACCAAGAGAGGAAAAAAATAATTAAGAAGAGAAAGAAATGGACAGAGCCGACATGCTGCAGCTGAAGTATCCTGCTCTGCCGCCATCTTGATTTTCCTTTATGCCCCCATCCCTGCGTGTTCCCCAGTTCTAGTCTCCGCCATGTAGGAAAAGGATCATTGTGACTCAGTGGTTGTTCTCCCTCTGTCCACCTTTCTTTCTTCGCTCTCCACGCCTAACCTCTCCTCCTCCATTCCCTTATGCCTCCCTGTCTGTCCGTTTCCTGCCCCGTTGTCCACCCACACTCTTCTCAGACATCCTGCAGCCATAACAAGCATAGATCATTTCCATTAGTCATCTGCTTGAGGTATGTTTCTGAAGAGCTTGGACAAAACGTAGGTAGTTCCCATGGACAGACTCTGGACAAAACTCACTGTGAGCCCGTGGTGAATCAACTATGCCATCTCCAGTCAGAATGACGCAAACTGAAGGTGATCTCCTCTGGCCATAATAAGCCTTATTCTGAGGGCTCATGACATTTGGGAGTACAACATCAAATTATATTTGTGTCATTCCTTTAACGTAATTCCATTTGCATACTGAGCCATGTAAGGAGATATTGGGTCAGGCAGCCAAAGCTTGGTCAAACGGTAAGTTTGAAGGAGTGTCTTAAAGCAGGAAGGTGAGCTAAAGAGTTGAAGTGGCACTGGCAGAGAATTCCTGAGCTTGGGGCCAAGGCAACAGAATGCACAGCTACCAATGGTGGGATAATTAAAACTGCAGATGCTTAAATTGTCAGTATTAGAGAAAAGCGGATATCTCTGAGGGGTGTGGGACTGGAAGAGATTACAGGGTCAGGGAGGAGTAAGACCATGCAGGGGCATGAAAACAAGGGTGACACGTAGAGTCATACAGCATGGAAACACCTCTTCAGTCCAACTCATCCATGCCAACCAGACGTCTCAGTCTGTTCTAGTCCCATTTGCCAGATAAAGACCTTAGCTATTCACCCTATCCAGTGCTCTAATATTAACTGTATAAGTCCTGCCCTGGATTGCCTTACCAAAATGCAGCACCTCACATTCATCTAAATTAAGCTCCATCTGCCGCTCATCGGCCCATTGGCCAATCTAATCAAGGTCCTATTGCACTCTGAGATAATCTTTTCCACTGTCCACTAGATCACCTGTTTTGGTGGCATCTGTAGACTTACTAACCATGCCATGTATGTTCACATCCAAATTATTTATGTAAATGACAAACAGCAGTGGATCTAGCCTTGATCCTTGTAGCACACCACTGGTCACAGGCCTCCTGTCTGAAAAGCAACCCTGTACCACTGCCCTTTGTCTTTTACTTTTAAAATCAAGATCTTACTTGACTGGGAGCTGATGTCGGCCAACAGGCACGGGACTGTAAGGGAAATGAGAAACCCTCAGTGTTGACAGAGGCCTTGGATGACTTCGAATTCACGGAATGAGGGAGACCAGCCAGAGGTGTGTTGCAATAGTCGAGTTTAGAGGTGGTGAATTTCAGGTAGTGTCAGTGGTTGAGATGGGGTGAAGTCAGATCACATTATGGAAGTGGAGATAACTGACCTTACTCAATACTCAACAAAGAATTGTTGCCTTTTAGTTTCTGTCTAAAATCTATCATTTTTGTTCTTTGCTGATACATAAAACACATTGGTAATTGCAGTTCCGTAGATCTCCTCTCCCCTCAAATCTCCCTCCTCTTTCCTGTACAAATTGGGGGCCCAGTGAGCCACAGATTTTATCTGCACTCAGTGACTGTACAGGGTATAGCCACCTGGGGTTAGGAGGAGGGACCCTAGCACACCATTTCTCCCACCCTCCCCCAATCCCAGTTCCTTCTGGTCAAGCCCACTAATGTCAAGCTAACACCAGCAGGGTCCCCAGCACAATTGCTCTGGTCAGCCTCTGTTACCTACTCTTTATTTACCACGTGTTCTTGTCTCTGCCACTTAGGAAACATCATTTTCGAGCCTAGTCTTAATCCTGTCCCCACCCTGTGACTGCACACATCCCTGTCCAAGGAATGTCGCTTGGTATCTGTAAGGCACGAGAATGTGATGTTCCCTCCCGCAGAACCCCAAGGAAGCAGAGGGCGGATTAATCTCCCAACCTTGAGCCTGGCAGAGGTCAGCTAACTGACTGTAGTTATTTTAATTGACATGTTCAGATACATTATGGCACACTTCTAGTGAAGCTGGGAATTGAAACCGGGTTTTCTGGCAGGTAGGGGCACTCGCATTGTGCAAGAGAAGCCCAGCAAACTTACTGTATGCTAGCATTGAATCTGGCATCACTCAGGTGGACATTGTTAATGGCATGTTAATACAGAGGTGAGGGACATTGCTTAATTGATTAATTACCTAAAACACTCATACAGAGAGAATTGCACCCTCTTTTGGTGCAGTGGTAGTGTCCCTACACCTGGCCTAAACTGAGAGGAATGGGTTCAAATCCCTGCTGTTCCAATGGTGTGTAGTAACATCTCTGAACAGGTTGGTTAGGCAAATAGATTAACACAAAAACATTAAAATAGAGAATTGGGCTAGAAGGTCAGAATTTGTCTGTGGATGTGTAAGGAGCTTGGAAGTTTTGACAGAATAAGGAATTTTGGGGACTGGTTTCGGAGAGTGGTGGGGGTGGGTCGGGGGAGTGGTGATCAGGTATAAACTGTGAACATAAAAGTGGCACTGACTGAACTGTTTGAACTCAACTGACCCTTAAGAATAAATCTAGTTCCCTTGTGTGATTTTGAGTGTGACATTTTTGTTACTAGGATTGTAATCTAGAGGCCTGCATGCCTTGCGATCAGATCTTACCATGGCGCTATGAGACTCAGAATTCAGTTTAAAGAATCTGTCAGTTAGACTGCTAGGTTGTCATAGAGATCCAAGTGGTTCACTGAAGTCCTTTGGAGAAGGAAACCTGCCGTTTTGTACCAAGTGTAGACCCACACGTAACGCCGGTGCCACACCAATGCAGTTACTCCTCAACAGCTGTCAGAAGGCCCAGCAAGTTACTGTATTGTATCAAACTGCTCTCAGCACATGACAGTGGTAACTCACCTTCGTAGAAGGAGGGGAGCACAATAGTGACCCCAACATTCAGAAAATGATTAGCAAAATAAATCCTGTGTGTGCCAGTAGCTGCAGTAACAATCCATTTGAGATAATCAATCTACCTCATAACACGGCTCATCTGTGCTTACCTGGTGCAGCACTGTACATAGGAACATCTTGTCTGCAAATAGATGGAACATATTCAAGTTGTGCATGTTTTTTTTAAATTGCATGGGGAGCCTATAGTTCCGGAAACTGACTGTAGTTATTTTTAATCAACATGTTCAGATCCATAATGACACAACTCTGGAGCAGGTGGGACCTGAACCTGGGCCACATACAGCCTGTGGGACACTCTGCCACAGAAAGTTGTTGAGGCCAAACATTGAATGCTTTTAAGGAGGAGGTAGGTATGGTCCTTAGGATGAAAGGAATGAACAAATATGGGGAAGAGCAGGAACAGGGGATTGAATTGAATGAACAGTCGTGATCGTTTTGAATGACAGAAGAGAATGAAAGGGCTGAATGGCCTACTCCTCTTCCTGTTTTTCTGTTTCCCTTTTCTCCTCTATGGCAAGACCTTAGCCAATTAGAATCAAGTTGTTAACCAATCAGCACGTTTTTCCCTGTGATGGTTTTGTAATTTGACATTCTTACATTTGTCCTGATGAGATGAAAAACTTCAATATCTTTTTCTAGCAAGGTTCACAAAGACCAGTTAATTTCATATTTATCTACTACTTTGGAATCATCTAGAAACTTGAGCGTCTTTCCGTTTTATAAAGTTTTTTTTTAAAATCTCCATTAGACAGCCCCCACGATACAACGCTCACCTCAAACTTGGAAAAGACAAGAAACAGCAATTGGCAGGGGAACTACAGCTCAGTTGCACTGCTGATAGCTTTCCCCACTGATAGGACCATCCAAACGGCTCATCTTGTGTTCTGTGAGTTACGTGCACTCCCTTCTTCTAAATCAAGCCTGCAGTTCGGGAAAGGGAAGCATCCACGCTGGGCTGGTCCACTACGACTGGCAGTGCCCCAGACACAGCAGTGTAACTATTGGGTGTCACCCTGAGAAACAGTGAGCAAACACACTTGTCCGACTCCACTGTTTGCTCATCCACTGCTCAGACAGGTGCTCAGTGTGTTGTGACCAAACAGGTTGATTTAAAAATAATTTAATTTAGAAAAAAATGAGAGACTGATTACAGTTCACCTTGAAGTGGCTGTCAATTGAAGCTTTGATTTAAATTTGAAGTTTCCTTTGAGACCTTAGTTACAGTGCCCCTTTGAGAGGCTCTCAGCCTTTTAATTTGGTTCAATTTGTTTGTGTTGAAATCATATAAAGAGATTGATTGCAGTGCACCTAGAGTTGGCTGTCAAGTTGTTAGTATGATTTAATTTGGCTCGGTTGATTCAATTTAGTTTGATTTGGTTTATCCACAATAAAGAGAGGCTGCTGCGACATGGGGATTAAAATGCAGGCACTTGCAATGCTGCATTCTGTAAATAAAAGAATTGTCAAGAAAAGGATTGGTGACTAGAATCATTCTTCATTCATCTGGCTTGGGATCTGTTACTTGGGAAAGTGTGAGGTTGTGCACTTTGGTAGGAAGAATAGACTACATTTTTTTGAATGGGGGACAGCTTGGGAAATCTGAAGTACAAAGGGACTAAGGAGCAAAAACAGAAAAACTCAGCAGGTCTAGCAGCATCCGTGAAGAAACAAATCAGAGTTAACATTTCGGGTCTGATGACCCTTTCTCAGAACTGTTCCTGATTTACGGCATCCGCAGTTCTTTCGGGTTTTTTTAAAAAACAATTTAGGAGTCCTCGTTCAGGATTCTTTTAAGGTTAACATGCAGGTTCAGTTAGGAAGGGAATGCAATGTCTGCTTTTATTTCAAGAGGACTGGAATACAAGCGTAGGGATGTACTGCTGAGGCTGTATAAGGCTGTGGTCAGACTGCATTTAGAATATTGAGAGCAGTTTTGGGCCCCTTATCCAAGGAAGGATGTGCTGTGATGGGAAGGGGTCCAGAGGAGGTTTACAAGAATGATTCCGGGGCTGAAGGCCTTATCAATGAGGAGTGGTTGAGGACTCTGGGTCTGTGCTCAGAGCTTAGAATGATTAGGGAGGATCTCATTAAAACTTACAGAATACTGAGAGGCCAAAGGGCCTGTACTGTGCTGTACTGTTCTATGTTTTAGGCCTGGATAGAGTGGGTGTGGAGTAGCTGTTTCCACAGTAGGAGAGATTAGGGACAAGGGCACAGCCTTAGAGAGAAGGGACTGCCCTTCAGAACTGAGATGAGGAGGAATTTCTTCAGCCAGAGGGTGGTGAATCTGTGGAACTCATTGCCAGAGAACGCTGTGGAGGCCAAGTCATTGAATGTCTTTAACACGGAGACTGACAGGTTCTTGATTAATAAGGGGAGAAAACAGGAGAATGGGGCTGAGAAACAGATCAGCCTTGGTTGAATGATGGAGTGGACTCAGTGGGCAGAATGGCCTGATTCTGCCACTATATCTTGTGATCTTATGGTTTGTTTTTGAGAGGTGTGGCTCAGCACTCTATTTGCCTTTCCTGCACAGCGGAAACTGCTGAAGGAAGGTAATTTGTCCTGGTTGATACGGACCATCAGAACAAAGGAGTCACTATTTGACCATGAACATCTCAGCAGAGCATTGCTCCATTCTGTGGCTGTTATTTAAATCTGTAATTTCAGTAACCCACTGGTAGTCTGTCTGGATCCAGAGACAGTGCCCTGCCTCGAAAAACCTCAATTGAAAGTTGCTAAAAGTAGATTCAAGTTGCAGTAAATTATCCTCCTGATACACTCACTGATTTCGGCTTCTCTACCAAACCACATTCGTGATATATTTAAGAACTGACATTCACTTTCCAAAAGCTATTTAACCAATTATAAGAAGCGAGAGAGCATTTTGGATCTGTTTAAACACTGTGTGCCAGAGCTCTGTGTAAGCTGCTCTAAAGAACATATTGACGTGATACCAGGGATGAAACTTGTTCTGTTGAAAATTCTACAGTTGTCACTGAGTATTAAATTGAATAATAAATGTAAATAGTGATTGCATTTATCGATTACCCAAATAACTCTTTGAAATGTGGAAAAGTTCTGAGCACCATGTATATTATTTTCAAAATGCAAAGGCTTGTTATGTTGCCCAGTTTGTGCAGAGTAAGATCCCACAAAGAATACATGAATGAAAGTTCGAGTGGAGTTGATTGAGGGAATGATTTTGAGGAGGGTTGATTCAGGGCCTTGGATACTGGGAGAATTTCACGCTCCAACTTTGATAATGCAGTGGGATCTTTAACATGCACCTGAACCAGGCACCTCAGGCCTCATTCCAAAAAACATGAGTATTGTGTGCAGTTTTGGTCTCCTAATCTGAGGAAGGGCATCCTGGCTCCTGGGGGAGTCCAGCGGAGTTTAACCAGCCTGATTCCTGGGATGGCAGAACTGATATGTGAGGGAAGACTGGATCGATTGGGCTTGTATTCGCCAGAATTTAGAAGAATGAGGGGGTATCTTATAGAAACATATAAAATCTTGATGGAACTGGACAGATTAGATGCAGGAAGAGCAGGAAGAATGTTCCTGATGTTGAGGAAGTCCAGAACTGGGGGCCACAGTCTACGAATAAGGAGTAAGCCATTCAGGACTGGGATAAGGAAGAATTTTTTCACTCAGAGTTGTGAACCTGTGAAATTCTCTCTCACAGGAAGCTATTGGGGCCAGTTCATTAGATACATTCAAGAGGAAGCTGGACGTGACCCTAGCGGCTAAAAGGATCAAGGGGTTTGGAGAGAAAGCGGGAGTGGGATGCTGAAACTGCATGATCAGCCATGATCATATTGAATGATAGTGCAGGCTTGAAGGGCTGAATGGCCTACTCCTGCTCCTATTTTCTATGTTTCCACCACGCCACACACCTGTGCTTCAATGAAAGGTTGAGTGAGTTAGAACTGGAATGCAAATCTCCTTACTCTGAAGTAACAATGCTGTCAACAACATCAGAATAATTTTGGTTATAAATGGTTCAAAAATACATTGAGGTTTTGATAACAACAATCTCGGTGATGATTTGCTGTTGAATTGTGATAATTGGGAGAGTAACTCAGTTTTAACTTTAATAGAGATATATTTATAGAAAATGGTCTGAATTAATGTAGTAGTTTGCGATGCCAGAAGGCTGACCACACCCTAGGGAATCGTCTCAAAACGCAGTATGTTAAAGTTGCACTGAAATACTGGAGGACAGGAGAAGGGAAAGTGGAGGTGACTGCAGAGAGGATCAGGTCATGATCAAAGAGGAGGGCTCTGAAAGGGCTAGGGAGGTAGCAAGGCAGAGGGAGTGCCAGACAGCTGAAACATTGTGACTGCGCCATTGGCCATGAACCTGGAGTGGGGCCAGAGGGCATATGGGTGAATGATAACTAACAGCTCAAAATCCTGCACCTAGAAACCCGATCTCCAACACCCAAAGGAGTTTGAGAGATAAAAGGTACTGCAGATGCTGGAGAATCCGAGATAACAAGCATGGGGCTGGATGAACACAGCAGGTCAAGCGGCATCATAGGAGCAGGAAAACTTGACGTTTCGGGCCTAAACCCTTTAAG
>JAHRHZ010000018.1:5674212-5703873 GCA_024137785.1 Ginglymostoma cirratum
CATCAGCTTTCCTGCTCCTCTGATGCTACCTGGCCTGCTGTGTTCATCCAGCTCCACACCTTGTTATCTCAGACTCCAGCATCGGCAGTTCCTACCATCTCTGCACCAATCAGAGTCTACTTTCCAACCAGTCACCTTCTCTCATGCTGTATAATTTGTTGTTCTCTTTGAGATTTTGAATTCTTGCCATGCTGTCCTGATGAAAATATTTGACAACAGTGTTTTTGTTCCACGATAACTAGAAAATGGGGATTGATTGCCTATAGTTGCACAGCGGGTTCTGGTTCTTCTCCGTAAATAATTGATAGCTTTGCATACTACTGCTACCTGTCGCACACTGATACTGCCTGGTGTTGTAATAGATCTCTGTTGCCTTTTTAATTACCTGGCGCGTGATGCGAGAGGACAGTGGAACTGATGGATGAGATAGATAAACCCTGACCTGATATCTCTACTGACTCGTAGAATGATACTCTCAGTGGAACCTGCATGAAGCTGTGAGCCTTAGCAACTTCCAACCGAGTGCACGCTGTGCTGGGTTTCAGTGCAGAGTTTCTCCTGAACAATGGGGGATTCAGGGCCAAACGTGGCATGTTTGGGAGTAATTCACGTATCTGGCTGTGGCTCAGTGAATGGCCCTGTCACCTGACTCAGCAGGTTGCGGGTTTGAATCCCACTTGACAATATAGATTGGAATGTTTAGTCAAGGCAGGAGTTCAAAATCATAGAGTAATGCCGCACGGAAACAGACCCCTCAGTCCAACCATTCCATGCCGAAAATAATCTTGAACTAAACTAGTCCCACCTGCCTGCTCTTGGCCCATATCCCTCCAAACCTCTCCTATTCATGTACTTATCCAAATGTCTTTTAAACATTGTAATTGTACCCACATCCACCCCTTCCTCAGGAGGTTCATTCTACATGCAAACCACCCTCTGTGTAAAAAGATTTGCCCCTCGTGTTTTTTTTAAAATCTCTCTAGTCTCACCTTAAAAATGTACCCCCTAGTCGTGAAGTCCCCACCTTAGTGAAAAGCCACCTACCATTAATCCTATCCATGCCCCTCATGATTTTATAAACCTTTGTAAGGTCACCTCTCAACCTCCTGTGCTCCAGTGGATAAAGTCCCAGCCTGTCTAGCCTTTCTTATACAACTCAAACATTCCATACCCAGCAACCCCCTTGTAAATCTCTTCTCAACCCTCTCTTAATAATATCCTTCCTATAATTGGGCAACCAGAACTAGACACAGTATTCCAAAAGAGGCCTCACCTATGTCCTGTACAACCTCAACATGACATCGCAACTCCTATACTCAAAGGACTGAGCAGTGAAGGCAAGCATACTAAACGCCTTTTTGACCATCTTGTCCATATGTGACACAAACTTCAGGATTATGTAGTGGAACCGCTAGGTCCCTCTGTTCTATAGTGCAGTGAGGAGGGAGTGCTGCACTGCCTTTTGGCACTGAGATCCCATCTGATCTCTCAGATGGATGTAAAACTTCTCGACGCTATTTAAATGAAAAGTAGCAGAATTGTCCTTGCCAATATTGTTTTCATGAAAGAAATCTCTGGATGGCATCTCCCGTACAGTGTTCAGACAAAGCTGCCGTGCCTTAACTGTAAACCATCAGGGGCGAGCTATTGTACTGACCAGTTGTAAGAGAGAAAGACCATGTGGACCTTCCGTCTGATGCACATCAAGGAATTTTGTGCTCAATCTCTTTTACATCATCAATTATCGCAGGGAGAATGTGGTGGGGAAAGCATTTCACTTAAACAGCAATGTCAACAGAGAGCTGGTTGTGTGCAATGAGACAACTGAAATGCATGTTCGATTTGGTTGAAAACCTGCTGTTTATAAGTAGAGTACCCCAGTGGAAGCTGTGTAATATGATAAATATCTCCAGCTGTGGACCTTCGTCACTCACCCTGTGAATTATTCAGCTTCTTCTGAAGGTATTTAAAGGATCTCAGGATTTAAGGTTGGGCTGGGCAGATCTACTATTAGATTAGAATGTGGTGTAGAGAAGCCTAGAATACCACTGGAATATCTTGGAGCTGCTACAAGTGTACCATACATGTTGCCTTTTGTCTCGGTGAAACCCTGTCCCGAGGTTTATATAATTCTGGCTTAGACACCTTGAGCATTGGAACCACGCACCATTAGGAAGTAACCATTCTGCCCATGTTCATGACTGACAGTTTGGCCCATCGTACTGGGGAGATTGAGAGTGAAAGCTCACAACTGACTAGTCAGCACTGAGTTAGGATTGCCAGGGCTGCTGCATCTCTGTCAAAAATCATGCTAACAACTACTTTAAGATAATCATCCAGGCTCACAATGCAACTCCTTTGTGCTTGCTGGAAGTTACATAAATTCACTGGCAGGGACCCGACTCTGAAGTAAAAGGAACATGTGTTGGCATTGCTACATTCTGGAATTCAGCAAAAGCACATAGAACAAAAGCCTGCTGCATTCTCCATGGCAATATGTCGAATAATCCCGGTTGACCTGTCAACTAATCAACCCCATTTCTCATGCAGTGTGACCTGTGGCTTCCTTAGAAAGTAAACATTCTTGCATGTTTGTCCAGAGGAGCACAAAATGACAGACTTCGCGGGCATATCTTTTTTATCAGGAATACTTGGGGCCTCAGGCTTCAGTTTGTCTTCCTTCAGTTAGTGTACAGCAGACCCAAACATGATGAAAGGAGACCTCAAATCATGATGCTTTGGGTATCCTAAATCCGAAGCTACCTGTTCCTTGAAATCAAGCTACAGTTACTCTAGACAATATACAAACAACAGTGCTGGAGAAAATCAGCAGGCCTGGCAGCATCTGTAGAGAGAGAAACAAACTTAACATTTGGGTCCCTTTATGACTCTTGTTTGATTCTGATTCTAAATTTAATGTTTAATGTTAAATTTCTCCTCTCTCTGTTTTTGATTTCAGATTTCCAGCATCTGCAGCATTTTGCTTTTATTACAATTACCATATATGAGGCCTCAAATTACCCTCATTGATTTCCAAAATATTGCTTCCTGAAAGAAATCTTTCCAATTTGCATTTGAATGAATCCGTACTGACTGCTTCTACCATTTCCCCAGAGCGTTGGTTCCACACTCACTCATTGGTCTACTGCTTCAGCTGATTAGTTCTGCATTCTGCAACCCCAACCCCCCCAGCTTCTGTTTTCTTCACAATCCAATCATTGTAGTCGTCTTCTGTATCTTTATGATCACACTATCCCTTTTGTATTGCAATTACCACAGCCATTCACAGAATTTTTAATTGTATTCTAAATGTAACAGTAACTGGACCCCCATCGGACTGGGCAGAGTGGAGGGGAAGAAACAGTTCCCACTTGTGACAGCATCGAGAACAAGATGGCATAGATTTGAAGTATCGAGTAAAAGAAGCAGGATGTTGCTGGGTGTGGAAAGTTTGAGTTGTAAAGAAAGGCTGAATAGGCTGGGACTTTTTTCACTGGAGCGTAGGAGGTTGGGAGGAGACCTTATAGAAGTCTATAAAATAATGAGAGGTATATATAGAGTTAATGGTAGTTGTCTTTTCCCTAGGATGGGGGATTTCAAGACTAAGGGGCACACTTTTAAGGTGAGAGGAGTGAGATTTAAAAAAAAGACATGAGGGGCACATTTTTTGACACAGAGGGTGATTTGCGTGTGGGATGAACTTCCTGAGGAGGTGGTGGATGTGGGTACAACTCCAACATTTAAAATCATTTGGGTAAGTACATGAAAGGAGATAATAGGAACTGTAGATGCTGGAGAATCCGAGATCCGCTGTACCCATTGTGGCCTCCTCTACATCGGGGAAACCAAGCGGAGGCTTGGGGACCGCTTTGCAGAACACCTGCGCTCGGTTCGCAATAAACAACTGCACCTCCCAGTCGGGAACCATTTCAACTCCCCCTCCCATTCCTCAGACGACATGTCCATCCTGGGCCTCCTGCAGTGCCACAACGATGCCACCTGAAGGCTGCAGGAACAGCAGCTTATATTCAGCTTGGGAATCTTGCAGCCCAATGGTATCAATGTGAATTTCACTAGCTTCAAAATCTCCCCTCCCACTACCGCATCCCAAAACCAGCCCAGCTCGTCCCTGCCTCCCTAACCTGTTCTTCCTCTCACCTATCCCCTCCTCCCACCTCAAGCCCCACCCTCATTTCCTACCTACTAACCTCATCTCCCCCGCCCCCCCTCCCCCCGACCTGTCCATCCTCACTGGACTGACCTATCTCCTCCCTACCTCCCCACCTACACTCACCTTTACTCGTTCCATCCCCGCCTCTTCGACTTGTCTGTCTCCCCTCCACCTATCCTCTCCTCTATCCATTTTCTATCCGCCTCCCCCTTTCTCCCTATTTATTTCAGAACCCTCTTCCCCTCCCCCATTTCTGTTGAAGGGTCTAGGCCCAAAACGTCAAGCTTTCCTGCTCCTATGATGCTGCTTGGCCTGCTGTGTTCATCCAGCTCCACACCTTGTTAGCTAAGTACATGAAAGGAAATGTTTGGAGGGATACAGGCCAGGAGCAAGCAGGTAGGACTAGTTTATTTTGGGATGATGTTCAGCATGGACTGGTTGGACCGAAGGGTCCATTTCCATGCTGTATGACTCTATGATAAAAGGAAAATCTTTTCCATGCAGCATCTGGGATGCAGAAATTCTTTTGAGATTTTCAGTTGGGAGTTAGTCTGTTTGCTGAAAACGGTGAATGTGCATTGTTACATGGAGAATTTGGAAATAGCACCAGATGTGTGGCTCAGTTGGAGAGCTGGTGTAGACACAATGTGCTTTTTATATTCATTCATGGAATGTGCCACCATTTATCGACTGAATGACTTGCTAGGCCATTTCAGAGGGAAGTGAAGAGTCAACCACATTGGTCACATTGCAATTTCTTGTCGGCTAGAGCCCCTAAAGGGCGTTGGGGAACCAGATGGGTTTTTAGTGCAATGATCGTTATTAGGCCAGCTTTTCATTCTAGATTTTTATTGATTTAAAATTTCACCATCGTGCTAACCTGGAGTGCGGGATTACTAGTCTAGTGACATTATCACTTTCCCCTTACCAACTTCTGTAAAAATCATATTAATTCTGTGAAGTGAAGTTGCAGAGATTCATAGAGTGGCAGGACTAGCTCCCTGTTTTGGCTCAATGATGATCACTTAATCTATTGCAACAAACTCGGTGCTACCAAGCCTTGTTACAATTCTTCAATTTATTGTCAGTTGGGAACCCCCAGATCACTATCATTTTTTGAATGCACACTATTTTCCTTCTATTTAAGTAAGAGTGTTTTCCTCGTTCTTCTGTTAAAAATCATCTTGATTGTACAATTTCCATTCTTGTTTTCATATGCCTCAATGGCCTGCCTCCGCCCCCCCAATTTCTGTAATGTTGTCCAGCTACACAAGATCTCTGAGCTGCTTTAATTCTGGCCTTGTGTGCTTTCTGTTGGTGGCTGTGTCCATCATTGCCAAGGTTTCAAGCTCTGGAATACCCTCCCCACAGCTCTCTACCCTAGCTTTACCTCATCCCTTGAGAACCTTCATGAACCTGTATGTTTGACCATGCTTTTATCACCTGCCCTACTGTATCTTACTGTGGCTCAGTGTTGTACAGTCTTTTATAATTCTCTAGTGAAGCACTTTGGGATGTGTCACTACCTTAAAGGTGCTACCTAAATTTAAGTTGTTGCTCTGCCCAGGCAAATTTCATATTCCACTGATCTCCCAGTTCCCAAATATATGCCAGTCTGGTTGTTATGATTCCAGCTGATGGTAGTACTGGACAAATTGGAACTCAAAATGAAATCTGGTTTGAACATGCGGAGTTTTTTTTCCTCTATTCATTCACAGGATGAGGGCATCACTGGCTAGGCAGCATTGATTGCCCACAGGGCAGTTAAGAGTCAACCGTGTTGCTGTGGGTCTGGAGTCACATGTAGGCCAGACCATGTAAGGATGGCAGTTTCCTTCCCTAAAGGACATTAGTGAACCAGATGGTTTTTTCCTGACAATTGATTCACGGTCATCATTAGATTCTTAATTCCAGATACTTATTGAATTCAAGTTCCGCTATCTGCCATAGTGGGATTCAAACCCTGTCCCCAGAACATTATCTGGGTCACTGGAATAACAACCCCGCGATAATACCAGCAGGCCATCGCCTCCCCAGTGTGGGTGTTTCTGTTTAGTTAGTTAGCAGGGTGGTCAGTCACTCAGATGTGTTCATATGAGGCTGCAGATTTGTTTTAGCAACAGGAGTTTATTACACCAAAGAAGAAATTTTAAAAAGCAAGTCATCTAATTATAGATGGCACTTAGAATGATCTCTCCGTGCACAGGAAAACAATGTTTCAATGTGCTTCCAAACACTGACCATTACAAAGATTCAAATCTAGAGAAGCTGCCACTCAATCTCAATTCTTTAGGATTCTACTTAACCAAATCCTTCCATATTCTTTGACATGGACCGTGGAAACTGATCAGTGAGCCCTTTCCAAATTTGCTGATATGAGCTTATCACAAATCTGAGAGCCTGAGCAGTTGGTGGCACAGTGGCTCAGTGGTTAGCACTGCTGCATAACAGCGCTAGGGACCTGGGTTTGATTTGAGCCTTGGGTAACTGTCTGTGTGGTGTTTGCACATTTCCCCGTGTCTGCGTGGGTTTCCTCAGGGTGCTCTGGTTTCCTCCCACAGTCCAAAGATGTGCAGGTTAGGTGGATTGGCTATGTTAAGTGGCCCTTAGTATCCAGGGATGTGCAAGTTAGGTGGATTAGCCATGGGTAATGCAGGGTTGCAGGGATAAGGTAGGGAGTATAGGTCTGGGTGGGCTGCTGTTTGGAGGGTCATTGTAGACTTGGGCCAAATGGCCTGCTTCCACACTGTAGGGATTCTATAATTCTAGTTCCAATAACCTACAGATTTCTAATCCTATTCTCCTGGCTTGAACATTTCAAAAACTAAACCCTTCTGCTGAGGTGACTTGTTCCCTAAACTGCCCTGAATCCCTTTTCTAGGAGTGAAACTAAATTTACTTTTGAACTCAACACTGATGTCTTCTGAACTGTATCTTTTTCAACAAACATGCTCATCATAGGTTCTGCTGAACGGAGAACAAAACTAATGGTTTCTGATGTTAGCCTGTCGTAAACTGAACAAATGATCTGCTGAGCTTCTTCAGCACTTGCTGTTTTTATTTGAGTGACTGCTTTGTGGACACCTCCATTCGGGCCGCAAAGCATGACCTCAAACTTCTAGCCAACAATCACTTTAATTTGCCAACTTACCCTCACACTGGCCTCTGTATACTTAGCCTCCTGCAGTGTTCCCATCAGCCTCAACACAAGCTAGAGGAACAGCATCTCATCTTTTGATGAAGCTCTTTACAGCCTCATTTGATTTATTACTGTCACATGTACCTAGGTACAAGTGAAAAGTTTTGTGTGCAGTACAGGCAGATCATACCATACAAAGTGCATCAGGGTAATAGAACAGAGCGAGGAATACAATGTAATGGCGCACAAAGAGAAGACGCACAAAGAGCGAGATCAACATTAAATCCAAAATTTGAGAGGTCCATTCAGAAGTTTGAAAGCAGCAGGGAAGAAGCTGTTTTTGAGTCAGTTGGTATGCATGTTTAAGCTTTCGTGTCTTCTGCCCGCCAGAAAAGGTTGGAAGAGATTATGTTGGTTGCCTTTCCAAGGCACGGGAAGTGTAGATGGAGTCAGTGGAAGGTTGGCTTGCATGTTGGACTGGGCTCTGTTCATGACTCTGTATTTTCTTACAGTCCTGGGCAGTTGCCATACCATCCAGTGACGCATCCAGTTAGGATACTTTCTATGGTGCATCTATAAAAGTTGTTAAAACGCTTTACGGGCATGCCAAATTTCCTTAGTCTCCCGGGGAAGTCAAGGAGCTGACTAACAGTTTCGGACAGTTTTCTTTATCTTTCTGTTTACTGGTTTCAGTCTTAATCTTGTTTTTGGTTTTGGATGGTGGCTGGTCATTGCTTTGCTATTCATACAACCTCTAGACATTCCTTCTGTATCCTGACTTGTACCGTTACTACAACCTTTGACCTTGCACCACAAACTCCTTTGTTGTATAATTGCTCCCACTTTCTGTCTTAATAACTATCTTTCCTTTTGTTCTTGTCTCACTTTCTTCCCTTTTACCAGCCCAAGACTTATCCTAATGTTTCACAGTTTTGACAAAAGATCATCAGATAGATAGATTAGCTGTACGTTTCACCACAGGTGCTGCGAGAAGTGCTGAGTATTTCTGGCATTTTGGCATCGCCCTTTGATAAAAAGTGTTTGAAACATTGGAACAGGAGGAGGCCATTCAACCCCTCTCATCAAAGCGTCATTCAAGCAGAAAATGGCTGATTGCATCTCAAGTCCATTTATCTGCCTTGGGCTACACAACTTTCTGGACCATTACACAACTAAAACCTGTCAACATCGAACGGTACAGGCCCTTCAGCCCACGATGTTGTGCCGAAATTTTACCCTAATCCTAAGGTCTATCTAACCTCCACCCCTACCTTATACTATCATCCAGATGCCTTCCTAATAGCTGCTTAAATACGCCTAATGAGGCCGACTCCACTACTCTCTCCGGCAATGCATTCCACGCCCGACCACTCTCCGAGTAAAGAACCTACCTCTGACGTCTCCCCTATATCTACCTCCACTCACTTTAAAACTATGCCCCCCTCGTAATAGCTACCTCCACCCTGGGAAAAAGTCTCTGGCTGTCTACTCTATCTATACCTCTGATCATTTTGTACACTTCTATCAAGTCACCTCTCATCCTTCGTCGTTCTAAAGAGAAAAGCCCTAGCTCTCTCAACCCTTCCTCGTAAGACCTTCCCTCCATTCCAGGCAACATCCTGGTAAATCTCCTCTGCACCTTTTCCAACGCTTCCACATCTTTCTTGTAATGAGGTGACCAGAACTGGACACAATACTCCAGATATGGCCAAACCAGGCTTTTGTATAGCTGGAGCATAACTTCATGGCTCTTGAACTCAATCCCTCTATTAATGAAAGCTAACACACCATATGCCTTCTTAACAGCTCTATCCACCTGGGTGGCAGCTTTCAGGGAACTGTGGACATGAGCCCCAAGATCCCTCTGCGCCTCCACACTGCCAAGAATCTTTCCGTTAACCCTGTATTCTGTATTCTGCTTTCAAGTTTGTCCTTCCAAAATGAATCACCTCACACTTTTCAGGGTTAAACTCCATCTGCCACTTCTCAGCCCAGCTCTGCATCCTATCAATGTCCCTTTGTAACCTAGAACAACCCTCTGCACTATCCACAACTCGACCCACCTTCGTATCGTCCGCAAACTTACTAATCCATCCTTCCACTCTTTCATACAAATCATTTACAAAAATCACAAATCAAAGAGGACCCAGAACAGATCCTTGTGGTACACCACTCATAACTGAGCACCATGTTGAATATTTTCCATCCACTACCTTTGTCTTCTAAGGGTCAGCCAATTCCGAATCCAATCTGCCACATTTCCCCCTATCCCATGCCTCCTGACCCGCATGAGCCTACCATGGGGAACCTTATCAAACGCCTTACTTAAATCCACGTATACTACATCCACTGCTCTACCTTCATCCACGTGTTTGGTTACCTCTTCAAAGAATTCAATAAGGTTTGTGAGGCATGATCTACCCTTCTCAAATCCATGCTGACTATCACAAATCAAGTTGTGCCTGTCCAAGTGATCATAAATCCGATTTCTCAGAGCCCTTTCCAGTAATTTGCCCACCACTGATGTAAGACTAACTGGCCTGTAATTTCCGGGGTTATCCCTATTCCCTTTTTTGAACGAGGGAATGACGTTTGCTTCTCTCCAATCTTCCCTCACTATACCCATGGACAGTGAGGACGAAAAGGTCATCGCCACAGGCCCTGCGATCTCTTCCCTCGCTTCCCATAGAATCCTTGGATAAATTCCATCAGGCCCGGGGGACTTATCTATCCTCAAGTTCATCAAAATTCCTAGTCCATCTTCCTTACTAACATCGACTTCCTCTAGCCTACCAGCCTGTTTCACACTGCCCTCCTCTACAACTAGGTCCCTCTCAGTTGTGAATACTGAAAAAAAGTATTCATTAAGGACCTCCCCTATCTCTTTAGGCTCTGTGCACAAATTCCCTTTACAATCCTTGATCGGCCCTACCCTTTCTCTGGTCATTCTCTTATTCCTCACGTACATGTAAAAAGACTTAGCGTTTTCCTTGATCCTATCTGCCAAGGTTTTCTCATGCCTCCTTGTAGCTCTCCTAAGCTCTTTCTTCAGCTCCCTCCTGGATAACTTGTATCCCTCTAGAGCCATTTCTGTTCCTTGTTTCCTAAACCTTACATAAGCATCCTTCTTCCTCTTAACCAGTCGTTCGACCTCTCTTGAGAACCAAGTCTCCCTCACTCGACTGCATCTTCCTTGCCTGCTAGGGACAAACATAACAAGCACACGCAGTATGCATTCCTTAAACAACCTCCACATTTCAATAGTGTTCTTCCCTGACAGCATCTGTTCCCATTTTATGTTACCCAGTTCTTGCCTAACAGAATTGTAATTACCCTTTCCCCAGTCTCTTTTTGAAAACTTCAGTGGACAGCCAACCTGAGCAGCTTTTCAAAGAAAGATTCATTGTAGATATTTTCAAATCGACCTATTCAGATGTGTTGTGACATACCTGTGTAGGAGGGACCTAAACATAAGAGACAACTACTGTGTCACAAGGACCATGAAAGAGTCTTTATATAGTACCATGGACATTAGCTGTGGCTCGGTGGGTAGAACTCTTGCCTCTCAGACAGAAGATTGTGAGGAGGCATAAAAGATGGCATAGGACTCTTCAATGCAGAGCATGGGCTGCTCAGCCCAGTGTCCTTGCCAACATTTCTGAACAAAAATGATCTCTTCATTGTCACATTGTTTGTTTGTTTGAGCTTCTTGTGTACAAATTGGTTATCGCATTTCCTACGTTATCGGTAACACTTCAAAAGAAAACTGTTTCATTGGCTGTCAGATGCTTTGGGGTAGGCTAAGATTGTGAACCATGGAATGTAAATGGAAGCTAATGATTTCCGAATGCTGTGGATATTATTAAACTAAAAAGAGTGCAGAAAACATTTACTAGGATGCTGCCTGGACTGGAAGGTTTGTGTTATAAGGAGAGGTTGAATAGCCTGGGACTTTTTTCCTGGAATGAAGGAGGCTGAGGCATTACATTATAGAGATCTATAAAATCATGAGAGGCATGGGGAAGGTAGATAATCAACAGCTTTTCTCCCAGGTGAGGCAGTCTTAAAAGAGAGGGCATAAGTTTAAGGTGAGCGGGGAAAGATTCAAAAGGGCCCAGAGGGGCAATTTTTCTCACACGGGGAATGGTGAGTGGAACAGGCTGCCGGAGATAGTGATGGAAGCAACTACAATTCCATCATTTAAGAAACCCTTTAGACAGGTACATAGATGGGATAGGTATGGAAGGATATGGACTAAATGCAGGCAAATGAGACTAGTTTAACTGTGAAAACTGGGCGGCATGGACAAGTTGGGCCAAAGGGCCTGTTTCCATGCTGTAGACCCTATGACTCTAATATAGTTAATGATAATCCTCTGCTGGCCATTAGTTTGTAAGTTGTCATATGCCTGTGGTTTACTGGTGATTCTGCAACATTTTTCCCCAAAATAAAGCATTTTCTTCAGAACAGAGAGTGGAAAATTAAATCTGCCAGCCCTAACAGTTTGCAGATGTAGCTCAACTGGAGCTGCAGAGTTTGATGTAATGTTCTAATCGGCCTTGTGCCAGCACTTAACAGGCAGCAGCAAAACAGATGGAATAAACACAGTGAGGAGAATCGGCAACTGCTTAAAGGGGACAAGCTTATTAACTGTGGCTCCGTTAGTAACACTTTGTCTCTTAGTCAGAAGATTGTGGATTCACGTACCACTGGGGAGATTATAGTACAAAGATCTTGGGGTGACACTCCAGTGCAGTACTGAGGGAGTGTTCCACTGCCAGAGGTGCTGTCTTTCAGGTGTAATCATAAATAAGTTTCCATCGGCCCTTTTAAAAGGCTCATGGCATAATTTTGAGGAAGAGCCAGGATCCTGACCAATAGTTACCCTTCAGTCAGTGTCACCGAGGCAGCTGATTGGTTCGGGTCTCCGTATGTGGGGAGCTTGCTGTATACGAATTGGCTTCTGTGCTTCCTACTTCCAGCAGCCCTGCGTTTGTGGATAACATCTGTGCTAGCTGGAGCACTGTGCAGCCATACACAAGATTGGAGTATTGCTTATAAACTTTCATCTCGAGTGCTGGGTGCTTTAATAGACGTACATAAGGTCACCAGGGCCAAAAATACATCTGGGAGGAACCATACAGTCATACAGCACAGAAATGGATGGTTCGGTCCAACTCGTCCATGTCAACCTAGATTTCCAAAACTAACTGAGTCCCATTTGCCTGTGTTTGACACACAAATCCATTGGGAGTAAGGCCATTTAAGTCCTGACTGCATTTGGAGTTTTGTACAGGTTGTTTTCCCTGAGATTCAGTAGACCCCGTGTACTTCTGTGTCATTTGCATGGTTTTGATTTTCCTTCAGGGAATGTCCTTTTTTGTCCTGCGTAGATCCAAACTGAGCATTTTCCTTAAGCCTCCATTACTGCTGAACTTTTGGCAGAAGACTGTTTTAAGATACGGCACTTGCAACTGTTTGACAGGGTCCATCAAGAGCTTTTACATTAACACCTACCAAAACTCTCTTCCTGTTCCTGTCAGCTGTTACTGTAACAAATGGATCACAACAGCCATTTTTAATGGTTAACCTCAACCCTGGATAGGAACCTGCACACACTCTGGAATCACATGTGCCTGCCCTGTTCCCGTATCCCTTAATCCTCTTTTCCTTCATCCAGTTACTCAATGTAATCTCATCTCAAAAGTTGATACAGTTTCTGTTTCGACCACTAATTCAGGAAGTGAATTTCACAGCCTTACAATGCCCTTTGGGAAGATGTTTCTGTCGCCCTCTGTTCTAAATCTCTACCATTTACTCTCCTGTCTGTGAACACTCATTCTTAACCCCTCAACAACTGGAAACAGTTTTTGTCTGACCTTTTATAATTTGCTTATTAAGAACATGCAATATAGTAGCAGGAGTAGGCCATTCAGCTCCTCAGGCTTGCCCACTGGATGAAGAAATTCCTTTGCACTTCAGTGGTGTCTGATCTTTTTGTCCTGCAGTCTTCAGGACAAGTGCAAGAATACCAAATTTCAAACACTTGCAACAATTGATACCTTGGGAGAAAAGAGGGCTGATTGGTTGGCATGTTGAATCTGATTTGCTGAGATGTTGCCATGGAGACTGTAATAATTTGAAACACTTCTATTATATCTGGACAAAGAAAACGTAGCATCCTCACTTGTCGGATGTGTGACTCCAATCCAAAGTTCCACAGTTTTAACGGTAATGCCCTAGCCAACCTCTTGGAGGTGTGGTATGGGTGGGTGGATAAGCAGCTTGTGATGACCATTGTAGTCAAATAGCCTGACTGTGCTCAGTGCCTGGGCTGGTGTTCTAACTTGGCCACGTTGCTCAAAAACCACAATTACCTCAGTGAGAGATTTTGAGGGCGCTCATAAAAGTGAAGAGGAGAAACAGAAAGTTTGAGTTGTGATGCAACACTTCATCAGGTTTTCTTCAGGAGAGTGAAGCCAGATGTGAGGAATCAGTGGGTGGGTAGGTGAATGGAAGGAAAAGAACAGAATATGTTGGTGCACCTGCTGTTTCAGGCAGCCTGAATTCTTTCCTCTTCTTTTGTTGTGTTCCATCATGGACTCGCAGAGGGCAACGTTATCAGAAACCTTGTCAAGCTTCACTGTTCAGCTCCGATTATGGGTCAATGAACCTCTCTTTCTGTTGTCAGAGGAGGTATGGCTTTCTCCTCACCTCCTTGGAGCTGGCTGACTGGTTTCTACAGCTGGTTGGCCCTTAACCCTGAGCAATTCATTTAGAAAACAATGGGACGGGGGGGTTGCTTGGGTGCTTGTTTTGAAACCGTATTACCAGTTCCTCCTGCACCCTCTGATTCACTCAGGACATAAAAAGAACCAATTAGCTTATGTTTAAAGTGAAGCTCTTGGTTAGCTCATGCAACTGAAAGGAAAATTAGAAAGATTTCTATTGCTGAGCTGGACACAAACACGCAATGCATCCATGCACACACAAGGGGGCGCGCACAATGCATGTCCTGGACACACACACACCCTAATGGACTCGGGCACATGCATGCACAGTCCCACATACACACACACACGTGCACATAGACCCACGCGCACACAAACACACACACACACACACACACACACGTCTCACCCACACTTGCACAAATGGACATGGATGCACTCTCACGTACTTAGAGTCACCAACTATGGTGGGACGGATTCCTGCAAGTCTCGGACATAACGATTCCAAGTATCAGACATCTTGACGGCAGACATCTTGATTTAGTGAAACAGTCTTTTATTCCCTCGGAACCACTTTTCCAAAAACAACGATGTTTACAACTAATAAATGAAAATGTTTGAACACGATCAAACAGCTAATCTTTCAATGCCCTTGTGATTTCTTGCCTTAGTTTTTCTGGTGTGACCTGAGAGTGAGTGGATAGGACCGTCCCAAAGGGTTATTAACTCTATCTGCAGCTGAGAGGGGGCCCTAACCCTTTGTGTGAGGGAGTAATTGTTGGATTGTAACCCTCTCGCTCAGCACACGCAATGCAGTTCAGTCTGAGTGACTCAGGGCTGCCAGTCCTTATGTGAAGTCATGCTTCTTGAAAGATTTCCGTTTGTCTCTGCTTCCTGAGAGATGTTCCCCATTTTTCCATGAGGAATGTTTCCGCTGAAGTTTACAAATGGGCTCATTTTCCTTCAAGTCTCAGCAGCTGAAATGTTAAATTTTTCCATGTAATTCCACTGTCAGTTAATTTCTTCTGCCTTTGACATAAAATAATTTGTTTTCAATTCCCCTGAAAACAGATATTATAAAGTGACATTAATGACCAACTGTGAACGATTGTTTTCCTCCTCCTGTCATTGTAAAGATGAAATGCATATAACTCAGAAGTAGGCCATTTGGCCTAGCAGGTCCATAACAGCATTTACGTTATCCTTCAGCCTCCTTCTGACCCCCAACACCATATCCTTCTATTTGTCTCTCCTTCATGTGTTTAACTAGCTTGCTGTTCAATATATCTGCTATTCGCCTCCACCGCTCCTACACCTGACCATGGGTCATGACCAATTGTTGTAAAGCGGGAGTTGACTCCCCCCGAGAACCAGAACTGAAACACCCAAAGAGGAGCACCTCACCCTATAACCTGTAAACAAGTGTGAAAAGTGGTATAACCTGCCTTTCGGAAACTTCTAGTGGTTAGATAAAATAAATCCCTGACACTCACTCTAAAATCAACAAGTAACAATTGATTTGTCCAACTCTAACAGGGAACAAATTAACTAAACTATTAACAAACAGAATAAATTCCTTCTAACTACTAACCATTCCTGAATGAAGCCAGATTCGAATGGTATATTGTTCCAATAAATACAAATCCCACTTATATGAAACAAAATGGAATTTAGTGTCTCTCAATTACAGGCAGATTACATGTTCTGTGCCTTCTCTGTCGGTTCTTCTGTTGGGAATATTAGCGAGTTGTGCCATGGGTACTGCAAGTGTTTAGATGGTGCTTTCTCTAAGTCGTAGGTGAGGCAGTATGAGCCAGCAATTCTCTCTTGAGAACTGAGAGCTGTCAACTCTGGCGGATGGCAGTTAGGTCCGTCCAACTGCCATCTTCTTTTATACCCTTGATGACTTATCAATATTTCTTACAATAGAATTTCCTATGTTGTCAAAACCACCAGATTTAGATCTGATTGGTTTTTGGTATTTAAGTGCTTGGTTCAAATTGATTAGCCAAATTCAAAACTTGTTGTCTTGGTGAAAAGAAACTGCTGCTTGGCCTGCTTGCTGTAAGGACTTTCAATACAATTGTATTGCATACTTGCAAACTTTCAATCTGCTGCTCACAGACATCCATTTTAAATCTCTAAGCATAGAAAAATCACATCATCTTTTAAAGGGACCACGCAATGCTATTTCCCTGCTTGCAGTTTACAAAGACAAATTCTAAGTTCCTGCCTCCCAATCCACAAGCAGTCTACCCAACCTCACAACAGAATTCTCACGAAACGTCACAGCAAGCACACTGGAGAGTGGCGAATGTGTGGAATTCTCTGCCACCGAAAGTGGTTGCGGCCAAAATATTGAATGTTTTCAAGAAGGAGATAGGCATGGTTCTTAGGGCTAAAGGGATCACAGGTATGGGGAGAAAGCGAGAAGCAGATTACTGAGTTGGATGCTCAGCGTGATGGTGAGCAGGTTTGAAGGACTGAATGGCCTACTTTTTCTTCTATCCTTTATTGCTGTACAGTCCCAGTTGTGGCTTGATGTGTAGCTGAGTTGAATACTTTGTGTAATTTTTGTTAATTGTCACAAAGGATGCGTTTGTTGCCAGCGATCATTTGGTCGCCATCTCTAATTACCCTGGAAGTGGCTTACTAACCCATTTCAGGTGGCATTTAAGAGACATTGTTGTGGGTCTGGAGGTACGTTTAGGCCAGACCTGGTAAGGGCAGCAGATTGCTTTGCAAAAAGGCCATTAGACTAGCTTTTAATTCCAGGTGCCATTGAATTTACCACCTGCCTTAGTGCGAATCGAACCCATTCCTTAGAACATCACCCAAGTGCTCAGGATTACTCATCCACTGACATTGCCACCATGCCACCACCTCCCCTGTATTGTAATGTAGCCTGATATATCTGATATACCAGCATAGCATCTGCAATTGCTTGTCTTCCAATGCCGACAGTGTTACCTCTGGGGTCACCCAAGGATCTATTCTTGCCCTCCCCAACCCTTATTTCTGATCAACTGTCCCTCGAGGATGTCATGCAAAATGCAGCATTAGGTTTCTTATGTACACCAATGACACCCAGCTCAACCTCATCACCAGCTCCCTGGGACTCTTCCACTGTTGTTAAATTAGCATTCTGCTCATCTGCCATCCCTTACTGAATATGCAAATTATTTCCTCCAGTTCAAGACCTAAGACCTCCCTTTGTCTAGCTTCTAACTCCAGCCTCCCTGGAGCCATCACCGCCAACCTTCACTGGCTTCCAGTTAAGCAATAACTCAGTTTTCAAGTTCTCATTCTTATTTACAAATCCCTTCATGAGTGCACACCCCTTTCTATGTAATCTCCTCCAGCCCTACAACCCTCCAAGTTATCTGCACTGTGTATCTCTGATTTTAAGTCATATATGGAAGCAGACCTTTCGGTCCAACTCATCCATGCTCACCAGATATCCGAAATTAATCTAGACCCATTTGCCAGCATTTGGCCCATATCCCCCCAAACCCTTCCTACTCATGTACCCATCCAGATGTCTTTTAAATGTTGTAATTGCACCAGCCTCCACCACCTCCTCTGGCAGCTCACCTTTGATCCAATTTTGGTTGCCTCAGTTACTAAGCAAATGCCTCTCTAAGCCCCACACAAGCAGGATAGAACTATATTGCTGTTCCTTCACACTCACTGGATTAAAATCCTGAAAATTCCTCCCTCCTAGCAAAGTGGGTGTTCCTACACCACACGGACAGCAGTGTCTATAGAAGACAGCTTCACCAGCTTCTCTTGGGTGATCAGGGATGGACAATAAATGCTGGCGCAGCCAACGATGCTCACTCCCTTGAGAAATTACAAAACATTCCATCCCTAAACCTCTCTGACTCTTGTCTCCTCCCCTAAAATGCCACTTTGAAGCTGTTATAATATCTGTTGTCTTGACCCCCCCTGTCAAATGTATTCCGAGTCCTCTAGAGGCTGTACATAATGCAGTTCTCGTATTGCTCACTGGGTAAATGTGGGAAGCCAGTAGGGGAATGGGCACACGTTTCTAGTTAAGAGCGCATTCAGAAAAAAAAAATGAGGCAATGGTTTGGAAAGGCCGCTAATGATTTCCCTCAGATTGAAAAAATGACAGCGTATGCGCTTTTAAAAATAGAAAACATAACTTTAATCATTGTCCATTGCCAAGGATTATTTGCAGACTCTTTACTTTCTTCATGATGTATAAACATAAAATTTGTCTGTAAAAAATAGTGCTCACAAACACAAGAGACAACATTGATTACTGCCCCAGCCTGTCCCTGTTTAACCCACTGTTAACACGGTGCAGTTTTGTTTCAGTCTAGCCTTCCTCCCTCTCTGTTTGTCAGATATTCCATATGCGTTCAAGATCGCGCACATTTTAGTTTGGCTGCCATCAGTTGGAGATGACCAAATGAAATATGGGAACGTGTAACTGAAACAGTGTTGCAAGGCTTTGCTGAGGAGTGGAGGAGGAAGAGTATGTGAAGGGGCAACTGGGAGGGATTATCCTCTGAATTCTAGACTTGGGTTTAAACTGTACTTTGGCACAATGTCTGCTCTCAAGGAATGTAAGGAGTAGGCCATTTGGCCTCTTAAGCGTGCTGCACCATTCAGTAAGATCATGGGTGATCTGATTGTGGACTTAACTCCATTCTTTTACCGATCTCTATAATCCTGGACTCCCTTGTCAATCAAAAGTCTATCAGCCTTGAATATATTCAATGACTCAGCTTTCGCTGCTGCGTAGGAAAGAGAATTCCAAAAAATTATGTCCCTTTGAGAAAGAAATTTCTCCTAATCTCTCTCTTAAATGGGAGCGCCCTTATTTTTAAGCTTATGCACCTGGTTGTAAACTCCCCCAGGAGGAGGAGGAGTACCCTCTTGACATCTACCTAATCAAACACCCTTAGAATCTTATTTTACCTTTAAACTCCAATATGTTTGGGTTCACCCTTTACTCATGAGCTGAACACCTTCATCCCAGGAATGAGCCAAGTGAATTTATTATGAAAGGAATTCTGAAGAAGGGTCCTGACCCGAAACGTCAGCTTTCCTGCTCCTGTGATGCTGCCTGGCGTGCCGTGTTCCTGCAGCTTCACACTGTTATCTTATTATGAAAGTAGTGTTGCTACAATTATACAAGGCATTGTTGAGACCACATAATGAATATTGTGTCCAGTTTTGGTCTCCTTACTTGAGGAAGGATGTTGTGACACTGGAGACGGTTCGGAGGAGGTTCCCCAGGTTGATACCAGGGATGAAAGGGCTGTCGGACACGGAGCGGTTGAATAGCCTGGGATTGTACTCGCTGGAGTTCAGAACGATGAGGGGGGATCTGATTGTGGTATGTAAAATGCTAAAGAGGATTGATTGGGTGGATGCTCCCCCTTGTGGGATAGTCTCAAACAAGATTTCATAGGTATAGAGTGAGAGGAGGTAGGATCAAAGCTGAGATGAGGAGAAACTACTTCTCTCAGAGGGTTGTGAATCTGTGGAGCTCACTGCCCCAGAGCACAATGGAGGTGGAATCGATCAACAGATTCAAGAGCGAAATAGATACTTTTCTGATGAAAAGTGGGACAGATGGCTATGGGGAGCAGGTATGAAAGTGGAGTTGAGACCAATATAAGATCAACTATGATCCTGTTAAATGGCAGAGTGGGCTCAAAGGGCTGAATTGCCTATTCCTGCTCTCCATTCCTGTGTTCCTATGGATCTGTTTTGAATAGCTTCTAGTGCAAATACATCTCTTCTTAAGTGAGGAGGCCAGAACTGTAGAAGTATCCCAGGTGTGGTCTTACCAATGACCCATTGGACTGTAGTAAAAATTCCCTATTTTAATCGCCACTGAAAGAAGCACTTCATCTACTTTTAAAATTTTGAAACTCTTTCTTTCACAGTTGGGTTGAATTTCCCAACAACTGCCCTCACTCTTCTCCCTTTTGGTTCTAACTCTGGACATATCGCTGGGGGTCTAACCTATCGCTGTCAGCTCCTGACCACTGATCCCTTGGCTTATCCATCATCACAAGACCTAGCCCTCCTGCCAGTCAATTGGAAATTTTTTTTGTCTAATTGGGCAGTGCTTGATTGGCAACCCATTCATTCTGCTTCTTTAAAACTCTTAACTGCTCAAAGGAAACTTTTTTTAGGAATGTAATTTTTTTGCAGATTCATTTTTATCCCCTGCATCGTTCGTGGAAATTTTTTTTTCCATTCCTTAACTCTCCACGGCAATCCTGGCAGCTCTGATTGTTGAACTCTAGGTTTTTATAACTTCAGGCTCTGTTGCTCTTTAAACTAAAAAGCATAACAGGCTTGACTTCCTTTCCTCATTGTATATGCGTCTGACAGTGATGGCCTGCACAATGTGTAATTTTAATCATTTACTATCATTAGCGAATGAATGAAACACACAGAGTAGGAGCAGTGACAGCTGTTTGCTTGTTATTTGCTCTGGGATCCAGGTGTCACTATTGTCCACCCTGTGTTACCTGCCACAAGGTGGGGATCAAATGCTGCCTTAAAATGCTATAGTCCACGTGACAAAGGAAAATCCATGGTGCTGTGCAGAAGGGAGTTCCAAGATTTTTGACCCAGCAAAATGAGGGATATTTTCAAGTCAGGACGATGTGTGGCTTGGGTGGTGGTGTTGCCGTGTATCTGCTGCCCCTGTCCTAGGTGATAATGGTTGCTGGTCTACACACTGTCGAAGGAAGCTTGATGCGTTGCTATGATGCATCTTCTAGGTAGTACACACTGCTGCCGCTGTGCATCAGTGGGGAAGCGAGTGGAAGCTGAAGTGATGCCAGTGAAGCGGGCTGCGTTGTCCGGGATGGTGTCCAGCTTCTTGAGTATTGCTGGAGCTGCACTCATCCAGGCTTGCAGGGAGTATTCCATCGCACTCCTTACTTTGTAGATGATGGACAGGCTGAAGAGTCAGGAGGTGAGTTACTCACCACAGGATTCCCAGTCTCTGACCTGCCCTGGTATCCACTAAATGACCAATGCAATTCAGCATCAGATGCAGGCATTTCATTAAAGGCCTTGTCAGGATCATCCAGGATAAGGATTAGAAAAGATGAATTAGCAGCACCTGCTATCAAGGCTGGAGAGGAATCTGTTCAGCAGTGACTGTGAAACGAATTGAACTCACTCCGAACTGATTCAATTTCTGTCCTTCAAACAAATCCCCTTTTCCCCATCGCGCTTTTTGTCTTGATTCCTCTGCCTCAAAACTCACCATCTCCATTTCCTGTTTTAATTTGCTGGTCCTATATCTCAAGCTTTCTATGTGTGGTGGAGGGGAGGGGGGCGTCCGACTGTGCCCTGGGCACTGAGGTGGATGGTGGAGAAGCAATAGTCACGGGCCTGTGGCTGACTCACCTCCTGGGGTGACCTCTCCCTGTCGCCGTGGGGAAGCGGGGAGGACCCGGTCACCTCTTGCCATGATCGCCGTTGCCTCCGGTCTGCCCCCAGACCGCATGCTGACAAGGTGTTGGCAGCAGCCGACCTGCTCTCTGCTCCACGGTGATGCCAGCGACGAGGAAGAGGAGCTTATCCCACTCACTGTGGGCACTGTGGTAATCCCTCGACGCAGCCTGGTGAGGAGAACTTTCCAGAAGAGAGGAAGACGTTCCCTGTGGCACCGTAAGAGGGGATGGGCGATAGCTTTTTTAGAACCTGTTTGCCTGCTTTGTGCATGTGCTTTGCTTTTTTGACTACCACCTCCCCTCGAGGCTGTTGATCCTGTCTCCGAAGTGCCCTTGCTCCCTCCAATATCACTCTCAAGTCCCCAACGTTCGGGTGGTACCAAACTTTGGAACAACTTTGACGTCATGCTTCTTGAACATCAGTTAAAATTGTGCAAGTGAGGGGCAGGCTTGGTGTGCCATGGGGAGCAGGATCTCCACCCAGTGTCCCACAACCTGTTCCTTATGCAGTGTCCCAGGCGGGATTTACTGTGGATCAAACCTGCTGATAAAATGACACATTTCCTTTCCCTGAAGATATTAGTAAACCAGGTGGGTTCATAGGACAATAGAGGAATCTTTATGATCATATGTTGGTGACTACCTTTCAATCCCGAAATACTGATTTGCCGTATTCAGGCTCAAAGGGCCAAGTGGCCTTCTGCACCTATTCCGTTTGTTTTGTACATCTGCCCCTGACTGCTGCTCCTGATATTGCAAAAGGTGTTTGTATTGGCAAGTGTTCTCGTTGCCTGTGGTGTCCCTATACATGACAACAATGGCTGCAGACCAAAATTATGTCGCTGGTCTGGCACGGCCTCGTCAGATGATGTGGGGTGATGGTCCTGTGAAACGCCTTGGGACATCTGATTATGTTCGGGGCTGTGTCCCAAGTGCGTGTGTTGTTATTCCTGAAAAGGTGAGAACCACTGTATAAAATGCACCTCTTGCTTTTCAGTTGTTCGGTGGCAAAGAGTAGATCCAGCATTTCTCGTGGGTCTGTGATTTTACCGTGAGATTATCAGCAACTTCAAAGAAAAACATGATTCCTTTTCATCAAGTGGTTCGCAAGTGTTGAGGGTAATGACTTCTTGGGAGTGCTGTGATTGGTTTTGAAGGCTGTTTGTGCTTTTCCTGATGCCGCCACATTCGCTGAATGACCTGTGTACAGAAGAGTCCCATCAGTAGCTCTGTGCAATGCACTCTGTGTTCTGAGTCAGGGTTCAAGCAGAGAGAGAGGATTACAGAAACCCAAGACTAAAGTCTTGTAAGCGGAAGAACCTGAGTTTAAATCTCAGCAGCACTTTTGACAGAGTCATAGAGTTTTGTGGTGCATTGGTAATGTCCCTGTTTCTGAGCCAGAAGGCCCGGGTTCAAGTCCCGCTTGCTCTGGGGGAGTGGGAGGCTGTAACAGCGTCTCTGAGCAGATGGATTAGAAGCAGCAAACACACGGGGTGGTGCAGCGCACAGGGATTGCTGCACTGTCAACAGAGCCCAGTTTTCCCCTAACTTATTTAGCTGAGGCCCTGTGAGTCTGTACCGGGGTGCTCTTGTAAGACGGTGCCATGGGATCTTCTGTGAAAGCGGGATGTTCTCCCAAAATCCAGTCCATCAACATGAGCAGCTCACCAGCTCCTTGTGGAACCCCAGCTGCAGAAAAACCGGCTACAGAACCACTGCTACTGTGCATCAGTAGTAATTCATTAGATGTGTAACGCATTGAAACATCTAGAGGATGTCAAAAGTGCTACACAAATGTACAGTGTCATTTTTACAAATGAATTAATGGGTCATGGAAGTCACTGGCAATCCTAGTCCATCCCTATTTGTCCTTGAATTAAGTGGCAGGTAAGAGACAGCTTCACTCTTGGCAGTTATGGTACAGTAGGCCACCAGATAAAATGACACATTTACTTCCCTGAAGATCATTAGTGAACCAGGTGGGTTGATAGGACAACAGAGGAGTATTTATGATCATAAGTTGGTGACTACCTTTCAATCCCAAATTTTATCAATTGAATTTAAATCCTACCAGCTGCTATGGGTGTGAATGTGGGTCCCCAGAGCATTAGAGTAGGCTTCTAGGTTACCAATCCAGTGCCACTATGCCACCTTTCCCCCACTGTGAGCTCCACGGGGGAGGTACTTAGTCTCCTGTTCTTACAGGAAACAGGAGCCTTGTTGACACCAAGTCTCGGCTCTAAAGTTGCAGCCTTGTCTTATCTGTCAGGACTCCTCAGTGTTGTGAATAGAACACAAGGGCTTTGCTGAACTTGTTTGTTTGAATGAGCTATTGTCTGTGTCTCTCCGTGCGGAGGACATATGAGAAGGAGCAGGAGACCCACCTGTCTTCACAGCTCACTCCTACACACGAACCCACTGCATCACTCTCCCAGCTTAGCTATCATGGCCAATCAATCATCATCATCTCCAGTGGTTGAGCTGGCTTTACCTGTTCTCAGGTGGCTTTGTATTTGTTTTTTATTAGTTTTAGAAGATTCTAAAGAAGGTGCATGTAACTTTCCTGCTTTTTGATTCTACCCTTTTTTAGAATGAAACTCAACTCAGCGCTTTCTTTTTAAAACTAATGTGCTTAGAGTCTCTGCCCTCAGATATAGGAGAGACTAGGACCTGATGGCACAGCCTCAGAGTCAAGGGACGACCTTAGAACTGAAATGAGGAGGAATTTCTTCAGCCAGAGGGTGGTGAATCTGTGGAACTCATTACTGCAAAGAGCTGTGGAGGTCAAGACATTGAGTGTATTTAAGACAGAGACAAATAGGTTCTTAATAAAAACCGAAAAAACTGTGGATGCTGTAAACAAGGAACAAAAACAGAAGTTACTGGAAAAGCTCAGCAGGTCTGGCAGCATCTGTTAAGGGAAAAAACAGAGTTAACGTTTCGGATCCAGTGACTCTGAGGAAGGGTTACCGGACCCGAAACGTTAACTCTGTTTTTCCGTTCACGGATGCTGCCAGACCTGCTGAGCTTTTCCAGCAACTTTGGTTTTGTTACAGATAGGTTCTTGATTGGTAAGGGGATCACTGGTTGTGGGGAGTAAGTAGGAGAATGGGATTGAAAAACATATCAGCCGTGATCGTATGGTGGAGCAGACCCGATGGGCTGAATGGCCTAATTTTGCTCTTGTATCTGATGGTCACCCTATTTTGACAATTATTATTCAAGAATACGTTCGTCTTCCGATTACTATGTACCACAGTACACCTAGTGGTGCTAAAATCAGTTTGCTGCTTATGCATCCTGTGGCTGAGACAGTAAATATACATTTGTATCTTTGTACAGAAGCATCAGTCATTTTAATCTTCTGTCGCTCAGTTTGGTGACTGACTGCATGTTACCTGACCACAGGAGGGAGCTTAGTTACTGGCTTTCATGCTGTACAGTGCAATAATGGAGGTAGTCTTTAATCTTTACTGAGTGCAGCTGGCTAAATAATGGAGACATCAAAGAATCCTCACTCATGCAACACCTCTCATGTCTCCTGTCTTCAGTGCATCCAAAGTGCTTTATAGCCAGTGAAATCCAGTGACTACTTTAATGTCAGAACCACAGCAGATTCCACAAACAGACAGCGGGAACTGTTCACACACCCTGCGTTTTCACTGATGTTGCTCAAAGGATTAATTTTAGCCAGGACATCAGGGGAACACCCTTGCTTTTCTTCAAATATGCCATAGAACCTTTCAACATTCACCTGGCTCTCGGGTTTCACATCTGAGCAAACAGTGGTGTTTAACAGCACAGCACTCCCTCAGTCCTTACTCTGCAGCACCCACACGTTGCTGCCCTGAAATTTCTACAACCTGTCATTACTGCACCTCAATGGAGAACTCCTTCATTACTACCTCGCTGAGAGTGCTGCTTTATCTCAGTACTGACCCTCCGACAGCGCAATTCTCCCTCAGTGCTGCTGCTTTGACAGTGCAACAGTCCCTCAGTACTGTCTGACAGCGCGGCGCTCCCTCTGCATTCCTTCAACAGCACGGCGATCCCTCAGTAGTGGCGCTGTAGTCTCTGCCTGGATATTCAAGTGAGGGATCTAGACTGGATGTTGGATCCATAACCTTGTGAGACAGTAGTTCTACTTTCTGAGCGACAGCTTGTATATGTTAGGTATGCAATGGATGGATATTATAGAGGTATTTTCAGAGAGCTTCCTTTTATTTAATTTGCTTTGTTTCACATTTCACTGCTGTGACTTCTCCCTGTTACTGCTAATTTTAACATTAGCGACCAACCTTTAGCAAAACCTTGTGGTGACCAGCTTTGTGTATCACTTTCTGTATCAGTCATTGTTAGGTGTTTCCTTATTCTTTCATGGGACATAGGTGTCACTGCCAACACTGATGTGTCCATTCCCAAAGACCCTTGAGTTGTAGAACGTGCCCTATAATTCCCGAGTCAGACATAGTGCTGTGCAGTTAAGTAGGCTAGACTGTGTAATGATGGTGGATTTCCTTCCCAAATAATCAATGATAGCTTCACAAAAACCATTCCTAAGGTAATAGCACCATGAGAAATGGCAACAGGAGTTGGCTTATATTTTAAATGCATCCACAGGATGAGGACATCACTAGATAGGCTAGCATTTGTTGCCCAATTAAGAGTCAACCCCATTGCTGTGAATCTGGAATCATAGGTAGGCTAAACCAGCTAAGGATGACAGTTTCCTTCCTTGGAGGACATTGCCAGAAGGTTTTCCCAACAATTGTCAATGTTTTCGGATTCTATTGCCATGGCGGGGCTTGAACGCAGGTCCCCAGAAGGGTTTAGGCCCGAAACGTCAAGTTTTCCTGCTCCTATGATGCTGCTTGACCTGCTGTGTTCATCCAGCCCCATGCTTGTTATCCCCAGAACATTACGTGGGTCTCTGGATGAACAGCCTAGTGATAATACCACTAGGCCATCGCTGTCCCTAATTTGTTCAGCCCCTTGAGCCTGCTACATCATTCAATAAGATCATGGCTGATCTGACGTTCCTAATGTCTACTTTCCAGCCTTTTGCCTGAAAGCCTTAGATTCTCAATCAGTTGCAGAATCATCTGCTTCAGCTTTAAATATGTACAGGGATAGCTTTATCGTAGAATAGAATCCCTACTGTGTGAAAAGAAGCCATTCAGCCCATCGAGTCCACACCGACCCTCCAAAGAGCATCTCACCCAAACCCACCCCCCTACCCTATCCCTACGTTTCCCATGGCTAATGCACCTACCCTGCACATTACTGGACACTGTGGGTAATTTAGCACGGCCAATCCACCCTAACCAGCACATCCCTGGACACTATGGGCAATTTAGCCTGGCCAGTTCACCTAACCTGCACATCTTTGGACTGAGAGGAAACGGGAGCACCTGGAGCAGACCAAGGGAGAATGTGCAAACCACTGAGCCACTGCGCTGCCCCATGATGAGGGAGCAACCTTGTTTCTGCTTATATTCTGTCTTAATGAATTGAATTGAAATTCCACCAGCTGCAGTTGTGGGATTTGAACCTGTGCCTGGGCAGTAGAAGTGAATAGGAAGTTAGATTGGGAAAGATGGGAGGAGGCTGGAGTGGAGCATAAGGACCTGCATGGACGAGTTGGGCTGAATGGACCTTTTACAGATCTGTACATCCTCTGTACTGCTATCCAAACCGTTTTAATTTGTTTCTATTTATTCTATCATAGGATGTGGGCGTCGCTGGCTGGCCAGCATTTATTGCCCGTCCCTAGTTGCCCCTTGAGAAAGTGGGCGTGAGCTGCCTTCTTGAACTGCTCCAGTCCACCTGCTGTGGGTTGACCCACAATGCCCTTGGGGAGGGAATTCCAGGATATTGACCCAGCAACAGTGAAGGAACGGCAATATATTTCCAAGTCAGGACGGTGAGTGGTTTGGAGGGGAACTTGCAGGTTGTGGTGTTCCCATGTATCTAATGCCCTTGTCCTTCTGGATGGAAGTGATCATGGGTTTGGAAGATGCTGTCTGAGGTGTCTTGATGAATTTCTGCAGCGCATCTTGTAGATATGACCTGGTAAATACGACCTGGTGTCAGTGGTGGAGGGAGTAGGTGTTTAATGTAGTGGTTTTGTGTCTCAATCAAGCAGGGTATTTTGACCGAGATGGTGTCCAGGTTGTTGAGAATTGGAGGCACAGCCATCAATATGAGGTGATTGTTAATGAATACAGTAAATAATTCAGGGTAAATGTTTTCATCCAGAAAGTAGAACAGCTACTACGAGGATGGCTGAGGTTCACACCAAAAATGTATTTAAGGGGAAGCTCTATAAGCACATGAGGCTACAAGCAATCGCAGAATTGTATGATGATTACAGGATAAAAGTTGGCCATTTGTCCCCTGTCTGTGCCTGCTCTCCAAAGGGGCAATTTATCAAGTGCCACTGCCCTATCTTTTCCCCGTCACCCTGCCCATTCTAACTCTTTGTGTAATAATCCAGTTGCCTTGAGTGAACCTGCCTCCCCCACCCTCTGGGGCAGTACATTCGAGTTCCTAACCACTTGCTCCTTTTGTCAGTCGCCTTAAATCTGTAGAGAATGATGTGTTGGTTGATATACTGTTGAAGGGGGCTCATGTGGAGTATTTACTCTGCGAAGACCAGTTAAAGCAAATAGCCTTCTTTCATTCTGTGCTTTAATTCTCTCTAATAAGATTTCTAAACAGCACTATGACCTGTTCCCAGTAGTTTGTCGTTGTAGCCAGTTATTTTTCTCTCTGGACATAATCCTGTTATGAAGCAGTAGGGTAATGCAAATGGCCTAGTCTCCTCTGGAAAGTGGGATCAATTATGGAGTAAATTGTCTAGGCCAGCCCTAATTCCAGTCTGTCATTATGAATTTACAGGGAGAGCTTGGACAGTATTTAATTGGAGTCTGCAGCTGTCAGTGGAGTGATCTCCCGGCTGCTGTAAGCTCCTTTTATGAGGTTTAGCCATGAGCTTGTCCACTGTCTGTTCCTTTGAAGAAATCCCATGTGTCCTGCTGCCTGCTTGAGATTCCTGTGAAATGTTTGAAAGGATGGGAGTGCCTGCAAGAAAACCAGACATATAGCTCCACCTCTTAGTCTTTTAGATTTAACTTCTCTGTTTCTCTTCCCTCCCTGTGTCCTAAATGTGACATGAGTGAGGCGTGTTTGTAATTTCCTGGGCTTGAGCCATGGAGTCATAGAGCCGTACAGCATGGAATCAGACCCTTCAATTCAATTCGTCCATGCTGGCCAGAAATCCTGAATTAATCTAGTCTTAGTAGTCAGTATTTGGCCCATTTCCCTCTAAGCCTGTCTCATTCATATACCCATCCATATGGCTTTTAAATGTCGTAATTGTACCAGCCTCCACCACTTCCTCTGGCAGTTTGTTCCATACGTGCACCACCCTCTGCATGAAGATGCCCCTTAGGTCCCTTTTAAATCTTGCCCCGCTCACCTTAAACCTAAGCCCTCTCGTTTTGGACTCCTCTACACTGGGGAAAAGATCCTGCCTATTCACCCTATCCATGCCCCTCATGATTTTAAAAACTTCTATAAGGTCACCCCTCAACCTCCGACACTCCAGGGAAGATAGCCCCAGCCTATTCAGCCTCTCCCTATGGCTCAAACCCTCCAACCCCAGCAACATACTTGTAAATCTTTTCTGCATCCTTTCAAGTTTAACAACGTCCTTCCTATAGCAGGGAGACCAGAACTGAATGCAGTATTCCAAAAGTGGCCTAACCAGTGTCCTCTACGGCCACGACATGATGTCCCAGCTCCTTTATTCAATGCACTGACTAATAAAGGTAAGCGTACGAAACGTCACTTTCACTGTCCTATCTAGCTACGATAGGTCTCTTTGTTTGGCAGCACTCCCCAGGACTCTAGCATTAAGGGTATATATCCCTGATCAAGTTGATAAATTTGGCACTTCAACCCGCTTTGGCCCTGAGTCGCAGGAGATATCAGGACAGGTGAAAGGTTTAGCCAAACAGGCAGGTTTATACCTTACTGTTAACAAGCATGGGGCTGGATGAACACAGCAGGTCAAGCAGCATCATAGGAGCAGGAAAACTTGACGTTTCGGGCCTAAACCCTTCATCAGAAAAAATTTTTTCTGATGAAGGGTTTAGG
>JAHRHZ010000018.1:5704273-5749459 GCA_024137785.1 Ginglymostoma cirratum
GTTTCGGGCCTAAACCCTTCATCAGAAAAAATTTTTTCTGATGAAGGGTTTAGGCCCGAAACGTCAAGTTTTCCTGCTCCTATGATGCTGCTTGACCTGCTGTGTTCATCCAGCCCCATGCTTGTTATCTCGGATTCTCCAGCATCTGCAGTACCTTTTATCTCTTATACCTTACTGTTGTTTTGAGGAGCATCTTAAAGAAGGAAATCATGGTAGAGAGGCACGATTCCAGAAGGCATGGCTGATTTGGGACAAGGAAATTGGGTATGCACAAGAGGTCAGAAATGGAGAAGTACAAAGATCCTGGAAAGTCAGTAAGCTGATGGAGGCTTTGGGGTTTGAAGGATAAAAACACTGTTGACGGGCTGGGAGTTCATGTAGATTGGTGCACACAGTGCTGCTGGGTGAATGGAACTTGGTCCAATTAAGGATATGGACAGCAGCTGATCCTTTCACTATACAGGGGCCTGTGAAATGGACATGAAGCCCATTGGGTACTGGTACAAAAAGTGCTGCAGCCTGCTTCCGATTGCTATCCAGTGTCCATCCCGTGTGCATGTTGAGGAGAGCCTGAGGCCTCTCTGTAACTGAATAATATGCTAGCACTCATTGTCACAGTCTAGACACACACTAGTGTTTGACTTCTCCATGGCAAACCATATCCTGCTGAGGAGAGGAGTCAGTGATGACTTGGGGCAAGGGTGAGAATGAAAGGGAGAAGACAAAAGAAGTACAAATAGTGTTTGATGTTCTTCTGCTGCCAGCTTCAGTGCTTTTAACTGAAGAGTGAACGTCTGTGTTTTTCCCTGTCAAGCTGCTAGGTCAGTATTGAAACCTGCTACCTGGCAGGAATTGACTGCATGATGTGCCAAGACCCGCTTGATTTCACTGTGGAGAAGGAATTCAGTGCCTTGTAGAAGAGCCCAGTACTGTCTTCAAGTATGTTCTGTTTTGAGTGTTGACAGATCATTTGATTGACCTACTTTAGTCAGACATTGAGGGCTGCCAAGGGAGGCACCAGTAAAATTGAATGTAGAGCATGTAATGCGTAGACGCTTGCATTTATATAGCACCTTTCAAGAAGACCAAAGACTTTAATGTCCAATTTTTGAAACAGAACCATCGTTATTATGTGGGGCAACACAGCAGCCGACATGAATTTACACACTCCCACAAACAATGGCCCGAAAACCTGTTTTAGTTATATTTGTTATTGACAAAATATTGATGAAAACACTAGGAGCACTCCACTGGGAGGCCGATCCTCTGCCATTATGTTTCATGATTCTCATTTTCCCTCGCCCCTCCTTTCTCTTGAAGTCACTGCAATGGTATCACCACAGAACCTTGCCCTAGACAGCATTGGCCTGGCTAGTCTGGGCTGGTAGCCTATATGACCATGAGAGGCATAGCTGTGGATTTTTATTCCTTCCATTTGGGATCGCTGCATAATGCTGAAGTGACCTCCCATATTTCTTCACCCAGCCCCATAGTTTAGCTGGTTGTAAAATTTCTACTGCTGCCCTTGGTGGCTGGAATATCTTAAACAAGCTGTGCGTTTGAACTGCAAATTGTGAGTCCACCTATTTAAAAGGTGCACACATACAGCAAGATCTCTCCAAGATGCTGTTTTGAATCAACATCTCTTCAGCCTTATCCTTGGTGCAAAGCAGAGAAAGAAAGAAAAGCTTTTGTTTGTATAGCACCACAATGGCCCTAAGTGCCTTACAGCAATGAATAACTCAGTGTAGGAAAAATGGCAACCAATTTACACACAGAAAGATCCCACACATAGCTCTGTGGTAACAAACAGATGATCTGCTCTTTAGTGACATTGGCAAAGGATGGTTGAGAGGACTGTTGTGTGATTGTTATAAATGTGTTTAATATGATTCAAGTTGAATTAACTCAGAGGCTGATATCCCATCAACGGATCACCCTTTATTGACACATCCAAAAGGTGGAATTGAAGCATAAGTCACTTTTGATAAAGGGCCCTTGTGTTGCCTGGTAGTGTCTGCCTCTGAACCAGGAGACCTGGGTTCAAGTCTCACCTGCTCTAGCCATGTGTCTTAACCAGTTTTAATAACAGGTTCGTTTTTAAAAAAAATCTATAGTCAGCATCAGCACTGACCACGCTCTCTCATTGACATATTTTCTCTCATGTTTTTTACCAAGTGCTGGGGATATAGGTACAATGTATGTGGAATATCTGCTTTTACAGCACAGGAAGGCCAACTGGCCCATTAAGACTGTGCCAGCTAATTGAAACAGCTATCCCGTTTATCCCACTTTCCATCTAACCCAGCACATTTTTTTTTTCCTTTTCTAATATTTTGTTCCCTGCTGAAAGTTGGTGTGGAATCTGCCTCTGCTACGGTTTTCAGGCAGTGTGTTCCAAACCAGAACACACTGTGCTCTTTAAACAAAAACCCGTGTTATGTACAGTATACTCCTTGTTAACATTTTACAGTGTGTGCACGTGCAGGGAATTTTATCAGTAGCAGCTGCTGGGAACAGAATTCCTTACAGCTGCTCTTCCTAGAATTCTAGGAAATGCAGGGGATTTTTGGCTGTTGTTGGTGCGACTGTTGGGACAAGTATCGGATGTTTGATGTCGCATGTTGAGTGCCAACATGTTCCAGTGGGTGGGAAGGGGCCTCTTGTTCCACCCTGACTTCATCAATTCAGGAGCTCCGGTGAGAGCAGCTTGTTGAATCCAGACTGAATATTGAAGGCATTTAATGGTTTTGTGACTCCTGTGGTGGTCACAGTTCACTGAGTGTGTCCACGTTGCCGTGCCGACATACATTCTTATTTGCATGTTACAGCCTGTAGCCGCAGATAGCGATGGTAGAGGCTTCAACGTTCTTTCCTTCTCATGGCTGACCAGAAATCTCTCTGACCCTTACTCCCTGCCATTGGTGTGTGTTCACAGAATCCCTGCAATGTGGAAGTGAGCCATTTGGCCCATCGAGTCCACACCGACCCTCTGAAGAGCTTCTCATCCCATCTGACCCCCTTACCGTATCCCCATCCCCATCCCCATAACCCTGCATTTCCCATGGCTAATCCAACTACCCTACACTTGGCTGGGCACTACCGGGCAATGTAGCATGGCCAATCCACCTAACCTGCACACGTTTGGACTGTGGGAGGAAACCGGAGCACCAGGAGGACACCCACACGGACACGGGAAGAACGTGCAAACTCCACACAGACAGTCGCCCGAGGGTGGAATCGAACCCAGGTCCCTGGCGCTGTGAGGCAGCAGTGCCAACCACTGAGCCACCGTGCCTGGAAGAGCTTCCAGATTGATACACAACAACCTGTTTGATCACATTATGAACATATCTACCTTGGCTGGCAAGTCCTGGAGTTGGACTTGGACTTGAACCTGAAGCTCAGAGTCTGGAAGAGATCCCACCACACCACAAACCCACACCATTTCTGCCCCCCGACCCCAAAGCAACTGAACGCTGTGTTCGTGCGAAGGAACAAAATAAACACTATTGTTCCACGACCTCTATACATTCCAAATCACTTTGCAAACACCGATAGACTTGTGACGCGTTGTCATTGTTTTGCTGTGATAAATATAGCAGCTACTGCAGGCCATTTGCGGCAGGGACACTCTCAGTGCTGTTAGGAAGGAAGAGCGATTCACTTTCACGTCAGGTTGGTGTGTAATTTTCAGGTGGCAGTAGCTTCCTGGCACTACTGCCCTGGCTCTCCCTGGTGGTAGAGGCCACAGGAAGCTGATCTAGTAGATGGGCTGCACTGCTGCCTCTGTGCATCAGTGGAAGAAACAATGAATGTTTATAGGGGTGGAAGGCACGCCAGTCAAACATAGATAACAAGGTGTGGAGCTGGATGAACACAGCAGGCCAAGCAGCATCATAGGAGCAGGAAAGCTTGATGTTTCAGGCCTAGACCCTTCATCAGAAATGGGGGAGGGGAAGAGGGTTCTGAAATAAGTAGGGAGAGCGGGGGGAGGCGGATAGAGGATGGATAGAGGAGAGGATAGGTGGACAGGAGACAGACAAATCAAAGAGGCGGGGATGGAGCCAGTAAAGGTGAGTGTAGGTGAGGAGGTAGGGAGGAGATAGGTCAGTCCAGGGAGGACGGACAGGTCAAGGGGGCAGGATGAGGTTAGTAGATAGGAGATGGGGGTGCGGCTTGAGGTGGGAGGAGGGGATAGGTGAGAGGTAGGACAGGTTAGGGATGCGGGGACGAGCTGGGCTGGTTTTGGGATGCGGTAGTGGGAGGGGAGATTTTGAAGCTTGTGAACGTACCTACGCTGGCCCTAAACCCCACCTCTTCCTCCGTTACATTGATGACTGTATCGGTGCCGCCTCGTGCTCCCACGAGGAGCTCGAACAGTTCATCCACTTCACCAGCACCTTCCACCCCAACCTTTAAGTTCACCTGGACCATCTCTAACACCTCACTCTCCTTCCTGGACCTTTGTCTCCATCTCGGATAACTACCTAGAAACCGATATCCATTTCAAGCCTACCAACTCCCACAGCTACCTAGAATACACCTCCTCCCACCCACCTTCCTGCAAAAATGCCATCCCCTATTCCCAATTCCTTCGTCTCCGCTGCATCTACTCCCAGGATGAGGCATTCCACTCCCGTACATCTCAGATGTCCTCATTCTTCAAGGACCGCAACTTCCCCCCCGCAGTGGTCGAGAACGCCCTCGACCGTGTCTCCCGCAACTCATCCCTCACACCCCGTCCCCGCAATAACAACCAAAAAAGAATCCCCCTCGTCCTCACATACCACCCCACCAACCTCCGGATCCAACGCATCATCCTCCGACACTTCCGCCATCTGCAATCCGACCCCACCACCAAAGACATTCTTCCCTCCCCACTGCTTTCCAGAAGGACCACTCTCTCCATGACTCCCTTGTCGGCTCCACACTCCCCTCCAGCCCTACCACACCCAGCACTTTTCCCTGTAACCGCAGGAAGTGCTATACCTGCCCCCACACCTCCTCCTTCACCCCAATCCCAGGCCCCAAGAAGACTTTCCACATCAAGCAGATGTTCACCTGCACATCTGCCAATGTGGTATACTGCATCCGCTGTACCCTTTGTGGCCTCCTCTACATCGGGGAAACCAAGCGGAGGCTTGGGGACCGCTTTGCAGAACACCTGCGCTCAGTTCGCAACAAACAATTGCACCTCCCAGTCACAAACCATTTCAACTCCTCCCTCCCATTCCTCAGATGACATGTCCATCCTGGGCCTCCTGCAGTGCCACAATGATGCCACCCGAAGGCTGCAGGAACAGCAAATCATATTCAGCCTGGGAACCCTGCAACCCAATGGTATCAATGTGGATTTCACAAGCTTCAAAATCTCCCCTCCCCCAACCGCATCCCAAAACCAGCCCAGCTCGTCCCCACCTCCCTAATCTGTTCTTCCTCTCACCTATCCCCTCCTTCCACCTCAAGCCCCACCCCCATTTCCTACCTACTAACCTCATCTCCCCCCACCCCACCCCCTCCCCCCGACCTGTCCATCCTCCCTGGACTGACCTATCTCCTCCCTCCCTCCCCACCTACACCCACCTTTACTGGCTCCATCCCTGCCTCTTTGACTTGTCTGTCTCCTCTCCACCTATCCTCTCCTCTATCCATCTTCTATCCGCCTCCCCCTCTCTCCCTACTTATTTCAGAACCCTCTTCTCCACTCCGCCCCCCCCCCAATTTCTGATGAAGGGTCTAGGCCCGAAACGTCAGCTTTCCTGCTCCTATGATGCTGCTTGGCCTGCTGTGTTCATCCAGCTCCACACCTTGTTATTTTGGATTCTCCAGCATCTGCAGTACCTGTTATCTCACGCCAGTCAAACACACTGCTTTATGTTGGAGTTTCTTCAACAGTGTTGGAGCACACATCCGGGCTGTAACACTCCTGACCTGTGCCTTGGGGACAGGCTTTGGAGAGTCACATAGTTATGACTGTGTGCCATGCTTCATGTTGAGGGAATGCTGGTGCTGAACTTGACAGTGGGCGGAGAGGAAGGGTCTTTAAGAGGTGAGTGCTCCTTCAGGAGGGAATCAGGAAGTGCTCCAGTTTCTGTGGCTCAGTGATTTGATACAGATACGTGTTGAGCTCTGGCTGTGGTCTCAGCCAGTGAATGGCCATGAGTGGGCAATCAATGGAGAACACATGCTGGCTGTGACGACCAATTCAGATGCTGGCCTTTTTCTGCTCCCGGAGGCTATCAGAGCGGAAACTGACTGCAGTGAAAGCGGTAATTGACACAATTAATTCACAGGTTGGGTGAAAAACAAGACTTACACCACAGGAACAGATGCAGTTATAGCCTGGTGAGGGTCACTTCAATGGCCCGTAGGCAGTCTGAGTCTCCCACTGTCATTTCCTAATTAAGTGATTAAAATGCCACATGAACTATTTCCCAAAGTCCAGTGACTCATTCTCTGGTGCTGATCTGAGACTTGGTCTGTGAACACACTGCTCAATGAGTGTGAATGCAGGTATTCCTCTGCCTCGATTTATCCATTTAAACATACAGGTTGTTCATTTGAGACCATTTTCATTGGAGTTGCAATACTTTGTGGGTGACTCCTCAGTTCAGCTGCTGTCTCCCTAATTTGCCTTCACGTTGCTGTTTAGCAACAGCTTCTCACCCCTGCCTTTAACTGCTCAGGACCACAGCGCCCACAGGGCTAAGGGCCCCATGCAAGAGCAGGCCCCTCCGTCTCTCAAATCTGCTCTGCCATTCAGTAAAACCATGGCGGATCAAATTACTCCACATTCCCACCTATCCCGGCTAACCTTTTACCACCACACTTCCCAAGGATGAGGCACAGTCCTGGGCAGAGCGGTTGCCATACCAGGCCGTTATGCGCCTGGACAGTATGGTTTCAGTGGTGCTTCTGTAGAATGTGGTCGGGGGGACCTTATGGCCAGGCCAAATTTCCTGAGTTGCCTGAGGAAGAAGAGGCGTTGTTGTGTCTACTTGACCGTTGCATTTACGTGGGAAATGCAGGACGGATCATCGGTTATCGTCACTCTGAGGAACTTGACGCTCTTCACTGTCTCAACCTAAGTTCCATTGATGTAGATGGGGGCGTATTCTCCCCCTTTCTTTCTAAAGTTGATGATCAGTTCTTTTGTTTTGCCGATGTTGAGAGACAGGTTGTTTTCATTACACCATGTCACCAAGCTTCCATCTCCCTTCTGTATTTTGACTCATCATTAGATATCCATCCATCCATGCAGTGGTGATGCCAGTAAACTTGTAGATGGCATTTGTTTGGAATTTGGCAACACAGTTGTGGGTGTACAGGGAGTACAGTAGGGGGCTGAGGGCACATCCTTGGGAAGCTCCAGTGTTGAGTGTTATCATGGAGGAGGTGCAGTTACCTACCCTCGCTGTGGTCTGTGAGTCAGGAAACTGAGGATCCAGGTGCAGAGGACAGAGCCTAGACCTAGGTTTCAGAGTTTTGAGATCAGTCTGGAGGGGATAATGGTGTTGAAGGTGGAGCTGTAGTCGATGATCAGGAATCTGATGTAGGTGTCTTTGTTGTCCAGATGTTCCAGGGATGAGTGCAGGGCTAGGGATATGTGATCATCTTGGATCTGTTATGTCGGTTGGCGAACTGTAGGGAATCGAGGCAGGCTGGGAGACTGGAGTTGATGTGGGCCATGACCAGCTTCTCGAAGCGCTTCATGATTATTGAGGTCAGAGCCACTGGGCGGTAGTCATTAAGGCACATTGCATGTGCTTTCTTGGGTACGGGGAGGATGGTGGTCTTCTTGAAGCAGGTGGGGACTTTGGCTTGTAGGAGGGAGAGGTGGAAGATGTCAGTGAATACCTCCACCAGTTGGTCCACACAGGATCTGAGTGCTCGGCTGGGGACACCGTCTGGACCCATCGCTTTCCCTTGGTTGACTCCCAGAAAGACTGATCTGGCTTCTGCAGTGGTAACGGAGGGAACAGGTGTGTCTGGGGCAAGTGTTGCCGCGCCAATGGTATTCTGCTCGAACCGAGCATAGAGAGCTTTGAGGGTCTCAGGGAGGGATGAGTCATTGTCCGCTATCTTAGATTGTTTGTTTCATTTTGTATCCAGTTATATCGTTTAGGCCTTGCCATAGACAGCAGGAGTCTGATTGGTAGGTCTGGGCTTCTCATTGGTCCGGTACTGCCTCTTGCCATCCCTGATGGCTTTGCGGTACCTTTCCATCCATGGGCTCTATTTATGTGGCTCGCTGCTGTGGAAAGGCAGCCAACAACGGAAGCCTGCACACATGCACAAGCAGGTTCAGGAACAGCTTCTTTCTGGCTGTTATCAGACTGTTGAATGGACTCTAGCCTCAAATACTGTAACCTGCAATGTAACCTGTATGCCTCTAAGTCTTTTTAATCTGTACATCCCTTGCGTGCTGTGATGTGCCTGTGCTGCTCATAAACAAAGCTTTTCACTGTATTTTGGTACACGTGACAAGAAAATCAATCAATCAATCAAGGGCTAACCCACCTCTGCCTTAAATGGTGACCCCTTATCTTTTATATTCACTGGAGGGGCGTGGATGTCGCTGTTTGGCCAGCATTTAATGCCTGTCCCTAGCTGCCTTTGAACTGAGTGGCTTGCTGGGCTATTTCAGATTCGACTACATTGTTGTGGTTCTGAAGTCACATGTAGGCCAGACCAGGTGAGGATGATGGTTTCCTTCTCTGAAGGACATCAATGAACCAGAGGGCATAGGTTTAAGGTGAGAGGGGAAAGATTTAAAAGGGACCCAAGGGGCAACCTTTTCATGCAGAGGGTGGTCCGTGTATGGAATGAGCTGCCAGAGGAAGTGGTGGAGGTTAGTACATTTACAACGTTGAAAAGACATCTTGGATGGGTACGTGGATAGGAAGGGTTTAGGGGGATATGGACCAAATTCTGGCTAATGGCACTAGATTAATTTGGGATATCTGGTCAGCATGGACGAGTTAGACCAAAGGCTCTGTTTCCATGCTATACAACTCTATGATTCTATGAGGTTGAGAAGGAGAGTCTTTCATGGTAACCTCAACTGGTGCAGGAATTGAACCCATGCTATTGGCGTCACTCTGCATCACAAACCAGCCGTCAAGCCAACTGAACGAACTGACCTATCCCCAGCTGACATGTTAAACAGGAGCCCCATTTGTGCTTTCTGCTCAACTTGACACATCCATGTCGTTGATCGAAGAATGGCACTGAAGCTCTGTTGGAGTCGTGGTCAATAATTTACCCTTCAACTGACACCATCACATTGAGGTTGGTGGGAGCTTGCTGTGCGTAAATTAGCTGTCATGTTTTCTGTGTTACAACAGTGACTGCACTTCCAAAAAACAAACTTCATTGGCTTAAAGGACTTGGGAATATACTGAGGTCATGTGATACAGTGTAGAAACATGAGGGTTCTTGTGTCTTCCACCTGAGAGAGCACTTTATTTAACATCTTGTGCCTGTGGTAGTGCTATTCTTAAGTGTCAGCCTTATTCCTGTGCAGACATTTGAAAAAGCTCCTGGAAGGCCAGTATCCTGTCACTAAGTCAGTCTTTATTTACACGTGCATAGTACATGAACTGAACCAGCTAGCTCAGAGCTCGCTTCTAGAGTGAACAGAAACTCTGACGCTCCTGTTTATATCTGTCAGCCAGGGCTCCCTGATTGGACCAGGTTAACAGCCCCGATCAGGGAACTCGTATTCTATGAGGTCTAGCTGGCTGACTTCGTTCCACCTGCACCCTATTTAAAATGGAGTGGCACGTGAACTACCCTCAGTGCATTTAGCCAGGTTCCAGCGGTGGGTTGTTTCATACTGACCAAACATTTTTGGGGATTTATGCTTAGCTCCTTTTTGAGCACCTTTGTAGGTAGTCTGCTCAAAGTGCCCTTCAGGTTTTGAGTGTGTAATCCATGAAGCACTGTCACATTTTCACATTGGGCTGTCCTATTTCTGCTGGATATTAAAAGCCTTCTGCTGTTTTTGATGGACCTCAAGGGTGATTCCTGACTTAATCAGTTTAATAAAGAGTCCCAGATTAGCCGTGGCTTCAACTTATTTTCAACTTAACACAAATATCTGCTTTGAAATACCATAGCAAATGAAAGACTTCAGTGGCCTTTGTGATCTAATTGAGATATGATAAGTAGCTTTATATAAAAATATTTTATCTTCATTATTCTCAATATAATAAATGCCAGTAAATTAGATTACAAAGAGTTGCATTTGTATAGCACCTTTCGCAACCTGAAGACATCCCAGCGTGCTTTACGGCCAATGTAGTAATGTTTTAAGTGTAATTACGATTGAATTGTGGAAAATACGCTATTTTGCAGCCTTCCATGTGAGATGTCAAGTCCAGGTTTCCATGTGCCCCCTCAGGTGGATACAGAAGATACCACATTGCTTATTTGAGAAAGGACAGGGGTGTTTATCTGAAAGCAGTATCTATCTCTCAACAAAAAAAATGAACTATCTCATTGTTGATTATGGACCCTTGCTGCACACAGACTGAGCCCAGTGTTTAACAGCTCACAAAGATGGTTACATTTCTAAGACACTTACTTAGGTTCAAAGTGCTATATAAATGCTGGGTTTTTTAAAATCCCTGCAACGGTCAGTGCTAACGGGCACTTTTAATATGGATGGCATGGTCTCCAGTTCTGACCTGCTGACCCCACCTGACATCCATACATCCCACAGGGTCCCGGGGTGCCAATCAAAATGAAGCGTCTCTTAATTCCCCTATACTTAACCCAGAGGTACTGAGGCCAAATGCAAATCTGCATGTTGGTGTTTAAGCTGGGACCCCTGAACTTGGGATGGGTGGGATCTAACAGGAACAGGGTTTATGTTTGCCTCTCTCTTTGCCCACATTCCTGATGGCTACTGCACAGTCATTCAGATCAGGGAGCAGCGTTCATTATTTTAGTTATTTTTAAATCATCCTTTAGAGTGTGTTATTACGTGCCACAGGGGCAGGTGGGACATGAACCTAGGTCATTTGGCCCAGAGGCAGGGACATTACCACGGCACCACCTGTGTGTATAATTCTAAGGTGAGACTTTCTCAACCATTTCAAGAGCTGCAGGGCAGTCAGATGGGCTGTATTGAATAGGAAGGGTTTAGAAGGATACGGGCCAAATAGGACGAGATTAGTTTAGGATATTTGGTCGGCACGGACGAGTTGGACCGAAGGGCCTGTTTCCATGCTGTACATCTCTATGACTCTACTTCGCAGTGCCAACAGTGCCAGGGAGGGGCTAGTGAACACTGCTGGGTGCCACAGGCATACCCAAGGGAAAGGAGGTAAATGAGGGAGGGGTGGGGGCTATTTTGAGAGAGCATGGAGGGAAGGGGACACGGCGGGAGTCCCTTTGATGGGCCTCAGAGAATGGCAAAGGAAATTTAAACCTCGTTTGTGCCACCTCAGCCAACACAGAGTTGAAACAGCCAAATGTCACCCAAGGTGTGGATGCCCCCAAATCCCCTTGGACTTGGGTAAAATGCCCGTGAGTGGGGCTGATGCCCTTAATGAGGCATTTATTGGCCTCGGGAGGTCCAAAACAGGATGGACCACTAATGACTGCCCCACCCCGTTAACATTTTACACAAGCCAGGGCGGGGTGGAAAAGATTTTGTACACTCCCCCTACCCCCGCAAACCCCTTCTTCAAACCACCCGGGGGGGTTGCAGTGTAACATCCAGCTAGCATCATTGCCTTGATGGTCATGGGCAGTGAAGAAGCAATGAGAATCCTCAAGCCAATGGTGCATTGACATGCTGATCTGGAACACACTCTGTGTGTTTAACACATGGGTTTAACAGGTGGCCAGGCATCAGGTGTATCCTTGATTTCCCACCATATTCTCCCCCGGGGTCATGCTTTCTCATACCTTCATCGCTGCTGAATTATTGGGATGAACGAGGAGGCTGTATTGTGAGAAAGCAGCTTTTAACATGTAGCTCAGTTCAATCAGGCTGGTGGGAAAAAAAATTACGCAAGGGCTTCTTTGGCACTAATCTGGTTCACAATGACCTGCAACCATCTTTTTTGGCTGGTTAATGAACTACAACTAACTAACCTTTTCAAAGCTGTAAAGTCAATATTTCTAATGTAAGTGGTTGGGTAGGTGGAACAGAATGAACTGCAAAACTGTAATGCAATTCAAGGGGTTCAGATGGTTTACAGGATAATGGATACAGGGGTGTGTGCTACAGACTGGAATCTAATCAGGAGGTTCAGATGGTTTATATGTAGAACAGCAGACCCCTGGGAGTGAGTTACAAGCTGGAATGTATGTGTCAGTAGCTGCTGTAAAGGGCAGAGGCCATAGGAGTGACTGGAGACCTTCAGGGTCTATTGATCGGGAGGAGTGATTAAGATGGGAAGACCTTTCTGCTTTAATTAGAAAGGAAAGAAGGAAAATGTTGGGAAAGCACTGCAAGTCCCGTTGTATTCAGTCCTTGCACTTGTCGGCAAAGCTGAGCTGGCCCCCTCCCTTCACACCAATTGCTTTGCTTCCCGTACGATTGCAACCTTTTCCGCTTAATCTTCAGGTTTTCAGCCGTTTATAAATGTATTTATTTGAATTTGGGCTATTTCGGTCAACTGTTGAGTCAGACCTGGAGAAACTAGCTGCAGGTTTGTGAACTGTTGCTTTAAGAAAAACTGAAACGTCGCTGTTTTTTAAAAAAAAGTAAAACCTTCTACACAAAAGTGGTGAATAATGAAAATCAATTTGTCAGGTTGGACTGACCTTATCACAGATTTCGGTTTTGACTAAGGCATCACCTTGGCTACGGTTGCAACCACTGTCTTGGATTTGGAAATGAGAATCCAGCAAAGGGAACACAAGGCGATTGAAGCTGATAATTTGTGGTGGGGTGGGGGTAAGAAATACAGACTGCATTAGTAATTCCACAGAGGGTTCCTTTGTAAAGATCCAGCTATTGACTGGAGGGGGAAGGGTGGATTTGGGATGGGGGGGGGTGCTCAGAGAGGCCGGCCAGACAATGACCCCCAGCCCCCTGACAGGAATGAGTCAGATTGGTTTTGAGTTCACTTCATGTGTACAGAAGGTTGGAGGGGGTGGTAGCGAGGAGGAATATCTTTGTTAAACTATTGCCTAGCAACATAAAGGGGGTGGGGAGTGGGGAGGAGTGTGGCAGGGGCAGTGGGAGGAGGGGAGTGGTGGCTGGAAAGGAGTTCTTGCTCTTATCAGTCTTAGTGCTGAGACGTAGAGAACTAAAGGACAGGTAGACTTAAAGAGAGGATCACAATTCATTCCTCCTTCTGTTTCTGAGGCTACAAAATCAAGCCTCTGAGAGGACACTTGAGCAGGAAACCCATGTTTGTTGCACCCCTGTGACGTTTTGATGGTCTAAATGGAAGGAATGATATTTTGTGGCTGAGCTTAATTCAATCAAGAAAGGGAAAGAGAGAGAGAGAGAGGGAGAGACACTGCTTCTCAACCTAAGCTTCTTGGGTTACAAGCCTTTCTTTTTTGTAAAAGAAGGCAAATTACTCCCTACTTCCTCTCCTCCCCGCCCCCATGGCAAAAGAAAACCATCACAGATCAAGTTAATGACTGCAAGCAACCGTTTTGGCAAAAAAAAAACGAAAGGGATTCCTCTTTCTGCCCTTAAGTGTGGGTCTGAGGAAGGGGACAACAGGTTCCTTGCAAGCTCACCTCACTGCGCCTTGCTACGGTGCTGTAAAGACTTTGAAAGGCAAGATAATTACTTGGAAAAGACATGGTGGTGTTTATAAACAGAAAGTTGGAATCCTTCATTCAGTTCTTCAAGAAAAAGGGTGAGTGCAACTTTGCCTGGTGCTGGTGTTGTGTGGCTGTGTAAAGAGGCTGGGAGTGAAGGAATTTCTGTCGTTGCTCAGGGACACAGCTGAAATTTCTTTAATTGTTCCACCACTTGCAGACATGGGGTTGCGGAGCACCTACTGAAGTTGGGAAGGATTCCTTGCTTTTGTGTAGAAAAGCCGGGAAGCTGCAGGGCGACGGAATGGAAGAGTGAGGAGTTCCGTAGTTTCACAGGGCAAGAAATGATTGAAGATGTTGGTGCACAGCAGCTATTCGACTATTAATATCAGCACTCTGTAGGGCAACCAGGAATAAGGTATAAATGCTAGTTTTGATTTCTCAGAAGCCCAATCCCAAAAATTAAATTTTAATAAGCACTTCAACCTATGTCTCTTTGAGAGTCATAGAGATGTACAGCACGGAAACAGACCCTTCGGTCCAACTCGTCCATACCGAACAGGTATCCTAAATTAATCTAGTCCCATTTTCCAGCTTTTGATTGATATTCCTCTAAACCCTTCCTATCCATGTATCATCCAAATGCCTTTCAAAAGTTGTAACTGTACTAGCCTCCACAACATCCTATGGCAGCTCATTCCATACACACACCACTCTCTGCATGAAACCATTGTCCATTAGGTCCCTTTTAAATCTTCCCCCTCTCACCTTAAACCTATGCCCTCTAGTTTTGGACTCCCCTTCCCTCAGGAAAAGACCTTGGTTATTCACCATACCCATGCCCCACATGATTTTATAAACTTCTAAAAGTCATCCCTCAGCTTCTGATGCTCCAGGGAAAATGGCCCCAAGTCTACTCAGTCTCTCCCATCAGCTCAATTCCTCCAATTTCTGCCATTGATAGGCACCTGATATACTATATAACCAGATAAATAAAGGTATAGGGTTCAGGCTCTAAACCTTTGTTCTGTCTGTATCCATAGTAACTGCCGTAGCCCAACAGATCTCACTGGTCACTCCCCTGAAAGTGAATGTTGAAACAAGCTTTGTGTCCCAGCAGGAGGAGGTGTGTTTAGTCTGAATGGGGATGGAAGGATATTGTGTCAGATAGTGCCTTTAGAGTTTATTTGAGTTCCTGGTTTCGACAGAAATAGCAACTTGGGTGGAAGGGATCAAGGATGAGAGACCACAGATCGAAATCAGGAAGCAAATGATTTATAACAGAGAGCAAGAAAAGTTCCAACACAAAGTGCTCCTAGTACTGGAGGTTCGAGGCAGAGATCATGTCAACAGTAGAGGGAGGAAGAAAGAAGTGGGGTTGAAAGGTTAAGCAACAGGGTAAGCAAACAACATTTGAACAGTTTGCTTATGGGAAACGTAGACCCCAGCAGGAACTTTATGGGCTGAATGACCTCATTCCACGTTGTATATTACATTAGCAGGAGCACGACAGCTCAGTGGTTAGCACTGCTGCCTCACAGCACCAAGGATCCAGGTTTCTTTCCAGCCTCAGGTGACTGCCTGTGTGGAGTTTACACATTCTCCCCGTGTCTGTGTGGATTTACTCCGGTTTCCTCCCACAGTCCAAAGATGTGCAGGCTAGGTAGATTAGCCGCACTAAATTGCCCATAGTGTCCAGGGATGTGTAGGTTAGATGGGTTAGCCATGGGAAATGCAGGGTTACAGGGAAGGGTAGAGGGGTTGGGTCTGGGTGGGATGCTCTTTGGATAGTTGATGTGGACTCGACAGGCCGATTGGCCTGTTTCCACACAGTAGGTATTCTATGATTGAGTCATCTCTCTATATGTGGAGGCTGCTATGCATCAAAATACACTCTCAGAAACAGGCCATTTGGCCCATTGTATCAGTACTGACTGTTTGAAAGAGGCAACCATGCAACATAGAAAAATAGATCCTTCGGTCCAACTCGTCTGTGCCATCCAGATATCCCAATCTGACCTAGTCCCATTTGCCAGCATTTGGCCCATATCTCTCTGAACCCTTCCTACTCATATACTCATCCAGATGCCTCTTAAATGTTGTAATTGTACCAGCCTCCACCACTTCCTCTGGCAGCTCATTCCATACACACACCACCCTCTGCGTAAAAAAGTTGCCCGTCAGGTCCTTTTTAAATCTTTCCCCTCTCACCTTGAACCTATTCCCTCTAGTTTTGGACTCCTCCTCCCTGGGAAAAGATCTTGGCTATTCACTCTAACCATGGAGTTGTCCACTTCACCTGCCCTGTCCCCATAAAACTACAATTATATAATGCTTTACACATCCACCAGACATCTCAATGTGCTTTGCAGTCAATGAAGTCCTATTGAAGTGTAGTCACTGTTGCAGTGTAGGAAACGTAGCGGCTAATTTGCACCCAGCACTGGAATGTCTGCCTGGATTTTGCTGCTCAAGCCCTGGTTGAATCTTCTTCTGTTCAGACAGTGCATTCACACCCTCCCCAGAGAGCCTCAAGGGAGCTCTACAATGAGGACATAGAAGCTGACATCTATTGCGCGCTGCTGGGCAAAAGGCGTTGCGACCGCTAGGGTAAGAATCTGGAAAGTGCACTGATGCTGGAGCTGTCTGGCTGCTTTTAAGGAGTGCTCTCGAAAAGCAGTTGTCAGTTTTCAAAGGTTTACCCTGGAGTTGTGATAACAAGCATGGGGCTGGATGAACACAGCAGGTCAAGCAGCATCACAGGAGCAGGAAAACTTGACGTTTCGGGCCTAAACCCTTCATCAGAAATGGGGGAGGGGAAGAGGGTTCTGAAATAAATAGGGAGAGAGGGTGAGGCGGATAGAAGATGGATAGAGGAGAGGATAGGTGGAGAGTTGGGTTTTCATTCAGCAGGATAAAAAGCTGCTCCGACAGTCAGTCTAGAGTTTGCGATCTGCTTAATTTGGCGGATGAAAGTTATCAGCAAGCCCTTCCAACTCAGTCAGAGATGGTAAGAACTGTCAGTGCTGGAGTCAGAGATAACACCGTGTGCAGCTGGAGGAACACAGGCCAGGCAGCATTAGAGGAGGGAAGGAATTTGGACCCGACCTGAAACGTCAGTTTTCCTGCTCCTCTGATGCTGCCTGGCCTGCTGTGTTCCTCCAGCTCCACACTGTGGTATCCCTTCCAACTCGGTGACTGGTAGCCATGATGTGGAGGTGCTGGTGTTGGACTGGGGTGGACAAGGTCAGAAATTACACGACACCAGGTTATAGCTTTCAGAGTGTAACTTCACTTCACCTGACAAAGAAACTATGTTCCGAAAGCTTGTGATTTCAAATGAATCTGTTGGACTATAACATGGTATCATCTGATCTAACTCAGTGACTGAGAGACCATGAAATCGAATGGAACTCGTTTCCTTTGCAGTGTCACATTTTAACCCTTTTTAACACTTGTTCTTATTTGGTGTTTGCTGCTTGTATGCTGAAGCCTGCATTTGGAGATGGGATTGATGGCTGTACCAGGGATTAAGGTTCCTGTGAGAGATCTTTGTGGCACTTTCCTTTTGTTTCACTGCTGTGTTGTGCCCATGCATTACAATTCTGCAATTCAATATGCACTATACGACAAGGAACTGGCTCTCAGCATAATTTGCATAATGCTGAAGCTCTAAGAAATGTGGTAACACAGTATAGAGCTGGAGAAGCACAGCAGGCCAGGCAGGATCAGAAGAGCAGGAAAGTTGACGTTTCGGGTCAGGACCCTTCTTCAGAAAATTTTCTGAAGAAGGGCCCTGACCGGAAACATAGCTTTCCTGCTCCTCTGATGCTGCCTGGCCTGCTGTGTTCATCCAGCTCCACACTGTGTTATCTCTGACTCCAGCATCTGCAGTTCTTGCTACTCTAAGAAATGTGTCAGCGTAGTTTACCCAGCTCAGTGAAATACAGTAAGCACTGTAACACAGTCCTGATTTATACAGTGCAGGGTTTACGGTCAGCAGACTTACGTACACTCTGGTTGCACTGTGAATGCTTTCTAAAATGTGGCGGGGGGAGGTGGGTGAGTTGCGGGAGACCCTACATATCGCTTTGACACGTTGGAGGGGTCAGTCATAGATTGTTCTGCAGGAACAGGATCTCTTCCAGTTACTTTCTGAAACTCTCAACAATGTTACCCCACCCTGAAATGGCTTGCAAGCCCAGCTGTTGGGACACATTCTGGGGATGCAGTGAGCTTTAGCCTCTGTCACCAAGTCACCCAGGGTTAAATAGGTCCTGGAGGGTATTCCAGTAATGCAGCTCAGCCCAGTTCAATATATTGGAAATATATATCATTTTATTCCTCTTCAAATCCTTAACATACTAAGTCCTCCTTGGGTTTGATTCCAAAGGACGATTAGTTTCCTTTAGATCTGGGATGATGCAGCAGGTCCCAAATATGGCAAGACAGGAGGGTGTAACCTTCCACACATCAGCAGCTGAACAATGCCCACTTGGAGGCAGTCATAAGACCATAACGTATAGAATCAGAATTAGGCCATTCGGCACATTAAGTCTGCTCTGCCATTTGATCATGGCTGATATGTTTCTCAACCCCATTCTCCTGCCTTCACCCATTAACGCTTGATCCCCTTACCCATCAAGAACCTATCTATCTCTGTCTTAAATACACTCAATGACTTGGCCTTCACAGCCCTCTGCGGTAATGAGTTCCACAGATCCACCAGCCTCTGGCTGAAGAAATTCCTCCTCATCTCAGTTCTAAAGGGTCATCCCTTCACTCTGAGGCTGTGCCCTCAGGTCCTAGTCTCCCTTACTAGTGGAAACATCTTCTCTATGTCCACTCTATCCAAGCCTGTCAGTGTTCTGTAACTTTCAGTCAGATCCCTCTCATCCTTCTAAACTCCATCGAATATTGACCCAGAATCTTCAACCGTTCCTCATATTACAAGGCCTTCATTCCCAGGATCATTCTTATGAACCTCCTCTGAACCCATCCTAAACCAGCATATCCTTCCTTAGGGGGCCTAAAACTGCTGACAGTGTTCCAAATGTAGTCTGACCAGAGCCTTGTACAGTCTCAACAAGTATGGAATCAAAGAATGGTTGCAGTATGGAAGGAGATAGTAAGAACTGCCAATGCTGGAGTCAGAGATAACACCGTGTGGAGCTGGAGGAACACAGCAGGCCAGGCAGCATTAGAGGAGCTTGAAAGTTGATGTGTCAGGCCGGGACCCTTCTTCTCTTTCTGAAGTAGCCAATAATCCCCTTTTATTGGAAGTGTACTTCACAATGTAATGTACGAATCTCAGGTGCCGACTTGCACAGAGCAAACTCCCACAAACAGCAGTGTGATAATGACCTGATAACCGGGCTTTCTGTTTGTTGATTGAAGGATAAATATTGGCCAGGGAATAATTCCTTGGTTCATTTTGAAACAGTGGTTTGGCACGTTTTTTTGTCTCATTGAAGGACAGCAGCTGTGACTGTGCAGTGCTTTCTCAGTACTCTGGAGCGAGAGCTTTGAAGTTTGCACTCAGACCCTGGATTGGGACATGAACCTAGGACCTTCTGACCCAGAGGTGCTACCACTGAGCCAAGGCTGACACTGCATCGATACAGTTCTGTCGGAGGGATGTTGTTTGAGAGAGAACCTTTTGCCGGGATAAAACAGCATGTTGCTGTGGGATAACGTGACAGCTGTACTTAGGGAGAATACTCCTGGGACAAAATCCAGTGAAGTTATGTAGGTGGAGCTGAGAAATCAGAAAGGGACAATCACCTATTTGGATTGTATTATAGGCCCTACAGTAGTCAGCAGGAGATTGAGAATCAAATATGTGAGGAGATTTCAGATATAATGGGTACCGTTCTGGTCGCCCTTCTATAGGAAGGATGGTGTAAAACTTGAAAGGATTCAGAAAAGATTTATACAGATGTTGTCAGGTTTGGAGGGTTTGTGCTGTAAGGTGAGGCTGAACAGGCTGGGTTTTTTTTCCCTGAAGCATTGGAGGCTGAGCGGTGACTTGTAGAGGTTTATAAAATCATGAGGGTCATGAATAGGGTGAATAGCCAAGGTCTTTTCCCCAGGGTAAGGGAGACCAAAACTAGAGGGCATAAGATTAAGGTGAGAGGGGAAAGATTTAAAAAGGACCTGAGGGGCAACTTTCTGATGCAGAGATGCCGGAGGAAGTGGTGGTGGTAGGTGCAATTACAATATTTAAAAGGCATCAGGATGGGTACATGAATAAGGAGTGTTTGGACTGATATGGGCCAAATGCTGGCAAACAGGACTGCGTCAGATTGTGATGTCTGGTCTGCGCAGACGAGTTGGACCAAAGGGTCTGTTTCCATGTTGTATGAATCAATGGTTCTATGTAACGGTGGCCTTGACATCTTTCATGACCTCCTGAGAGTGTGGCAGTTGGCATTTAACATCCCATTTGATGCACACCTTCTCTGACAATGCAGCAGTCCCTCAGTACTGTATTGGGAACTTAAGCGTAGATGATGTGCTCTGGGGTGGGGTTTGAAGCTGCAACCTTTTGACTCGGGGGCGATAGTGAACCATGAGCACTGAGCTCAGATTTAGTTTGATTCTAGAATCCAGCCGTTTGTGTTGCTGGACGCAGTAGGTGCCGTAGTCCTTGGTAACACGGAGCCCTGTGTGAGTCTGCTGTTGGAATAAGGGAGCCAAGGTGGATGCTGGGAAGTTGTTTCCGTTGGGTGGGGAGACTAGGACCCGTGGGCACAGCCTTAGAATTAGAGGGGGTCAATTTAGAACGGAAATGAGGAGACATTTCTTCAGCCAGAGAGTGGTGGGCCTGTGGAATTCATTGCCACGGAGGGCAGTGGAAGGTGGGACGTTGAATGTCTTCAAGGCAGAGATTGATAAATTCTTGATCTCGCAAGGAATCAAGGGCTACGGGGGGAGTGCGGGTAAGTGGAGTTGAAATGCCCATCAGCCATGATTAAATGGCGGAGTGGACTCGATGGGCCGAATGGCCTTCCTTCCACTCCTATGTCTTATGGTCTTAAGGTGAGCAGCACTAGTTCCCACAAGCCGCAAGAATCTGCTGGATAAATACAGCTGGGGGTTTGCTGTGTAGAATTGATTTGCTCAGCTGGAAGATGGTGACAAAGCTGCTTGTGTGATGATGGTTCCGTGAGCAGAGTGAAATGAACTGGTCCCCAGGGCAGCAGCACTTTATGGAAATGGATACCTGACACTAATAATGGACTGACACCAGAACAAAAGGGAGGCCAGTGATGATTGTGTCAGCAGGACGCAGGCTGTTTGTTCAGAGACTGTTCGCCTGTTGCCCGCTTTATAAGCTTTACAACAGGCTTTAATATCAAACAGTCACCCTTTGACACTGACTGCAGTGCCCATGTCCCAAGCTGCTGGTCTTGGCACTGCCAAGAAGCTTTCCAACTTCTGTTCAGCCGACATCCGCATCTTGGCAACCTTTCTTGGATTCTTCCGGAGGCTCCAGAAATCAAAAGTCAATGCCCCCTTATGAGCAACACTTGGTCAGGGAGGAGAGAAAGAATCATAGGATGGTTATAGGTTAGAAAGTGGCCATTCAGTCCGTTGATCCTCTGCTGGCTCTCTGCAACTGCAGTTCAGCTAGTCCCAGTCAACATCCCTTCCCCGTACCCCTGCAAATATTTCCTCTTCTGATAATTATACAATTCCTTTGTCAAAGCCATAGTTGTATCTGCTGCCATCGCACTGTCAGATCTACAGGTTCTGATCTTAGCTGTGACACAGACTTTTCCTTAAATCACTTCCAGTTCCTTAAATCAGCATCCTCTGGTTCTCAATCCTTCCATCAATGAAAACATTTACTTTTTCTCCAGGAAGGACAATGGATTAGTGGTGATGTCACCAAGTTAGATATTCATGGCGAGACTAATGCTCTGGGGGCAGGGGTTGGTGGTGGGTGGGGGGAGTGTTGTTGGTGGTGGCGGTGCAGTTGGGAGTGCTATGGTGAAGGTTCAAATCCCACCGCGGCAACTGGTGGACTTTGAATCCAACGAGTAAATCTGGAATTGAAAGCTAGTCTCAATGATGGTGATCATGAAACTATCATCAATCACCGTAGAACCCCATCTGATCCTTTAGTGAGCCATCCTTGCTCAGTCAGGCCTATGTGTGACTTCAGATCCCCAGCAATGTGGCTGACTCTTGGCTTTGCTCTGAAAATGCTGAGCAAAGACACACTGAAATCCCACAAAAGAATTCAAAACATAATTCCGTCCAGACTCTTGATCATTTTGAATTCATTGTCAATCTTCTCTTTCAAGTGACACCCCGGTCTATCCAAGTTCCTCATTTCTTGAACCATCCCCATCAACTTTTACTGCATCCTCACATTGTTACGGAAGTGTGCTATCCAGAAATGGATTTTTTTTTTTTTCTTTATTCGTTCATGGGATGAGGACTGGCTGGGCAGCATTTATTGCCCATTTCTAATTCCCCAGAGGGCAGTTAAGAGTCAACCACATTGCTGTGGGTCTGGAGTCACATGTAGGCCAGACCAGGTAAGGAAGACAGTTTCCTTCCCTGAAGGACATTAGTGTACCAGATGGGTTTTGCTGACAATCGGCAATGGATTCATGATTCATGATTCAGCCTGAAGCTGCTGTATGAGGAGGAAAAACAATCAGAACAAATGTTCAAGACATGATTGCTCACCTCCTGAGGGGGAATTTGTAAAGTCATAGGACGGCTAATGTGAGATTCCAGTGTCAGAGCAAACTCTCACTGGCCGTGACGTAGGAATGAAGCACGCTTGGAAAACTGTCACCCTGATTCAGTGACCAATTTTACAGTCAATTACAGTTCATAGGAGCGCTGCAGCAATGCAGTGCCAAAACATTCCACGATCAAGGTAATTTGGGAAAGGCAGGGAAGTGGCACTCAAGCTGAGATGATTGTTGCTACCTCTCTATCTCTTTGTCTTTCTTTCACCATCTCCCTCCTTCATCCCAGTTTACCTGATCCTTTCTAACAGGCTGGAATTTCTGCAGCAATTTCCTAGTTTGTCCTGGCTGTTACTCTTGCACCCACTGAAAACAGGACAGGAAAACACAATTGCACCTCAAGCCAACAGAGGTACTTTTGCTCTGCATTGAGGCCACACTGAATGGATAGTAGCTCACCATATCTTAGGTGTTATTGGGACATTCGATACAACAGTAAGACTTCCTGAGATTAGGCTTGTGACTTCCTGGAACTCAGTTGTCTTATGTGGTATGTTTATTGCATTTTCAAAGTGGATACCGCAGGATGGACACTCTCCTAAGAAAGTGATCACAATTGGTTTGCGAGTTCCTGGTCCCTCTCAAATTTCCTACTAATGCTGTATTGAACTGTGACCAGACCTGAAATCGTTTACAGCTGATCAATAATTCAACAAAGATTTCCAGGAAGGCTGAGATCACGACTGAGGAATTGTAACAAATCTTTGGTTGCTGTACTGGGCAGCTGGTTGTACCGGGCCAAATCGCATGGGGTCAAGTTGGGTGGAGCTGGGTCGAGTTGGATCAGGTTCACTCAAGCTAGTTGGACAAGTGGAGTCAGACTGCTTTGAGTCAGTTTGGGATGAGTTAAGTCAAGTTGGGTTGGGTCGGGTCAGGTTGAGTTGAGTTGGGTCGGGTTGGGTTGAGTTGAGTTGGGTCGGGTCGGGTTGGGTTGGGTTGAATTAAGTTGGGTCGGATAAAGTCGGATTGAGCCCCATTGGGTGGGATTGAGTTGAATCAGGTCAGATTGAGCCAGTTTGGATCTGGTTGAGTCGAGGTGGGGTGGGTCGGGTTGAGGAAGGTCCGGTCAGGTCAGGTCAGTGTGGGTCAAGTCTAGCCTAGGTGGCCAGGTCTGAAGTGGATTGGGTGAGCTCGGGTTGTGTCTCTTCTCATCGGATAGGCCTATGGGGAAAGGGGAAGGGACTGAGATTCATTGGACTGTTCCTTTGATACAATGAACCAAATGCTCTGAGTGGTTCTGCATCAGTCAGACTGAGATAGTTTCCTCTTCCTTTCTAGCCGTCTCTAACCTGGATGAAGAGAGCAGGTGGACGGTCCACTATAAGGCATCGTGGCACCAGCAAGAGAATGTGTTCCTCCCGTCGAGCCGGTCTCCCTGTGTGGAGGATCTGCACCGGCAAGCCAAGGTTAACCTGAAGACCGTGCTGCGAGGTAAGGGCTGTTTCTCCTCTCTCCTTTCCTTCCTAAACTTAACCCACTTCCCCAAAATCCCCACCACCCTTTTCGCTCAAATTTCCAAACCCTTATTGAAATAACCAAACACCTGTTGCAGAAATGTTAGGGCGTTAACAAGACTAATTTTGCACTGACAAAGTGAAACGGGGGCAGGGTGCATTGGCAGCTCTGTATTTCACATCATCCCTTTTTTTTCGGGAAAGGCCAACTGTGTATGGTGTGAAACAGATCTGCCCATCTGCAGTGAGTCTGACCAATATGGGCCACCCTTGTCCCCAAATAGTCAAGTCAGGTTGAAGGCATTGTGTATCTTTTTGGTCCCCTTATGTAAGGAAGGATGTACTTGCAATAGAGGGAGTGCAGCAGTGATACATGGGATGATGGGATAGATGTATGAGGAGATATTGAGGAGGCTGGTATTCTGTACCATTTCAAAGAATGAGAGGTGGTCTCACGGGAGCGTACAGCATTCTTACTGGGCAAATACAGGAAGAATGTTTCCATTGTTGGGGAGACAGGGGCTTCTGCCTTGGTCTGTATCCAGGCGACACACCCTCTGAATAATATGTAGGGTTAACGTGGGGAAAATCTCTTTATTCAAAGGGTGGCAGTGTCTTTAGAATTCTCCGCCCCTGTGGGCTACAGAAGCTCACTCATTGAGTATATTCAATACATTTCTAGCTGTGAAAGGTATCAAAAGAGATATGGGGGACAGAGCAGGAACATGGTGTGGAGGTTGAAGATCAGTCAAGATCTAGCTGAAAGACAGAGCAGGCTCGAGTGGCTGACTCCTTCTATTTCCTTCATTCCTCTGTTCCTAAGTCCACGGTCTGTTTTCAGAGGAAGCCGGATTAGCGCATGAACAAAGAAAGGAAGAGAAGGATGTGTTGATGAAGTTGGATGAAGGAGGATGGGAGGAGGCTCACAAGGAGATGTACACCAGCATGCAACAGTTAGGCTGAAGGTGCCGTGCTGTACAGACTGTGTAATACTCTATAGTACCATGAATAATTAAATTAAAAGACATTTACAGTGAAACAACAAAATCTCATTGCAACATTAGAAACATGAGAGTTCAATATCACAATGTTGCAGCATGTGCCTATTCCCTGTGGTGCCAAAATGATATCGGAAACTGGGAGAGATGAAAAACCTGAGGGTCAGGAGTGGGGAGAGAAAGGAAGATGAGCTAAAGTGTGGTGTTACTGCCGAGTTAATTTGCTCTGGTTTATACTGTGTCTACCTTTACCCTAGGGCAGTTAACAGACATGAACTGTCTCCATGTTGCCTGTTGGATTCAGTAACATCTGAAGTGCTGGAGTGACATTGTGAGGGGTCAGGAGAAGGGGAGGAGGACTCTGCAGCAATCTGTGTGGCCCAGCAAATTCCCCAGGGTTTGGAGTCTTTGTAGTACAGCAGGAGGCTACTCGGCCCATATATTCCATGCTAGTTCTCTGTAGAGCATTCAAGTCAGGCCCATTCATCTTGCTTGAGTCCTGTAACTTCTAGAAGTCCATTTCCCTCAAGTGACATCCAGTCTCACTACTGTGTGTGTGTACACTTCTTCATCGGCAGAGAGAGAGGACATAGGAGCAGGAGTGGACCATTCGGCCCATCAAGCCTACTCCACCATTCAATACAATCAGGAGTGGACTGATCTTGAACCACTCTTTAACCCATTCCTCATATCTCTCGAATCCTTGAGAGACCCGAGGTCTGTCTGTCCCAACTTTAAATATATCCAATGACTGTATAGCCACGTCCCTCTGGGATAGTGAATTCCTAAGGTTCACAACTCTTCTAGTGATACAATTTCTCTACGTTTCAACCCTAAATAATCGGCCCCTTATCCAGAGACACTGCTCCTGTTGTAAATACCCCACCAGGCTAACAACTGCTCTGTACCCACTGTTGACCCCCTTTACACTCTTGTATGTTTCATCTCTCATTCCTCTAAACGACAGGGAATTTTGTCCCAACTTACTCTGCTTCTGATCGACCCCCTCTTCCCAGGAACTAAGCTAGTGAACTTTGGGCTGTGACCCATTCAATGCTAAATATGGAGACTAAAATGCTCACGGTATTCCAGATGTGGCCTTGCCAAATCCCTTTCCAGTTACAGCAGGTTTTCTCCATTACTATCCTCCTTATCCCCCTGCAATAAAACCCAACATGCCACTTGGTTTCCTAATTGCTTGTACCACCTGCATGCTAACTTACCATGTTTCTTGGATTTGTACGTCCAAGTCAATCTGCCATCTATATTTATGAGTTTTGTGCCTTCAAAAAGTATTTTTGCTTTTCTATTCCCACCAGCAAAGCCTCTCAGATCCCACGATATACTTCATTTGTAACTTGTTGCCCAGTTATTGTACCTGTCTGTTCCTTGTCAGCTCCACTGTGTACAGATGCCACTTGCATGTGATCAGAAAATGCAGTGACTTAGAGTAAAAACTTTGTTGGAAAGCCATCAGTGTAGTTACTGTTGTAATGTAGGAAATGCAACTGCACTCAAACAATATTCAAACCGCGGTGTCTTAATGACCAGATATTCTGTTTTGTGATGTTGATGGAGAGATAAATGTTGGAATGGACACCAGGGATAACTTCACCAATCTTCCATATCATGCACAGGATATTTTACCTTCACTGGAGAAGGAAAACAGGGCTCCTGTTTAAAATTTCATCTAAAGGGTAGTTCTTTATTTATTATTTCAAAAATATACTTTATTCATAAGAAATCTTTGTATATATACATTGACATAAAGGCAGTTTGGTTCTGCACAGGGCGCTTTTCAAGTAAGCACAAAACGTTGCAGTTTGACTATACATAAAACCAAAGACCTCTCTTACACATACACTACTAATACTTACATATATTTGACACACTACAAGGGTCCAATAATAGAACGGACCCCTATTTATCTTCAGCAGGGAGACCTCAGACACTGGTCTTTCCCCACTGCGCATTGGCAGCAGCTGCCCCAAGCTTTAGTGCACCCCTTAGCACGTAGTCCTGCACCTTGGAATATGGCCAGTCTGCCACACTCAGTCAAGATTAACTCCTTGTTCTGGAAAACCAACAAGGTTCGGTCAGACCAAAAAGCCAAATTAACAGACCTCCAGGTGCTGTCAATATTTGTTGCAGTGTGCATCCCCAGGGAACAGGCTGTAGAGCATAGAGTCCCGTATCACAGAGCTGCTCGGGACGAACCTTGACAAAAACTGTTGCTTCTTCCTCCTGACATCCTTTGCAAGGGCACATTCTAGAGGAGATGTGTTACAGTCTCAACCCCACCGCAGCCACTTCGAGGGCAGTGTGCCATGGCACAGACCAACTGGGTGTATATAAAAGACCTCACAGGTCAGGCGCTTCTCACCACCAGCCAAACAATGTCCTGGTGCTTGCTGGAAAGTTCTGGTGATGAGGCATCCTGCCAAATGACTTTGACAGTCTGCTCAGGGAACCACGCAACGGGATCCACCCTCTCCTTTTCCCACAGGGTCTCGAGGACGCTACGTGCTGACCACTTCCTGATGGACTTGTGGTCCAAGGTGTTTTTCTTTGCAAATTTCTCTACGAAGGACATTCCACGGCAGCGAGGCCGCTCCCATCCTTTGCCACACTGGGTACAGGTTAAACCTCGGTACATAGTGACACTTGGTTGTGTACCGAGGGTCTACGCACAGCTTGCTGCAGCCACACACAAAGGTGACCATCAGGGTGAGGGTGGCATTGGGTATGTTCTTCCCCCCCTACCCCCATCCAGAGTTTTGTACATTGGGTTCCTGCTGACCTCGTCTGTCTTAGGCTTCCAGATGAAATGGAAGATGGCTCGGGTGACTGAAACAGCACAGTTTTGGGGAATGGGCCAGACCTGTGCTACGTACAGCAACAGGGAGAGTGCCTCACACCTGATGACCAGGTTCTTACCCGCAATGGGGTATCTCTGATGTTGCAGCACTCCTCCAGTAGTGCGCCATGGTGTTGGCTCTAGTGTCAGGAATGGGACTTGAACCCACACCCTCAGAGACAGAGTGAGCATGCTTTGATGTTTGGGTTGCTGAGCACAACTCCTTGTTTGACTTTTCTCCACTTGTATGTAGAGCCTAGAATTTGAGACTATTTTTCCAATTTTCTGCACAATGCTTTATCCATCCACTCGCTCAACAGCATAAGCACTGCAGTCTCAAAAACGTGACTCAGATTTATCACAATTTGCATTTATGTAGTGCCTTGAGCAAAGTGAAGCACTGTACATGCATTATCAAATGAAAATTGACACCAGGCTAATTAAGGAGATACCAGGACAGAAGAGGAAGTGAGTTTTTGGTAAGCTTTGTGAGCAGGAGGAGAGATGGCGGAGGAGAGGTTTAGAGAGGGAATTGCAAAGCTTAGAACACAGGCAGCTGAAGGCATGGTCACTAATGGTGGAGTGATGGAAATCGGAAACTAGAGAAACGCAGAGAACTTGGAGGGTCGCAGGGCTAGAGGAAGTCACAGAGATAGGGAGAAATGATGCAATGAAAGAATTTGAACCTAAGATTGTGAAACCTTGCACTTTAACTGGTGAATGGCGCTTGCTCTGCAATGTACAAGCTAATGGGCCAGGTTGGAGCAGAGTTCTGGTGTGGAGTGTGGACTGTGTGACTTCAGCCAGTTCTTAGGGCTTGTCTACAAAATGCAGTTATTGAACAGGTCTGCTAGCAGCTGCAACAGACCGAATGCCCTCAAAATAAATTAAGAATATAATCTAGACCATAACTTCTCTTCATTTTAAAACCAAGTATAAAGCATTGCATTACAGATGCAATTCGATTGGTCAAACTATTTGGCATTAAGCAAAACACACTTTATTTTAACTGTATTGTAAAAATACAGACAAAATAAAAAACAAAGGAAAGAATTGGCTTCACTGTAACCCTATCAAACCGCTTAACAAAGCAATAGATGTATTAACTGCTGTTAATTTATTGTTCCGATATAGTGACATCCCATTACACACCCTTGGCAAAGGCAAATTCAGTAAAGTAGATGATCTCACATGCAATTCCAGCAGCAGGAAGAGTAGCCCAGCTTTTAGGTGTTACAGAGAGAAGAATAAGAGCTCCCACATCCCGTTTCAAGACCTCAGCAGCAACTGCTGAATGCTAAAGCTAAAATTCCTGGTTCTGTGAGAGCTTGACCACACCCATTCAGGCTGCTTCTTTTGTTCTAACTTTTTAACAAAAACCCCCCCCCAAAGGCCTCTCAAGATGTTTATTTCATTGGCTTTGGAGCACCTCTGCCTCAATCTCCCTTCATTAAAAGAAAGGACAAAGTATACGTCTTAAAGCCATAGTATCATTGCAAATAGGCCCAACATAAGCTGCATTATTACAGCCAGATTATTGAGTCTGTAGATCGATAGGACTGGCTTTCTTCAGTAATAAATGAAGAGGTGGATGAGTGTAAGGTATTACATGTCCATTTGTAGGGAACTGAAGCTTTGCCACTCTCAATTCTTGAGTAATGATGAACAGAAGAATCTCTGAAGTGAGCTGGGAGTTTGCAGATAACTGGTGTGGTGGCGCTTAGTGTTTAAGACAGATTGGTTCTGCACTGTTTCTCTTGCAGAGGTGTGTTGTCACCCTGGCGCTGAGATGTCTGCTCCATGGAAGGCAGAGTAAATAGCTTTGGGTCTTTTTTTAAAATGCTCAAAAGAAGCATTGGTGGGTGGAATCAAACTCTCACAGAACTGGGAACGTTTTTTAGTTTTGTTTTCAGTCAGTGAGAAGGCTTCTGCTGCTGCTGAGTTAACAGCTTAAGTTCTGTGCTGCTGATGTGAGGCTTTCCCTTAGAAATAAAAAGAGGCAGACTATTTCTTTCAGTATTTTGTTCTGCTGGACTGGAGAGAGGCAGCACGTGAGAATTTTAATTGTTTTGCTAAATCGCCTTGCCAAGCGGATGCTGTATGGTATGCTACCTACATTGGAATAGTTGATGATTAGTGGGTAAGCAATACATTATGTTGTTAAGTATTTCAATAGAGTTAAAGTTACGCCAAATCTTTTCTTTTAAATTTTAACTGTGTCTTAAAAATAAAGTGTGTGCCGAGTGGTGGACCAGTGAATCACATCTGGAACATAGCACCTATACTTCTCTTTAAATAGATACAAAAGTTTGGGTCGAGGCTATCTCCTTACTATATTTTGGTAGGGGAGTGCGATCTGGCCTATAACATTGGAGAAACCATTCCGTCTTTGAGTGGCTTTCTTTTTATTTCCTGTTAGGATGCTTAGATGTTTAATGAGTTTACAGATTAAGTTAGTACTGAGAGAGACTATCACAGGACTAGTGATCCAGAGACCCAGGATTATGTTCAAGTTTAGCCAACAGTTCAAAGTTCCGCTTTAGAATTCTCAAAACCTTTTGGGCAGATGGACGTTCCTGACATTGAAGGTCCTACTTTTCATTTGTTGGCGTTCCAGGAATACTCATTAATACCCCAGCCCACTGGAATCATGAGATTGTTGACTTGCTCGCCGAGCTGGCTTGTTTTTGTTCGGATGTTTTGTCACCATGCTAGGTAACATCGTCAGTGAAGCTGCATCAGAGGCTCCACTGATGATGTTACCTAGCAAGTCAACAACCTCACGCGCAACCCGAGCTACAGATCTTTGCCAAAGTGTTAACCACTGGAATCATGTTCATTGGTGCAATCTTGTTAGCTGAACATGGGGGATCACGTGGGTTCACAAACCCAATGATATCTATGTGCATTATCCCTGATGAGGTAAACTTCATCCTCCAAACTCTGCTGAACACAGACTTCATCGTAAAGGTGTCTTTTTGTGCAAACAGTTACAGTGCGCGGGTGAAGCCTGACCAGGTTGACCAGCTCACGGAAAGTTTCAGTCTTATGCAGCCTGGCTGCTTCTTATTAATCGCTTGCAATGTGAGGGCTGATGCGTCAATGAGCCAACAAGCCTGTCCAAGTGAGGTTAGCCACACTGACTGAGACAGGCAGATAGGCCTCAGCTCGAAAGGCAATCTTTTGTGAATGTATCCTTGTCCCATGCAAGCCATTGGTGAAAAACCATCAATTGTGTACATTCCCCTAGTTATGATGAAAGGTCATTGAGCTGACGGCGCATGACCTGCTACGGTGCATGAACTGCTGAGCTGCAGTAGTTCCTTAGATGTTTTAAATGTAAATGTGAGAGAGGCAGGTAAAGGTAAAGTAACCATAGTCCTATAGGACCGTAGCGCTGCTCTCTCGTTAGAGAGAGACGACTGGTGGTGGTTTAACGTGAGGGTCACCACGCCTCAGGTGAGCGGTGAAGTTGAGAAGGAGAGCCCTTCATGTTAACCTCAGCCAGTGTCGGGATTGAACCCATATTGTTGGCATCACTCTGCATTGCAAACCAAACATCCTACCAACTGGCAGTGTGTTCCACATCATTACAACTTGTAAGGTTTTCCTCTGGTTAAGAGACAAACTGTCTTTAATCTCAGGGACAGCTGATATTTCTCAGCATCGATGCCCTCAATAGTTGTGCCTACTCAGATGCCAGGAGCAGCTCATAACTCTCTTAGACACTGGGAACAGCACGGCTCAGTCACAGACACCAGGAACAGATTGTTTAGGTCTTAGACCCTGGAAACAGACAGTCTTGGCTGTGTAACACCTAGAAAAGCCCATCTCAGTCCCAGACACTGAAAACAACCTGTCTCATTGTCAGACATTGGGAATAGCCTTTCTCGTTCTCACACGTCCCAGATCAGGCTGTGTCCTTTTGCCAGACTCAGCAAATGGGCTGGGCTTTGCTCACTGAGCTTTCCCTTGACTGAAGGGCATGAAACTGTTTCTTAGCCTGTGTCACTCTGCAGATAGTTAGCGGAGTCGCAACACACCAGGGAACCTTCCTGTTGACCTAAATAGGATTAATAAAAAGAGGTGGAGGTAGTGGAAAGATTCACAATCACTATTGCATCAACCTTTTCACCTCCTCACACCTGAAAGAAATGTGTAGATGCTCCCCTTCTAGTAAATACGACAGATACCAGTGCATTGAACAAATCACTGTACTCCGAATTGAAGCAGAACATAAAGGAGTTTAAGTAGCTGTGATAACATAGTAGTTACATTACTGGTCCACTGTCTTGGATGGAATATTGATCTGAAGACAGAAATTCAGATCCAACTGTGACCGTTGTGAAATTTGCATTGAATTAATTAAATAAATCTAAATTTTTTAATAAAATGGTGGTGCCCAAAATAGTGACCACAAATCTACTGGATTCTAGTAGGCGCACATGTGATTCACTGATGCTCTTCAGGGAGAAATCTGCCATCCTTACCCACCCTTTCTTACATGTGCCCACAGCCTTTTGATTGAAGCACATCTGCCTTCTGTAGTAGCCTAGCAAGCCATTCAGTTACACTTAACAATGTGATCCACCAGCAACTTCACGAAGCGCAGTTAGATGGGCATTAAATGTCAGCTTTGACGGTGGTACACGTTTCCCATGAATGAACTGAATTATCATTCAGAAAAGGAGGGATTTATGTAAGGAATGGAGGACGTGGCTTTTTGGTAGGAGGGTGAGTGTGGTGGTGGAGGGTTGTTTTTCGGACTGGAGGCCTGTGACTGGTGGTGTCCCACAGGGAGCGGTACTAAGTCCACTTTTGTTTGTCATTTATATAAATGATTTAGATGTGAATAAAGGAGGCATGGTTAGTAAGTTCCCAGATGACACCAAAATTAGTGGTAGAGTCGACAGTGAAGGAGGTTATCTAAGAGTACAAAGAGATTTCTTCAATTGGGTCAATGGGCTGAGGAGTGGCCGATGAAGTTTATTTTGGATAAGTGTGAGGTATTGCATTTTGGTAAAACAAACCAGGACAGGGCTTATACAATTAATGGTAGGTACCCTGGGCATTGCTATAGAACAGAGAGACCTACGGGTTCAGGTACATAATTCTTTGAAATTTGCATCACAGGTAGACAGGGCGGTTAAGAAGGCATTTAGCACGCTTGTCTTCATTGCTCAGACCTTTGAGTATAGGAGTTGAGGCGTCATGTTGAGATTGTACAGGATGTTGGTGAGGCCTCATCTAGAGTACTATGAGTAGTCCTGGTCATCCTGTTATTGGAAGAACTGGAGAAGGTTCAGAAAAGATTTACCTGGATGTTGCCAGGAATAGAGGGTTTGAGATATAAAAATGGACTGGATAGGCTAGGAGATAACAAGCATGGGGCTGGATGAACACAGCAGGTCAAGCAGCATCATAGGAGCAGGAAAACTTGACGTTTCGGGCCTAAACCCTTCATCAGAAATGGGGGAGGGGAAGAGGGTTCTGAAATAAATAGGGAGAGAGGGGGAGGCGGATAGAGGATGGATAGAGGAGAGGATAGGTGGAGAGGAGGTCGAGCAGTTTCAAGGCCGAAGAGGTGATGAGAGAGTTGCAGTGGGAGAGAGATTCCCTCAGGTTTGTCCGGAGGGAGGAGGGTAACTTCTTCAGGGTAGGCATCCTTAGAAGAGGCTTCGCAGTGGGGTTAAAATTGTATCAGAGATAAAAGGTACTGCAGATGCTGGAGAATCCGAGATAACAAGCATGGGGCTGGATGTCCCACTGCAACTCCCTGGATAGGCTAGGACTTTTTTCACTGCAACGTAGGAGGTTAAAAAGTGACTTTCTTCAGATCTATGAAATCATGAGGGGCATAGATAAGGTGAATGACAAGGGTCTTTTCCCTCGGGTGGAGGAGTTCAAAACTAGAGGGTATATTTTTAAGTTGAGGAGAAATATTTATAAAACACATGAGGGGCAACTTTTTCACACAGAGTGGTTTGTGTGTGGAATGAACTCCCAGAGGAAGTGATGGATGCAGGTACAGTTACAATGTTTAAAAGACATTTGGAGAAGTTCGTGAATAGGAAAGGTTTGGAGGAATGTGGGCCAAGCACAGGCAGGTGGGACGAGTTTAGTTTGGGAACATGGCGTGGATTAGTTGGTCCGAAGGGTCTGTTACTGTGGTGTCTGATTCTATGACTATCTTGCACCTACAGACATGTCTTTCAAATCTCAGGACATTCCTGAGTCAATGAAGAACAGTTACCACGGTAGGAAATGCAGCAGTTGACTTTTACACGGCAAGATCCCACAGAAACCTGTCAATGACGGTTTTAGTATTTGTGGTTATAAATACTGATAGATGTTTCTGGAAAACTCCCCTGCTGGTCTTCAAAATAAGGGCCTTGGGGTCTTTTGTAAACCACCGATAGGAGTCCATTGACAGCACCTCTGATGCTGCAGCACTCCCTCAGTACAGCAGCAGGAATGTGAGCCTGGGCTAGGGGCCGAAGGGTTTGGAGCGGGACTTGAATTCCTTGTGAGGCCGAGTGCTACGCACTGAGGCATGTGTAACAGCAGTTGCTTTCACTGAGCATTCCTTCAGTGATGAACAAAAGGTGGTGGTGGTGGTGTGGGGGTGGGGGCAGAGCGAGGCCTTGTGCACCTTCAGTTCGTAATGGTGGGTGCTGCAGCTGCTCAGGGGCTGTTCAGCCCTGAGATGAACATTTTGTTTTTGTCTTCTGTCGAGATGTGTGTCAGGTTCTGGGCAAAAGGTCACTGTGAGTCTGTCTGGCTCAATTCTCTGAGTGTGCTGGCCCAGCTGTCACACTGCCACGTTTTTCCCAGCGTTGTTTTTCTTCTCTTCTCCGGAGCTCGGACAATGGAGCTGTTTGAACCAGGCAGCCTGGCTTTTGGGCGGCCTTGTGTCAGCATTCTGCCAACCTCGCCATATGCCTGGGATAAATCCCGTTCTCCGCCCCCCCAACTCTGCGCCTCGGTGGGGGAGGGCTTCTGAGATGATGCGGTTCCGAGTGTCTCAGACAGCAGCTGGGTGTGAAAGAGCAATTGTAAATTCAACACGGGACTTTCTAATTGTGCATGAGCACGTAGCTCTGCCTGTGCAAGTCTAGAGGGTCCGGTTACGGGGTTGCCACATTAGGTACCAGCTTCAGGACAGGCCCAGTGGTGCCCACTTCTGAACACTGCTCTCAAACAATGACAACACCTCATGGTTACACAGTGATTTCACACACTGAAGCATCCCAAAGCACTCACTGGGAGGGTTTTATACAAAATGTGACACAAAACTAACATGTTAGACAGGCGACCAAGTGCTTGCAGGCTGGATCATTCAGAGTGAGATCAACAAGGGAGTCCAGAGGTGTGGTGGGCAGGTGGGAAAGTGGAAATGGCACAACAGTTGGATCACCCACTATGTTGTCCATTGGCGGAGCAGGCCTGAATGGCCTATTCCTATTATTTCTTGTGTTCTTGTTCTAAGGGATAAGTCTCGAGAAGTGACTTAAAGGAAGAAAGCAAGGCAGAGAGATGTACCAAGGGATTTCAAGAGCTCGGAGCCCATACAGCTGTAGGCACGGCCATCAATGATGGAGCAAATTTAAATCAGGAATTTGCAAGATTCCAGAAATAGAGGAACTCTGGGATCTCGGAGGGCTCTGGGGTTATAGGCGCAGAGAGGCTCGATGGCAAGAAGGGATTTGAAAACAAGAATGAGATGCTTGAAGTCAGGATGTTGTTTAACTGGGAGCCGATGTTGGGAGGGGAGCTGTCTCAGGCTGATAAGGGAATGGGGTTTGTGGCAATATTAGGACAGGGCCAGCTGAGTCTGGATGACCTCAGTTTCCAGAGGGTGGAATGTAGAAGAGCAGATGGGAGTGCATTGATTCCAGATGTAACAGAAGACTCGGAGCACCTGCTTACCTCACCCATCCCCTCTGCCTTCCGTCCTGCTCTAGGAATAATTTCAGAGTTTGGGGCTGGATGGAAATGGCATTTAATATTGGGAGACCCCATTTGTTTGTGAGAGAGACACAGACCTTGAAAGGGAATTGCAGGTGAAAGTGAATCTGAACGTGAGAGCAACCGAGAGAGAGAGAGAAAGAGAGAGAAGATTGACAGGGCACAACGGAGAGTGAGCATGACAGTGGAAATGGAGAGAGAAAAAATGATAGAGAGAACAACTGTCACAGAGGGGGAAGGAGGAGAGACCTGAGCTAACACTGACATAAGGGAGAAGACAGAACATCAGTAACCTCCCTGGTACCCAGTAAAGCCGGGAAACGGGGTTTGGGGGTTGGGGGTGGGGGGTGTTGCCAGTGATCTGAATCTGCCGGGTGCATGAGGAAGATGCTGGTAGTTGGGAGAACATGACTTGTTGCTGCAACAAGATGAATTTGAGTTTTAAAACCCAATAGCTCGGACTGCTCTTAAATACCAGTGTGCCTGACTGCAATAGGCATTTCTGCCTTTATCAAATTGCTAATGCCAGTAAAGTCCCCATTATCTGGATCCTAAGCATCCAGAACTGGGGGGTGGCACGGTGGCTCAGTGGTTAGCACTGCTGCCTCACAGCACCAGGGGACCCGGGTTCAATTCCACCCTCAGGCCACTGTCTGTGTGGAGTTTGCACATTCTCCCCGTGTCTGCGTGGGTTTCCTCCGGGTGCTCCGGTTTCCTCCCACAGTCCAAAGCTGTGCAGGCTAGGGTGGGTTGGCCTTGGGAAATGCAGGGTTACAGGGCTAGGATGGGTGGTGGGGTCCGGTTGGGATGCTGTTCAGAGGGTTCATGTGGACACAAAGGGCTGCTTCCACAGTGTAGGGATTCTATGAATTCCCATTTTGTATCTCGGATTCCATTTGAGTGAGAATTGCAGACGTTTGGGACCTGGATAAGTAAGACTTCAGAACTAGTTGGTAGTGAACCCCAGCAAGGATAGATAAATTGCTGATGATGATGGAAAGCAGTCCGTGCCCTGACATTAAATTGTCTTAATCATTGCCTGTAATTCTACAGGTTAGAGATATAAAAATGGAGCATGTGAACAGGAGTGACCAAACTTTTTCTAAGACACTTCGTAAGGACCTTTTGATTAGTAATTATCATCATAGAACCCTACAGTGTGGAAACAGGCCCTTCGGCCCAACAAGCAAGTCCACACCAACCCTCAGAGCATCCCACCCAGACCCATCCCCTTACAACCCACCTAATCTGCACATCCCTGAACACTACAGGCAATTTAGCATGGCCAGTCCACCTAACCTGCACATCTTTGGACTGTGGGAGGGAACCCCCACAGATAGCGGGAGAATGTGCAAACTCCACACAGACCCGAGGAGGGAATCAAAGCTGGGTCCCTGGTGCTGTGAGACAGCAGTGCTAACCACTGAGCCACCGTGCCATCCTAGTGCCAATTCACTACTGTTACTCATTTACAGTGGTGTAAGTGAGTAACAGTAGTGAATTGGTGCCTGAATTTGGTTTCGGAGTAGGTTATGACCTTGACAGTGTGCACAAAACTATAACACTACCCAATATGTGATTAAATATGATAAAGCAATGTAGGCTTGGCTACTCCTCATACAAATCCTGCGGAGCACTGTTCTGTCACTATATCTTTAGGATATCACTGCTGTATAAGTTGTCGTGCAGTGTTGGATGGAGTGGACACACACAGAGCCAATGTGAATTGTGCGTGTTATTCCGACTGCAAAGTTACGAGTGAGTGATGAAGATTCTGTCACACCCCTGACTTCAAGCTTTGAGGGTGCAGGAGTCAAACTACTCATCTGAGAATGCTCAGCTTCCACCCTGGGTCAGTATATTGTCAACACGGCTGGTTCATTAAAAGAATTGCACTTGTGTAGTGCCTTTCACAGCCACTGGAAATCTCACAGCCAATGAATGTCTGTTGAAATGTAGCTGCTACTGAATGGTTACAGCATAGATGGAGACCATTTTGCCCATCATGTCTGTGCTGACCCTCTAAAGAGACGACTCACCCGCCGACATCTTTTCCTCATAGCCCTGCGAATTTTTCAAGTTGCAGAATTGCAATATGAGAAACATGGAGGTTTGCACAGAGGCCGTGACAAAGTAATGACGACCAGAGAATCTGTTTTCACGATGATTGATCACGGCATCACAGATGAAGTCATGCCATCAAGCCTGAGAGTGTAGCTCCCTCAGGGCTACAGTGGAGTGTCTCCCGTAATTCACAATCAGCAGCCCAGGAGTGGTACTTAACCCACGATGATTTGGCTCAGGAGGTGAGAGTTTTACTACCTGAGCCACAGCTGATGAACAGAACAACTGTCTGTTCAATGTCAGTTCTCCACTTTCTCTCCCACTCGCATACCACTTCATTGCATGGCTACACTGGGTTAATGATATATTTCAGCAAAAAAGATCCTCCTCCCTCCTCCCCTGGGAACTCGTGGTAGACAGAATGTTGTCTCCTCATCTGTACATTAATGCAATTTGTTCCCAGTAATACCATCTCGAAGGGATTAATGAGCCTTTAAGCACCTTCTGCCTCTTGATGCAAGTCCCAGCAAGATCAGGACCAGAGCCCCAGAAGCACATAACCCTAAATAAGACAAACGCATTGAGGTTCACTCATTACTCGGCTGAGGAGCTCTGTTTTGGTGTTTACACTCCCCGTGAACACACCTCCTGATCAACATATCCTTCCATTCCTTCCTGCTTGTGTTTATCCAGCTTCTCCTTAAATGCATTTGTGTCGAGTATTTGTGGCAGTGTGATCTATGTTCAGATTCATCCTCCGATCCAGCATTAAAAAACACATCAAATGAAATTAAAGCTGTTGGCTTATATGTCACTGGCTAATAAACCGAATAAATGACAAGTTGCCTCAGAACCCCTCCCTTCTCCCCGAGTCCCGAGCTAGGTCTGTTTGAGCAACACCAGGGCCAGCTCTCATATTGGAATAAAAGCAAAATAATGTATACACTGGGAACCTGAAAGCAGCATAGAGAATGTTGGAGAAAATTCAACAGGTCTGGTAGCATCTGTGAAGAGAGAAACAGGGTTAACGTTTCGAGTCTGATTCAGGGTTCTGAAGAAGTCCTATCAGACTCAAAACACTAACTCTGTTTTACTCACTGTACAGATGCTGCCAAATCTGCTGAGTTTCTACAGGTTTCTCTGTGTTCATTCCAGTTCTCTCACTATCCCGGCTCAGGTGGCAGGAATCCCTGTCTGTACTACCAAGATAGCAAGGAGCAGCAGTCTGGGTATGTTTGACATGGAGTCTCAGCTGCTTAGGGTCTGTGTTGGGAACCCTGGTATCTGTTAGCTTCTGAGTGTTGATGTGAATTCTAATGAAGGTTGAACTGGTTTTGCTTCTAACAGATGGTGCAGTTTGCTCCGAGGCTGCACTCAGACTCACCCTCTTTCTTTCTCTGTGTTTGCAGACTGCGATAAACTAAGGAAGGATGGTCTTCACAGTTCTCAGTACTACTCACAGGGCCCAACATTCACCTTGCCATCATCAAATCACTCTGCCAGTTGCCTGGATGAGGAGGAGGATCAGGAGCGAGCGGTAAGACTGACAAAAGGTCTTTTTTCAAGCGCTTTGTTAAGACTTTGCCCCTTGACTTGCTGTTTACAACATCCAAAATCTAAAAGGTTATCATGTTGTGACATCTCATTGGGAGTGTGTGGGGTTTTGGGGTGAGTACGTGTGAACCTAAACTGTCTCACATCTCCCCACTTAAAAACTGGTGAATCATCTATTTTTCCTTTGAGCCCTTATCCAGTGAGAGAAGAAATTTCTTGGAAAATGTGCAGGCAAAATTAACATTTTAACAGCACAACTAGAGCAAATTATACCCAGTTCAGCTCCTGCTCCCAATTTCACATGATTTTCAACTCTGGGAGTCTTGGATGTTTTCTGGTCGACCTGTTCAGATGTGTTATGACACACCACTGGACCAGGTGGGACTTTTAAACTCAGACCTCCTAGTTCAGAGGTAGGTCGCTACCACTGCACCACAAAAGCCCAAATCCTGGCAGTCTTTACCGTGACACAGGACCTTAACACATGAAGATAAAAATGTCGTAGGTGCTGAAAATCTCAAAGAAAAGGAAATATTGCTGGACATAGTCAGCAAATTAAGCAACATCCACAGAGAGAGAAACAGAATTAGGTTGAAGACTGTTCAGGGCACTTGTACCAATGAAAATCATGGGTTCAAGGCCCACTCCAGGGACCTGAATGCAAAAACTCAATTTTTAGGAAGTGATGGACCATCAGTGATATCATTTTTCAAATGTGATGGTAAACCGAGATCCGGTCTGCTTTTTTTTTTAGATGAATGTAAGTGTGCCATATCACCATCTAAAAGGACAGGGGAGCTCACCTTGTTGCCCTGACCAATTCTGATCTTTTTATCAGCATCTGTTTCTGATCATTATCACTTTACTATTTATAGGGGCTTGTTGTGCACAAATACACTGCTATTTCCTCAACAGTGACTATACTTTGAAAGTATTTCACCGGTTTTGGAGTATTGCACTGACATGCCAGGTGTTTTGTGACACACAGCAGTTGTGAAAGGTGCTATACAAATGCAAGTCTTTCTGCTAGCAGAATACTTCCCTTTAAGGGAGTGTGGTAGTTAAAATCCTGGTTCAGCGACCCTAAAAAGTCATGACTTTAGATCTGACCCATGACAGGTTGTGAAAGTAAATAATTAGTTGACTCCTGCCCTTCAGGCAAGGGAGCCTTTCATTCACACTTGGCCTGGACAATAACTAACTCTCAGCCCACTCTGTTTGGTTGAATCTTAATGTCCCAAAGGCAACTGTGGAAGAGCAATAAATTCTGCCCTGCCAACGCACCTAAAGATTTCAGGTTGGCTGGGATTGTATTTAAGCTTCCTTCACGTCCATCATGTCTGAGCACAGAGTTCAAGCGTTTTCTCAGTGCAGAAATCAAAGTGTTTCTGATTTGAAAATGGCACTTAAACTCCAACTGTCCTTGAGCTGACTGCCACTCCGCTATGGTATACTTATGTTTGGCATACTTTGGTCATTCAGGTGGGCAATATCGCCTGTTTTAAAGGGGACTAATCCCTTTAAAACGACATGCTTATCTTTACAGCACTCTGCGCCGCTGGGAGTTTTAATTGCACCTTTGTTTCTCTATTTTAGTCACTTTTTTTTGTTCTTTCTTTCCCCTGTTCTGTTCTTTCACTCCAGCAACATAACTTCTTAAGCTGCCTTAGTCTCTGCTGCCATTTGACTTCATGGAACAACCAGGTACACACGCTCTGCACACTAATTCAGCAAATTGCTTCGCTTGTCTGAGCCATGTCTGCAGCCCCTTGTAGACCCCACTCCCTGTACAATCCCTGACCATCCCCCTGACCCCCCTCCCAAACAACCTGGGTTCCTGCTGTCTCTTCCTTCGCATTCGTGCAGCACCAGACTTTGTGCACCCCTCGGTAAGAAGACGCTTTACGCCAAATCACAACAGGGAATCATTAATTGGCTTGGCTTGATGTGACATTTCGCTCGGCAAGCACTGTTATTGCTGTGTCCTGTCAATTGCTTTTGATGCCTATCTAATGCCTAAAACCACCCAGCCTACCCTGTCCTTGAAATCACGGGTTCTTCAGCGATACTGGGGTGATGCTCCATGGTGGCTGAACACACCCTGCTTTAGTTAACAGCGTACCCTCCACACGCATGACCCTCGATGGGACGTATCAGTGGGTCAGTTGACCCTAGTGCCATCAGATGTTATGCACCTCCACCTACGTCCTGCTAGGAATGGGGATCACTGTCTAGCGATTGGGAGGATTTTCCTTCAGTCCTGGAGTCAATGGTACCATAAACCACCCCAAATTCTAACCAGGCTAGAAATTAGCCTCATCAGCTGTGGCTCCATTTGGTAGTTGTCTCACCCCAGAGGCACGAGGTCCTGAGTTCAAGGCCCACTTCAAGGGGCTGACACTGCTCTTGCAGCACTGAGGGAGTGCAGCACTGTCTGAGGTGCCTTCTTTCAGATGGGAGGTTTTTCAACTTTTCAAAGACCCCACGGCACTACTTTGAACGAGACAGGAAACAGGTTATCCCCTCATTGCCTGGCCCATGGTTATCTCTCAGTCAATATCAGTAATCGTTAGTACGTGTTGTCTAGAGCTTACTGTGCTCACATTGCCTGCTCCATTACAACTGTGACCAGATTTCAGAAAGTATTTGAGACCAGTGATCATGTAAAACATGATAGAAATGTAATTCCTTTTCTGTTTTTTTAAATCAGTACAATCAAGGTAATGGAATGGAGTATGTGCCTTTATGGTTTCTATGCCTCAGTTCACACTGCCTTTAATGACTGACCTATGAATGAAAATCACTCCCATTTGAATCTCAGAAAGAGTTCTGTTTGAAATTAGTCTCTTGGTAATATATTTGGGAGACCTTCCAAATTATCATTACCAACTTTACGGCTCAGGCTAGGTTCCCACTTAGTGTTTTCCATGAGGGCCTCTCCATGTAATACTCCATATCACAGACAATAAGATGCTTCTCCATATCTTTGCTTCCCAATGTACTGAGCTCTCATTTACAAAAATGCACCCTCTGCTCCCTTGGCTATTTAGTGAGTGACTGTTTGGAAAGCTCGAGGTCATTAGTGTCTGATATATGATTCCCGAGCCTTAACCAACCCAAAGACCTACCTACCTGTCTCTGCTGGGCAAGGATCCCACAGGACGGAAGGAAAACACTCATGTCATTTCTTGATACATTTTTAGTAGAGCCCTTTCACCTCGACAATGCATTCTGGGACAGCACCCTGTGCGAATGCAGCTCCCTTGTTGCATGTCATGTGTCAGCCCTTTTCTTAACCCCATAACACTTGACACCCTTGTCAATCAAAAATCTGTGTAACTCAGCCTTCAATATAGAGTCACAGAGATGTACAGCATTGAAACAGACCCTTTGGTCCAACTCGTCCATGCTGACCAGATATCCTAAATTCCTTTATTCATTCATGGAATAAGGGGGTGTTGCTGGCTAGGCAGCATTTATTGCCCATCCCTAATTGCCCAGAGAGGAGCTAAGAGTCAACCACATTTTTGTGGGGCCGGAGTCACATGTAGGCCAGACCAGCTAAGGATAGCAGTTTCCTTCCCTAAAGGACATTAGTGAACCAGATGGGTTTTTTTCCCAACAATCAGCAATGGATTCATGGTCATTATTAGATTCTTAATTCCAGATATTTATTGAATTCAAATTCCACCATCTGCCATGGCGGGATTCGAACCCTGGTCCCCGGAACGGTATCTGGGTATCTGGATTAACAGTCCAGCGATAGTAACACTAGGCCATTGCCTCCCCATAATCTAGTCCCATTTGCCAGCATTTGGCCCATATCCCTCTCAGCCCTTCCTATTCATGTGCCCATCCAGATGTCTTTTAAATGTTGTAATTGTACCAGCCTCCACCATTTCCTCTGGCAGCTCATTCCATAGATGCACCACCCTCCGTGTGAAAAAATTGCCCCTTAGGTCCCTTTTAAATCTTTCCCCCTCACCTTAATCCTATACCCTCTAGTTTCAGACTCCCATACCTTGGGGAAAAGACCTTGACTATTACCCTATCCATGCCCCGCATGATATTATTAACCTCTGTAAGGACACCCCTCAGCCTCCGATGCTCTAGGGAAAATAGCCCCGGTCTATTCAGCCTCTCCCTATAGCTCAAACCATCCAACCCTGGCAACATCTTGTAAATCTTTTATGAACCCTTTCATTTTGACAACATCTTTCCAATAGCAGGGAGACTAGAATTGAATGCAATATATTCAATATTCTGGCCTTTACTGTTCTCAAGAACTCACAAGAAAATATATTCCTGCTCACCTCCACCTTAAATAGGAGACCCCTTATCCTGAAACTGAGCCACCTGGTTCCGGATCCCTGTACAAAGGGAACCAGCCTTTCAGATTTACCCTGTCAGGCTCCTTCAGGACCTTCTATGTTTCCAGATCTTCTCCTGTCATTCTTCTAAACTCTAGGGCTGGTCTTGTCGGCAGGCGTAGGGGATAGTAAGTCGCAGAATTATATATAATTTGTATGGATGATGATGGGATAGTGTAGGGGGATGGGCTTAGATTAGTTCACAGGGCGGCGCAACATCGAGGGCCGAAGGGCCTGTTCTGCGTTGTATTGTTCTATGTTCTAGAATTAAATGTGGAAGGTGGAAATCTGAATCAAACAGAAATTGCTGGAGAAACTCACGCCATCTGTCAGTTCTGAAGAAGGGTTACTGGACTCAAATGGGACGAGTTTAGTTTTGGGCATACTTGGTCAGCATGGACAAGTTGGACTGAAGGGTCTGTTTCCATGCTGTATGACTCAAAACATAAACTTTGTTTTCTCTTCATAGATGCTGTCAGACCTGCTGAGTTTTTCCAGGAAATTCTGTTTTCTGTTCGTTTCAAGTCACAGAATTGTTACAGTGCAGGAGGAGGCCATTCATCCCATCCTATCTCACCCACTCCTGAAACTAACCTCCTCCCCCATAGCACAGTTTTCCGAGCACTGGCTAATGTTTTGCCAGCAAGTAGTCATCCTGAGCAGCAAAAGGACACGGTGAAGGATCCAGAGCTGTGGGCTGAGGTGGCAGCAATAAGGGGTACACAGTGTTCACTGACTGACTCAAGCCTGCCTTGCAGTGTTTACATTGGGTAGAGAGTGTGGGTTTGCATTGTGTGGTCAAGGATCACACTCACTGCTGTGAAATCACCTGCCAGATACTAACAGCCTGAACCTTTCAGAACAGAGGGTTGTATTTGTTTCTGTTTAGTGTATTTGTGCATCTCGCAGCTTCTTGACAAGGTTCCTGTCCATTGGAGGGCAGAGGGTGGTTGTTTCAGTATCGCTTGTCACGTTGCTGCCTGGTCCTACCTCAGACACTGCTAACCTCCTGCTTCTAGCCACTTGCTAAACTGTGCCACAGTGTCAACTGACAATGACTGACCTGAACCAGTGAGTGTGCAGTGACTGGAGGCTACCAGAGTAAGATCTTAGTGGGGGATTAACATGTGAGAAAAATGCAGGAAGCAGTTTGGATTTTTAACACAGAGATACCTCAACAAGAGTATTCTTCGCACCAAACAGTTAAGGGAATGGGTTCAGTAGATTCTGATGTAAATTGGGAATTTCTCACCATATCCAGAGCGACCAGCCTTTGGAGTAAGGGCTAGGAGGAGCAATGGAGATGGAAACTTTTGAAGAAATTATAGGATGCTGAAATTCAGACAGCTTTGGGATCTGTCTGGATAATTGAATTAAGATGGTCTTAATTGCCTCCAGCCACACACT
>JAHRHZ010000018.1:5749469-5761331 GCA_024137785.1 Ginglymostoma cirratum
CACACACACACACACACACACACACACACACACACACACACACACACACACACAACTCCCCTGATGGTGTGCTGACACAAGAGCCACGGCTTTGTTATCCAGTAAGACTGCACACACACAGTGAGAATAGGCCAGGGATCTATCAGTATATAATAACCAGGGCCTGTAGGGGTGGGGTGTGGCTACTGAGCACAGGCTGGGGGTGGGATTGGGGTTTCTGAGCTCAGACTGGGCTGGGGGAGCCTGGGTGTGGAGCAGCACTGGGACTAGTTATGCCTGCCCCTGCAATGAGACAAGGTGACCCCACGTGTCCTGTTAAAATCAAGCCCCTCACTGACCAGCTCTGCACTCCCTTCCCTCATCCCCCATCACCTGTTCCATGACTGAGACGACAGGTAGAGGCCCTGGGTTTTAGTCAGTTCCCCTGGGATACGGTTTAACCCTGACATCCCCTCCCCGTTCCTCTGCTCATCTCCATTTCCCGAGGGAGGAAGAGAGGCCTTAGTCTCCACTTCCCAATGAATGAAGCAATGTCAATGGATTTGCTATTTCAAAAGCTATCCTCATTGAACTTGCTGGGCCAGAGGGGGAGATCAGTTTTGTGCACGGTGTTGCCATTAATAATCCATACCTGAAATCGAGGCCAAAGCAGGAACTGCTTTAGGGGCCTGCAAGTGAGCAATGATTGACCTGAAATAATGCGTGTGGGGGTCGTGCTGGCAGCTACTGTGTTGCAGAGCTACCATTCTGGTGCTGTGGCCTAGCAGACACCAAGTTGTCCGTTTAAACAGTGGTGTCTTCTTGTTTCCTGTAGCAGAACAGAGGAATTTTTTTTTTGCTTTATTTATTTTCCTCGCCTGGGTTCTGCTGCCTCAGTCCTGAGTATGATCGTGAACAGAGCTTTGCTGTTTGTAATTAAAGTTTTAGGAGAGGAACATCAGATCAAACTGTTCCTAGACTCGGTTGTGGCCACAGATATGGCAAGCTGTGGATTCCCTGATTCCTACCACCAGCTGACTGCTTCATTCTCTCCCAGGCTCCCCCAATCAGTAAAGCGATAGTTTCCAGGCTTGACAAGAAACAACAAATGAACCCAATATTCCAATTCTCAGCCCCCAATCCCTGCCATCACCCAAACCGCACCCTTCCCATTCCCAAAGTCGAGCATTAACAAAGCATTAAGCTACAATATGGTCATCGCAGCCCATGACATTGATTATAGGAACTAAATGACTATTTGTACATCCAAGCTGGGAGCTGATTGGTGCTATTCGATTTCAAAACGCTCAGAATTGTGCAGTAACAAATGATTTTTTTTTGTTACCGTACTGGATACACAGGTTTTAGACTTTAGACATTAGGATGAGTTGTCACCCAGTGGCTATAAAGCCATGGGCTAGTTACTCCACCATATCCCGACATGTTAAGTCCCTGTGTATGTTTATTCCTTATTAATTCAGAGGATGCGATCTCCGCTGGCTGGACCAGCATTTACTGCCAATCCTTACTTGCACTTGAGAAGGTCAAGGTCAGTTCCTTAGAACAGAATAGAATCCCTACAGTGTGGAAATAGGCCCTTTGGCCCAACCAGTCCACACTGACCCTGGGAGTGTCCCACCCGGACCCATCCCCCTATAATCCACCTAAACTACACATCCCTGAACACTATGGGCAATTTAGCACGGCCAATCCACCTAGCCTGCCCATGTTTGGACTGTGGGAGGAAACCAGAGCACCCGGAGGAAACCCACGCAGACACGGGGAGAATGTACAAACTCCACAGAGACAGTTGCCCAAGGGTGGACTCGAACCCAGGTCCCTGGCGCTGTGAGGCAGCAGTGCCAACCACTGAGCCACCAAGCCACCCTTCTTGAATTGCTGCAGTCCATGTGATGTAGGGACCCTGACAATTCTGGTAGTGTTAGGGTTCTGAGGACTTTGATCCAGCGACAGTGAGAACATTTGCAAGCCAGAATGTTGTGTAATTTGGAGGGTGACTCAGCTGTGGCCTTGTGTCTGCTGCCCTGGTGATGAAGGTCATGGGTTTGGGAAATGCTGTCCACCTTGAGCAGCGCAGAGGAAGAACATCTTTGATTTTGGTGCCGAGGACATTCCAGATCGTTCTGGAATGTTCTCCCTGATCATTGCTCAGCTGTCCCCAAGCCATCAACTCTTCAACTGCTCTCTGAGAAAGTGAGAGTGATTACAGAAAGACAGGGTTCAGATGTGATGGCCTTCCACACTATCTGAATGTACACACGAGGAATTGATAGAATACCTTGGGACTGTTGCCCAACAAGGAATCATGATGATGGAAGTGGAACTAGGGGAGGTGGGGTTTGGAGAGAAATGAAGAGAAACAGAAAAGAGAGGAAAATGAATTGCACAGTATTAACAGGGAAGGGATATTGAACCGCACCATATAAATGGGATTAGGACAACTGAATAGATTACTAAGACGTTGCCTTAAAATTAGAGTGGGTCGATTCTGTAAGCAGTCCTTCACATGAAGAATAATGGAAATCTAGAACTCTTCAGAGAGGAGTGGGAGAGTGTACATTGAAAAATTCCAAACTGAGATTGATAGATTTTTGTCGGTGAAGCTATTAAAGTTTACAGTACCAAGGCAGGTAAATGGAGTTAGGATACAGATTAGGCATGGCCTAGTTAGAAGATGAAAAAAATTGGAGGGACTAAATAGCCTGCTGCTGTTCCCACGGAGACAGAAATAACACAAAAGGGGGAGGGAGAAGGATGGACAAAAGAGATATGTTTCTTGGACCAAGTGGTTTTCTCCACCTTCCTAAAATTGTCTTTTGTGCTCCTCATGAAGCCTGCGGTCTCATCTACCAAGGAGGAAAAGCTGCACTATTCCAGGAGATCTAAAACCCCAGTACCCAGTGACCTCTCTGAGATTGATGTCCAGACCAACTGGACCAAGGCCCTGCCACTGCCCACGCCAGAGGAGAAGATGCGCCAACAAGCCCAGGCGGTACAGAGTGATGTCATCCCAATCAATGTAACAGGTACGTGGGTGGGGGTCAGGGGACAGATCTTCACACAGTGATGGGGAGATAGAAGGAGCTGTAAGGGTGGTGCCATCTTTACATTGCAGTCAGCAGTGGTCTTAGCATTTTGGTGAGATTGACGCATTACACCATGTGGTGTATATAAAATCAACATGAAATCTGTGCTTCATAATCACTAACAATTTTCTTAAAGAAACTCCAGGCAAACTCCAGAATGGTGTACTCAGTAAGTTAATAGCAACATAGTAGAAACAAAGGAAAGGTAGTACCCGAAACTAGAAGTTGTAGTTTGAGTGACCAACGAAAATGTTTTTGAGGGAAAGCTGAATGAGGCAAAAAGAAATCAAAGAATGAGCTAATACAGTTTAACAAAAGTGTTGTGAAAGGAGGCTCCTATGAAAAGGTGTGATGTAGTGGTAATGTCACTGGGCTAGTAATTCAGAGCCCAGACCAATGTTCTGCTTACATGGGTTCAAATCCCACCCAGAGCACGTTGTGAAATTTGAATTCACTAGAAAGCCGGAATCAATAGCTAACCTAATGGTGACCACATAACCACCATCGATCATCATAAACCAAAATCCCTGTGGCTTTCAAATTAAGAAACTAGTACAGCTTTGGGGAAAGGGTCGGGGAAAAGGATTTGCTGAGCTCTTGCGGAGAGCCAGTATAAACACTATGGCTCGAATAGCCTCTTGCTATTGTGATTCTGTTCTATAAATGATGACACCAGACAATATCCAAAGAGGATAAGATAGATTCAAGTTCTCCCACGATAGTTCCATCCCACCCAGGACATTACAGTAACTCATGCACACATTAGGAGAGAAGGTGAGAAGAGGTGCCATTTGGCCCACTTGGTTCGTCCTTACCCATAAGGTCTACATTGTCCTGCCCCCCCCCCCCCCCCGCCATCGCAGCAACTGCAGTCACCCTGTTTCAAAGACAACACAGAAACAGGCCATTTGGCCCATGTGGACCATGTGCACTTAATGCTTCACATAACCCTCCTCCCACCCGGTCTTCGTCTGACACCACCAAGAAATCCATCCTTCCCCCTCAGGTTTTTATCTAGTTTCCCAACTACACTACTAGTCTCAACCACAGCTTGCAGTAGTGAGGTCCACATTCCAACCTTTCTCCAGGTACAGAGGAATTTATTCTGTCCTGTTCACCTTTCCTAACGGTGTGCCTGGTGACTGAGCCCGAGACCGCGAGCAACAAAATTCAGTGGCTGCTGCTTCTGCTGTGAGAGGGTGCGTTTTCAGAGATTGTTGGACTTGCTGTGATTGGACACATTCCAACTGCTCCCATTGCCAATTTCAAACAGTGCCTTCTGTGAGGTCTCCTTCAGTTTCTCTGCTCCTAATCTCGTTAGATTCTGTTTGCACATCACAGTAAAAACACAGATAACAAATCTGTGTCAACTTCAGCTGGATCCCTTTCTTATGGCTCATCGCAGCGACTGACTGACCGACTCAAGCAGCAAGTTCCAAGGTTCATTCATACAACACTGAGTACAGACCATAATCGACCAGCTGTTGCAAAACCCAAAATAAAATGTCAACTGTAAGATATATTTCAATGATTGGACAGCACTTACTGAACAATGCTGAGTGCACTAATAGCTAGAATAACAACTCGTTTGATAAAATTAAACTGCTAGTTTAATTCATTCATACACAGGAACCTGTTCTTTGCAAACAAGGAACAGGTTCAACCCGTGAGCCTTTGAATTAAACGGGAGCTTGGACAGCCTATAATTCTCCATGGCAACAGTTCGGCCAACCAACTAGCATCCTTTATTCCTGTAGTATAAATTGTTGTGAGCATTTGAAACTTGGCATTCTTGTGTTTGTCCTGATGAGTGTAAGGCAAGAAGCTTCAGTGACATATTTCTTTTTCCAAGTTTCTAAGTTTCTTTGTCCCTGTTTCTAATAACTAATTTATCAGTTGTTGTCCCGTCCCCCTTTCCTTCAAAGATGTCTTTTAGCAAGTGGGTCAGCATGCTTAATCAATAAGTTCAGTTCTTGACCTGAATTCCCTTGGGACAAACAGATCAATGTCACGTTGGCAACATTCTCACATTTAGGTCAGGACTCAGTTGGTGAAATGTTCTGCATTTCCAAAGCACCTCTGTCAAATTCAGGTCATCTCAGAGTGCCTTAGACCCGGGAGTACTCTGTGGTCAATATTCTCATGTCGGAAACAATATTCTCATTTGTGCACAGCAAGACCCCACAAGCAGGGTGTGCTGGAGCATTTGCTGAGGGAGGAATATTTGCCAGTCCAGGTCTCTGTAGCCCAGTTGACATGGCCGATACATTATAACGTCCTTCTCAAAGGTCCTGACAGGGTGGATGCTGAGAGGCTGCTAGTCCCCAGCAGGAGATTCTGGAACAAGTGGGGAAGGGAAGACACAGGTTCAGGATAAGCGAGTCATCCATTTCAGACCGAGATGAGGGGAAATTCCTTCACTCGGCGTTGCAAATCTTTGGAATTCTCTGCCCCCATGATCTGCGGATGTTTGTTTATTATGTCCAAGGCTGAAGTTGATTGATTTTTGGGCGCCGTGGAAATGAAGGAACATGGAAACCAGGTGGGAACGTGGAACTGTGGGAGAAGATCCCATTGAATATGGGGAATGGAGTCAAAAGGGCTGTGAGACTTCCTGCTGTTCCTGTGTCTCTGACCCCAATTGACCTGAAACGTACAGTTAAGGACTTGGGCAAAATCAAAGTTGGCACGGGACAGGAGACACATAGTCAAGCGCTGCAGGTTTAATGGTTCAGTTTGGCAGTTGCTGTGTGTCGTAACGCTTGCGTTTACTTGCTGTGCTGCTTTCCTACCAGGCGAGAGCTTCGATCGCCAGGCGGGCACCAGGCGCTCTCTTGTCCGCTCAGACGCTGCGCTGAGACGGACTACAAGAATCAAACGGAGAAAGACAATCACCGGGCTACCTGACACCGTCCAGAAGGAACTAGGTATGGCTAATCAGCACTGTATTTCCCAGCCCTGCCCTCGCTCATCTGTTGCTCTGTCCATGCGTGTGCATGTGTGCGTGTACACGTGCAAGTATGAGTCTGTGGTCTGTCCCTGCGTGTGTATATTAACCAGTAGTTACCATCCATCTCCTGCCAATACAGTCTGATAGCCAGCAGTCAAAAGTTCCAGAGAAAACAGTGTTTTCTGGACCGAAGGTGGAAGTGACTGAGAATTTCTCAGGCTTTTCCATTCCTCACCGACAGCTCAGTCCATTAAGCTCTAACCTGAGAGATACTGAGCTAAGTGGCATAGTAAGATCCCAAATCAACCAGCTGCTCTGTGCAGTTTGTTGATCCCTCCTGACATGCCCTGAGCTCATGTCTTCTCTTGACTCCTCCCGTCAGGAAAACTATTTCTTTGTGTCAGTGGGGTTTTTGAACAGTTAGAGACAGTTCTGGGCTTTACAGTAGGAATGGTTACTTCTATTGACAGCGCTCCATTCTTGCATCTCGGTTCTGCTTGCAGCTCCATCTACTGATGTTCTCCTGTACGGCAGCTTTAAGTGAGCACTGTGTTAGCATGGAAATTCAAAATACCACAACACTGCACTGCCTATCCTGTCAAATCCTTTCGACATTTAAACACCTTGATTGAACCAGCCATCCATCCCTTAAACTGAAGGGGTTAGAGTCCAATTTTATGCAATCTGTGCTCATAATTTAACTCTCTGGGCCCCATCTCCACAAAGTTGTAGAGATGCTTAGTACGTGTTCCTCATTATGCCATGGGATGATATATTCAATTTGAGTTGAATATTGTGGTAAGTTTATGTGATGGAACAAGTCTATTCATTGCAAGTAATGTTAGTATTATCCAAAGAAACTGAAAGAAATTGATGGATTTGCATTAATGTAGCACTGTTCACAATCCCAGAACTTCCCAAAGCTTTCAACTTTGACTGACGAATAGACTAGAAATTGACAGTAAAGAGACAAAGAGTTCAAAGTTAATTGCAATTGCAGGTTAAAATAACTTTCAGGTTCAATTAATTGTTCGAGGAGTGCAGAAATCAGAGTATGAATGAGGAGGATGCTTGTGTGTGTTGGCAAGTGTGCACGATGGAGAGTGTGTTGGTGAGTTTGTGCTGATTTGTGTCTTAGGTGTATGTTTACAATCCGGCAGTGTGCTGAAACATGCCAGTGTGTGGATTTCAGGAAAAAAGTTGGATTGGGACTAAATCCGATGACTCTGTGGCCAAACGGCCCGCGGGCATCAGTTGTCCAAGTGCACCTGAAAATAACCAAGTGAGTTATAGAGAACAAGACCCAAGATTTAGCCACTGCATGCTGCTACCTTAACTGGTCACAGCCAGCATATTGGTCACAGTGTTTCTGAACTAGAGGGCTGGGTGAGTGCAGGGAATCCTCTTGTGATTACAAAGTGGTTGTGTGCACGTTTGTGTGTGTGCGTGTGCGTGTGTGCACACATCAGTCTGTCTGTCAGCAAATAGTGTGATGAAGATTAGTGGGAAGCTTTAAAAATCTAGCAGAGGATAACCAAAAAAAGCAACAAGGAGGGAGAAGGTGAAATGTGAGGGTAAGCTAGCTAGTAGTATAAAAGACGATTGCAAAAGTTCTTTTAAATGTCTAAAAGAATGAGAGAGGCAAGAGTAGACATTGGTCCACTGGAAAATGAGGCTGGAGAAGTTGTAATGGTGGAAAAAGAAATGGCAGTGGAATTAAATAAGTACTTTCCCTCAGTTTACACAGTGGATGACACCAGCAGCATACCAGAACTTCGAGAGAGTGAGGGGCAGATGTGAGTGTAGTGGCCATCTCTAAGGAGAAGGTGCTGGGGAAGCTGAAAGGTCTGAAGGTGGATAAATCAACCAGACTTTATCAGCCATGGTTGAATGGGCTGAATAGCCTACCTTTGTGTGGGTGTGTGAGCGGGTGTGTGTGAGAGCGGGTGTGTGTGTGTGTGTCAGGGTATGGGACATGTATCTATGCTTGTATCTGAGAGAGCGTGTAGACACTGGGCTCCTTACAGTAATTGTATCTGAGAGAGCGTGTAGACACTGGGCTCCTTACAGTAATTGTGTCTGAGAGAGCGTGTAGACACTGGGCTCCTTGCAGTAATTGTGTCTGAGAGAGCGTGTAGACACTGGGCTCCTTGCAGTAATTGTGTCTGAGAGAGCGTGTAGACACTGGGCTCCTTACAGTAATGTATTCCACAGCCAAGGCAGTTTCAGAAATATTCACTAAGTAGCATTGGGTGTGAAGGAGCAGAAATGTGAGATGTCTGTGGGCAGCCACAATCCCTGGAGCAATCTCCCCGAAGGCCAGGGGAGTTTATGGGATGGAATACTAACCTCCCGTTGTCTGGCTTTTATGGTGGGTCTTTGGAAAATTACACTTCTCACTGTGCAGGGACTGTGTTCAACAAACTTGCTGAATTCACAGTTGTCAAAAAGATGTGTTTTCTTTTCATTTACCCTCCTTGTAATGCTGACAACAAGGGCTTCCTTTGCCATATGTCCTTCAGTGCGGCTTTGCCAATGCAATGGTTGTCTGCGTCAGTGAGGGTCAGCTACATACAAACCCGGGAAGGCTGGAGTTTCAGAAGGGTTTGACAACAAGGGCAGAGCTGTTCTTTTACTGGTGCCTCTCAAAACAAACAGATTTCATTCCATTTAACTTCAACAGCACGTTATGCTGAGATTTGAACTGTCAACTGCTGGATTACTAACCCTGCACTGTAGACGCTCCACCTGCTGCACGTCTACTCTTCCAACTTCTGGACGTTTGGCGATTTTCACCCCACAACCTCCTAGTAACCCGACTATTGACTTCCATTCCCATCTCACTCCACTCCTTCCTCAGCTCAACTAACCTGCATCAATGCCTTTGTGACCTCTACTCGTTTAACTGGCACATAAAGCTTCTTCTATTCTCTTAAATGGAAAGTTAAGCTTGCTCTTCTCATTTAAACAGAAAGTAAAGCTTACTCTTCTCATTTAAACGGAGAGTAAAGCTCTCTCTACTCTTTTAAATGGACAGTAAACTGAAAGTAAAATTACCTTGCACTGTCCCCATCAAACACTCCCAGGACAGGGACAGCACAGAGTTAGACACAGAGTAAAGCTGCCTGTACTCTTTTAAACTAAAAGTATACCGAAAGCAAAGCTTCCTTGACTGTATTAAACTGAAAGTAAAGCTCCCTCGACATTGTCCCCAGTAAACGCTCCTATGACAGGGACGGCACAGGCTTAGGTACAGAGTAAATCCCCCATGTGGTCTTTTAAACTGAAAGTAAAGTTCCCTTGACACTATCCCTCCCATCAAACACTCCCAGGACAGGGACAGCATGGGGTTAGATACAGAGTAAAGTTTCCTCTACTGTTTTAAACTAAAAGTAAATGGAAAATAAAACTTACTGTACACTGTCCCCATTAAATACCATTCAGGATAGCATGGGGTCAAATTGAACCCATAAACTTGCCGCCCTGAATGCCATGCTCTGGCCATCTGAGATAACCGGCCATACTTCGTGGCCTCTAGACCTGGCCATTTCTGACTTTCCACCCTCTTGAATTAATCCAAGGTTTGAGCTCTCAGCAAAGACCCATTCGCTGCTCACTCTGACACTGACTGACCTCCACTTACTCTCTCAGAGGCAGCGTTTCCATTTTACAGTGCTCGTCCCTGTTTACAAATTCTTCCGTGGTCTCAACCCTCACCATCTCTCTAACCTCCTCCAACTCCAAACCTTCATGATTAGCACCTCTCCAACCTCTTTAAGACCTTCCTCAAAACCCTATCTTTTGGACCAAGTTTTGGTTCATCTGCCTTTGACTTGTTGTCAGTTCTCTCCCGACAACACCCCTGCACAACACGTGGGAATATTTGATCGCACAGAAGGTGCTGTATCAGGGCAAGTGTTAGGAGAGTTGCATGAAGTGGTAGCTGTGCTGTAGGCCAGTGTTTGTCGTCATTTCTCAGTGATGTTGTTCTTTGCTTTTAACTGATAGGCTCTGGGCAGACACCAGCCAGAGGTCACTCTGTTATCCTGGCTGGACACTATTCCACCATGAGTCGCCTGGAAAGCAGCAAGGCCAGCAGGGGCAGGTCAGCCACCAGAGACTCCTCCTGTCAAACTGAAGAGGTCAAGGTGGTCCCACCTTCCGTCCGGAGGATCCGGGCCCAGAAGGGCCAGGGCATCGCGGCCCAACTGTCCCAATCGTCGGCCGACATGTCTTGCGGCGGGGACAGAGACGGTGCGATGCGTGCCGGAGCTGAGCAGCCACGTTTCCACAGCCTTCCGCGTCCCGGAGCTAGGGTCTCCCTGCACGAGCTGGCGGATGCACGCAGGGCACTGGGCCGGTCCGAGGAACGATTCCCGGGCCCAGAAGGTGAGCTGGCAGCGGATGCGATGGGGTCCCAGCTCCGGGCCCGTTCCCCGTCGACCCGCTGTGACCCCGGGGACGAGCCGGGCGCCATGCGCCCTGCCCAGGTCTCCGCCCGGGCCGCACTCCCCTCCAAGGCTGAGGTGGTGGCCATTCGCACGTCGCGGGGTCAGCCTGGGCGTTCTCCTCCTCCTCCCACCCACTCCCCGGGCGGCCCGCGGGACGACCCCGGCTCCTCCAGCGGGAACTGGAGCGCTGGCAGCAGTGGCTCCGGGCGCCTGTCCCCCACCTCGGACACCCCCCCGACCCCTTCCCGCTACGACTCAGCTGTCTCCCTGGCGCCGCCGGGCCCTGGGGCCGAGCCCCTCCACCAAGGGCAGCCGGGGGCCAGCAGCGACGGGAGACACCGGGGGACTGCGCCCCCACCCTCCCCCAGGTCTCCTGCCACCGCCGCCGCTCTCTGGAACCGCCCGCCCTCGCCCTCGGAGGTCAGGGGTCAGCAGCGCCCAGGCGGGCCCCTTGAGTACAGCGACCGCTCCCTGGGCCGCAGCATCTCCCTGAGGAAGACCAAGAAGCCCCCTCTGCCCCCAGCGCGCACCGACTCCCTGCGCAGGAGGCCCAAGGGTGGGCAGCCCATGCTGAGTGAGTCTCTGATCGCCAGCCTGCAGCGCTCTCTGGAGGACAACCTCCGAGCTCAGGAGGGAGGCGTGGAGCCTCCCGGAGAAGGCCGAGAGGCCTGGGCCACGGCTCTCCGCACCCAGAGCAGCTCCGGGGGCGATGCCAGCACCAACAGCAGCGGCCGCTCCACGGCCGCCAGTAATGCCTATACCACCAGCGCAGCCACCCCGTCACAGAGCGAAACCAGCAGCCTGCGCTCAGAGTACAGCGACCCCTGGGCCTATTACCCCGAGGGGCAGCAGCCCGGAGTCTGGGACTGTGGGCCGCCCGGGCCTGGAGCCTCGGCGGAGCCCAAAGGCCCAGGCCACGGTATCACCTCACCTTCGAGCGGCTACTCCAGCCAGTGCAACACACCCACCACACTGAACCCAGCCCCGGCCTTCCCCCACCGCATGTCGCCAGGGGCTGCCAAGCCAAAGTCAAAGCCAAAGGTCCCTGAGCGGAAATCCTCGCTGCTCTCCTCCACGTCAGCCTCATCATCGTCAGCCTCCCTCTCCTCAAACGCCTCAGATTCCCGGTTTCACGGGACGGCGGGGTGCGCTGCTCCCTCAAACGATCCTGCGGTATCACCCATGGGCCCTGACCTTCACCCTCCCCCTCCTCCAGCACCCTCACTTTCCACTGTATCCTCTCCCCCTCCTCCAGCACCTCCACTATCCACTTTATTCCCTCATTCTCCCCTTATGACTCGTCCTCCACCCCCTCTGACCAACCTGCTCCCTCCTCCACCCCCTCTGACTAACCTGCCCCCTCCTCCACCTCTGA
>JAHRHZ010000018.1:5761341-5797933 GCA_024137785.1 Ginglymostoma cirratum
ATGCCCCCTCCTCCACCTCCTCTGACCAATATGCCCCCTCCTCCACCTCCTCTGACTAATATGCCCCCTCCTCCACCACCTCTGACCAACCTACCCCCTCCTCCACCCCTTCTGACCAACCAGCTCCCTCCTGCACCCCACTTGCCCACCCTGACCCCTCCCGCGCCCCCACCTCCCCTGTCCCTGGCTATGGTGGCCTTTCCTACTGGCCCTCTGGATCCGAAGGTGCCAGCCTGTGTGAAGGCCCCACCATGTGGGAAAGAGCCCAAGGCCTCAGGGGACCAACCTGAGACCCACAAGCCAGCCCTTGGCCTTCCCCTCATTACAGCCAGTGCTCTGCAGAAGGTGCAGCTGAGGTCAGTGAGGAAGAGTGAGCAGGGAGACCTTCTGGGCCAGGTGGAGGGGCAGAGCCCCCGACTGAAACCAGAGCCTGAACGGCCAGTGTCCCCTCCACCCTGGAAACCTGCCATGCTGCAGCGTCCTTCCTCCCTTGGCCGACTTGCCAAGGCCCACCCTGAGGCCCATGTGGCCCCCAATAGCAGCCTAGCCCTCGGCCCTGAAAGCAAGGCCAGACCCATGGAGCGACCTAAAATGTCAGCTCCCTCCGACAGGCCTGAGGCCTGGCCTGGAAACCAGCTCGAGCCCACGGCAGAGCTAGCCTGCTCTGCTCCCGCTGCCCAGGGCAAAGATACCGGCACCAGAGTCAACGCAGAGCCTGATCGAGAGAGCGCTGTGCCAACTGAAAGCCGTAATGCCAAATCGCCCAGCAAAACGCCCCCTCCCATCGCCAGGAAGCCCAAGTTGACACTGGTCGTCCCACCGTCTCCGTGGAACAGCTCCCCTGAGGGGAAACGGCCTCAGGCTACCCCAGAGCCAGCAGCAGAGGACATGACGAACACAGCAGCACCATCTGTTGTGGGCGATAGAGAACAGGCGCCAGCACAGAGCGAGATGTCTCTGGAATCTGACCAGCCCCTTCATCCAGCCGATAGAGCCCAGGACATAGTGCAGAGTGAGGCCTGGGAAGCCGAAGTGCAGAAGGTACTGGATGAAAGCCAGAACAGTCCCAGCATACGAGACGAAACAGTAATCGACAACCCAAACAGTTGGGATGGTGTGGAAAACAGCAGCATAATCAGCTGCCAGGATAAGGACATGGGTAAGATTTTGACAGACACGTATTTATCTTTCACTCTCTAATTTTGTACCTCTTTCCACCTTTTCCCTTCTTCGTCTTGTCCCTTCCTCTCCCAATTCCCGTTCCGTCTTCCCCCTTCCCTCCTTTCGTCACCCTCCAGTCCATTCAGTTACCTCCTGACACCCATCCCTCTTCCACTCCTTGTAGCTCACCCTCCCCTCCCCGGGATTGGAACAAAGTCACAGGATTGTTGGAAGATTTCGGAACAGTGCGCTGTGATAAAGATCAGGCAACGCAAGGGGAAATGTTGACGTTTAGAGAGTAAGCTGGACGTTTGTGTGTTATAGGATGTGGGGTGCGTGTGCTTCTAAATTTTGTTTGTCCACACAACCCCTTTAACTTTCTTGACATATGTCACTGACCATATGCATGACCCCTGTGGGAACATTTGCATTGCTTGGATAAAAACATTATTTGAGGGCTATAAATTGGGGTCAAGAATGTTGGATGATAAGGGGTCTTGCGTGGAGTGACAGGGTGTAGTTGGTTATGGCAGAGTGTTATAGAGATTTGAACAGGTATAACATAGGATTATAGAGTTTTGAGCACGTCTAAGAAAGGATTACAGAGTTTTGAGCGGGTCTGAGAGTGTGTTAGAGAGTTTTGCATGGGTCTAAGAGAGTGTCGGAGAGTTTTAAGCAGGTCTAAGAGAGTGTAAATGAGTTTTGTGTGGATCTGAGAGTGTGCTCTCGAGTTTTAATTGGGCCTGAGAGTGGGTTGTAGAGTTTTGTGTGGGCCTGAGAGTGTGTTATAGAGTATTAAGTGGGTCTGAGAGAGTGTTATAGAGTTTTGCATGATTCTAAGAGAGTGTTAGAGAGTTGTGTGTGGGTCTAAGACCGTGTTAGGGAGTTGTGTGTGGGTCTAAGAGAGTGTTAGGGAGTTGTGTGTGGGTCTAAGAGAGTGTTAGGGAGTTGTGTGTGGGTCTAAGAGAGTGTTAGAGAGTTGTGTGTGGGTCTAAGAGAGTGTTAGAGAGTTGTGTGTGGGTCTAAGAGAGTGTTAGAGAGTTGTGTGTGGGTCTAAGACAGTGTTAGGGAGTTTTGAGTGGGTGGAATAGCCTGTTAAAAAGTTTTGATAGGTAGATCTGTATTGATGATCCTTCCTGCCCTTTTCAATCACTGCAACATACAACTGTTCTTTTGCAGGTGATGTGTTTGAGCCCAACTCCCCCAACTTTACAAACAGTTACCAATGGAGTAATGAAGACCCAAGTATTCCAAGCAGGCCCAGGACAACTGAGGACTTGTTTGCAGTGATCCACAGGTAGGACAGGGATTTGAGATCTTCAGTGACCAGATATATCGGGGAATCTCATTGCTTGTTACTTGCTGATGTTTCATTGGCCGTCTTTCCTGGTCTTATGCTGTGAGTGCCATTGGGTTAAGCGGAGCGTGGGCTGTTGGGTAAATTATTGGCTGCAATGTGCAGCTTGTTTCAACTTTGAGGTAGAGAAAGGGGCAGCCCATAGACTGGATACTGCTGTGAGAATCCTGTTGCTGACTGTAGCCTTTCTGATCAGCTTGGGAGCTCAAGTACAAAGGAATCTTCCTGATCTCTCACCTTAAATGTAGCAGAAACCCTGGATAAACTCTCTGTTAATGCAGTTATTGATATGGCCACCAATGTGGTCAAAACTTTGGATACACTGAGGGGAATCTATAGAAAGACATGAGAGGAGAAATGAATAGTAGATTATGGTGAAATGGTGAGATGACGCAGGATGGGAGGTGGCCTATATGGAACACATACACCAGCATGGAGAAATGGGCTGTTTCTATGGTGTAAATTCTAATTAAGTCTATAAAAGGACAATCCTTTGTTTAGTTTGATTCATAAAATAAAAAAGCACAGATTTTAATAGTCCCACTTCCCTGCTCGCCCTCCCCCCAGCCCTATAATTTTTTCCTCAGATAAGTACCTAATATAAACACTGATATCTTCACAAGTTGATCATTTATACATACATATGTATAATTACATTCCTGAGTATTGCAAGGAAAGAAAATGACATTCTGTCGAAGTTTTCTTTGTCCTGTAGTCATCAGAACAACACGGCAAGAATACCAAACGTCAAAGGGAACAACAATTTGCACTGCTTAAGGAGATAGCATGGCAAGTGGGCCCTGAATGCTGGCAATGTTACAGTTCAGCACCGTCTTCTCATACAAATTACCGTTCCCTTTGTGATTTGGTATTCTTGCTGTGCTGCCCTGATGAAAGCAAGACAAGAAGCTTTCACAGCGTGGCTTTTTCTTTTAGCAATATTCGAGTTCTGTGCTGCAAAGTGGTCAAATACGTACCTGCATATCTACCTCTCTCTCCTTCAATATCTCCACTGACTCTGTGTCTACTCGATCTCTCGTTCCCTGATATTCTTTCCCATGGGAGGGCATAGGTTTAAGGTGAGAGGGGAAAGATTTGTAAGGGACCTGAGAGGCAACAGATTTAAGAACAGCTCCTTCCCCGTTGTTTTCAGACTCATGAATGGACCTCATATATTAGAGCTGATCTTTCTCTGCACCTTCTCTGTAGCTGTAACACTATATTCTGCATTCTGTTCTGTTACATTAACATACTTACATAAGGGATGATTTGTCTGGTTAGCACACAAAACAATACTTTTCACTGTATCTCAGTCCACGTCACAATAATAAATCAAATCAAATCAAATCAAAACCTTTTCACACAGAGGGTGGTGTGTGTATGGAATGAACTGCCAGAGGAAGTGGTGAAGGGGCTGGTACAATTACAACATTTAAAAGACATTTGTACAGGGACATGAATCGGAAAAGTTTAGAGGGACTGAAAACAACCAGTGCTGGAGATCACAGCGGGTCAGTCAGCATCCATGGAGAGAGAGCAAGCTAATGTTTCGAGTCGGGATGACTCTTCATCAGAGCTCTGCTGAAGAGTCATCCAGACCCGAAACATTAGCTTGCTGTTTCTCTATGGATGCTGACTGACCTGCTGCGATCTCCAGCATTTGTTGTTTTCAGTCCAGATTCCAGCATCTGCAGTAAATTGGCTCCTATAAAGGTCTAGAGGCCAAGTGCAGGCAAATGGGACTGGTATTGTTTGGGATTATGGTCAGAATGGATGGGTTGGGCTGAAGGGTTTGTTTCTGTGCTATACAACTCTATGACTCTCTCCTTTCATCTTCAGTAACTATGAAAGCGAAACTATTAAAGATTGGTCTTTGCCATCTTTAGGTCCAAGCGGAGAGTCCTGGGCAGGAAGGATTCTGAGGACGAGCTCAGTAAGACTGTGCCACATTCACCCCCCGTCACCCCCACGGGAATGCCCTCCAGCCCCGGCAGCATCAAGCAGGTTGGCTCCATTCAGAGGAACCTGCGCAAATCCAGCACCAGCAGCGACAGCTTCAAGGCCCTGCTCCTGAAGAAGGGGAGCAGGGTCGAGGCCGGATCCCGCATGTCAGCAGCCGAGATGCTGAGGAGCACTGACCCTAGGCACCGGCCTCCTGAGTCACCGCCAGCAGACATGGCCCGGACGAACGGCTGGGGTCCACCCGAGTGCCGCTCGCCAGGCCACCGGGCCAGGAACCCTCGCGAGGAATGGGCCTCGCACGAGGGGCCAGTGCCCAGGGGAGCAGGGCAGGTGGGGGTCCGTCACGGGCGCTCACGGACACCACCCTCAGCCCCGAGCAGCCGGTACGGCGCACGACACCTCCACTTGCACCGACTCCACAGCAGCCCAATGACCGTCATCCGCGAAGGGGAGGTCGAGAGCCCAGAGGTCACCGAGGGTCATCGCGCCAGCGACGAGGGCCGGAGGCACAGCGAGGGAGACCTCGTCAGCTCTAATGGCCTGGCAGAGAACCAGGGGTCCAGGGCTGATCACGTCTGCAGCCCCGCGGACTCGGGTCCCACCTCGTGGAACCTTCTGGACTCGCTAAAGGGTGGGCCAGCGGACATTCGCCCTGCCCAGACTGCTTTGGCAGAAGAAGGTGCAAACCAGGACTGGGACTCATGAGAGACCAAGCAATAACAGAGAGAGACTGATTTTATTCCCCTGTGTTTTAATTTTCGTTTTAACGTCACGTAAAGTGCAAAGAGCCCCAGGCCGTTGAAGAGAAACCTAAATGCTGAAGGCTCTGGTCTTGCCTGGTCCATCAGGCTGAGCTTTCCAAATGTGGGAGACTCACCCGTGCGCCAAAATAGAGAGAGAGAGAGATCTGCATTTAAATAGCACCTTTCACAACCTCGGGCAGCCCACGGCGCTTTGAAGCACTTTTCCGAGGTGTTGTAAAGCAAGGGGCAAAGTGCTCCTTTGGATTGGTGGGGGGAGGGTCACAGGCGGCAAAGGTTGCTACACAGCAAGAGGCCTTTTGTGAGTTAGGTGGGCAGAAGTGGGAGACAGGCTGTCAGGTGAAGTTGGGAGGAAGATGGCTTTGGTATTGGGACTTGATCGATAGGAAAGACAGAACGAAACGGAAAGAGAGACAGAGAACAATAAAGGAAAGAATGAGGGAGAGGACGATGAGGCCAAGAGATTTTTGAAAGATTTCTTTTCTGGCAGAAGTTTGTGTCCCTCTTATTGGTTTATCTGAGTGGAGCTGAGGGCATGAGAGTTGCATGGTTACTGCCCAGGTGGGTGATGGGAGGGAGGTCCTGACTAAGGCAATCAAAAGCAGCCCAACATCTCAAGCTCTAACATGGGACAATGTGAATGAGATTCGGAGCGTTCTACTGGTCACTAATGTCCGCCCTGAGTGAAAGGAGGAGATACTGGAAAGTATTGGAAAATGGAGGGTTGGGACTGGAGAGTCTGTGTGGTCCTTACATGGCGAATTATCGCATTCAAATACATTGGAGCAGCAGAATAGGAGGGCAGGTCATTTCTGTGGGTGATGTCTAAGCTCAGTAAGTGAAGTATTGTACTGTTAATGAGTAGGTGTGTGTCACTCAACAGGGCTCAGAGGCATTCACACTGAGAAGGGTCAGTGTTCCGTTAGCTGAGCCTGAAATATTCGGAGTTGGTTTGAGTTCCCAAGAGGGATGAGGTGGTGAGGCAGGGACTGGTTCCTGAGGAACGGTGGGTTGGGGAGAATCTCAGCTGTTGTTGCCACTTGTGATGGGATTTTGGCTGGGAAGCATGAGGGGGTGCCACAGGGCTCCCTCTTGGGCAGAGAGTCTATGCTGTGCCAAGCAGTTTGCCCCAGTATTACCAAGGAGAGATGAGTTGGCCACTTGCAGCGAGGGTGGAGGGGGGGCATCTCAGCAATGAGGAAGGAAATTTCTGAAGAAGGGTCTAGGCCCAAAACGTCAGCCTTCCTGCCCCTCTGATGCTGCTTGGCCTGCTGTGTTCATCCAGCTCTACACCTTGTTATCAAGGAAATTGAAATCTTGGCTGCTTTCCACATGTTCCTGAATCCATGCCAGTCCTCTCTTTTGCACCTACCCCCGCCACCCCCAAATCCTGTTGCCGTTGAATTAGTAAAATAGACCAGCAAGCTTCATGACTGACTGAAGAAAGCTGTTCACCCTTTTGCCTCAATACTAACCCAATCGTAGCCCAGTCCTGACTTTAGAAGACTGGTCACGGAGCCCCCAGAGGTGCTAGCCAAAATCAGTCAAAGACCCCCATAGGGGGACCCAGTCTGGTAGGCCCAGTTGTTGCAGGGCAGGGGTAATGCCAATGCTGGGTGTTCACTCATCTGTATTGTGGCTGGTTGAATCTCTGACCGGAACAGAAGAATAGAAACAGGCCACTTGGCCCAATAAGTCCACATCGACCCTCCAGACAGCATCCCACCTAGACCCATCCCCCCCACCCTTCCCCTGTAACCTTACATTTCCCACAGCTAACCTACACATAGCTGGACGCTATGGGCAATTTAGCATGGCCAATCCACCTAGCCTGGCCATGTTTGTACTGTGGGAGGAAACCAGAGTACCCGGAGGAAACCCACGCAGGCACGGGGAGAATGTGCAAACTCCACACAGACAGTCGTCCAAGGGTGGTATCAAACCTGGGTCCCTGGCGCTGTGAGGCAGCAGTGCTAACCACTGTGCCACCCGTAGACTCTACATCAACATATGGAAATTGGGTAAATTGAATCCGCCAAGCTGTTGTCACCAGGTGTGAGTCTGTCACAGATGTATAGTTAAAGTACAGTAAAAGCAAGGGCTGGCAGAGACTCTGCCCACCCCTCGCTCATTGGAGCTAAAATCCTGGATAATTTAGCGGGAGTTATATCAAACAGGGGTGGGGGCTATTAGATGGGGGTGCACTACGGTTGGTTTGGGTGGTCACCTCAGCATGTGTAAGTGGAACAAAGAAGGCAATCGTCCTCACCTTTAACACAGCGTATTGTATAACTGGAGGGACGGGAGGGAGTTGCTGCAGGATGGCGTTGTGATGCTTCTCAAGTCGAACAGCTTAAGTACAATGGAGAAGAGAGACCAGTGAAGCTGGAATAATCACACGTGCATCAATGAGGAGGAGAAAATGTGAGGGAGATACGGAAGAGAGTGGGAGACAGTTAATTGCTGATCACAACAATATTACGGATGTATACATGTGACTAGAATAATCTAAATCCTGTAACACTTGCTCATTTTGTTACCAAAGAGACGGAGCCTTACCGACAATAAAAAGGTTCCCTACAGTATTTTTTTGAGGAAACTTCAGAGATCTTTTCTTAAAAAATAAACCAATTTGTCTCGTTTTCACATCCTGCTGCACAAATAAAGCCTTACATTTTAAACTAAGACAAAGTACATTCACTCATGTTTGGTGGCAGCACCAGTCGGGACTTATCAAAGGGAAGAGATGTTTGTTACTTGCATTGTGATCTTTCGATAGTGTTTGTACGTGTACAGAGATTGTAACATGCCCTTTTTTTTGCGGGGTGGGGGGGATTCTCTTTGTAAACACAAGTTTTGGAAATGTGTACATTTTAGTTTTTCTGGTTTTTACGTGGGATGTTTGTAGATTATTTATTTTAGTACAGAGAGCAGTGCGTGAAACTTTCTCATCTCCTTCCACTCGCTAATGTGTCTGCTTTCACTGGGGCTGCAGGGAGGGGCACAGGCTCCTTTCTGTTCTAGTGGGGATCTACTAGAAACGCTGGGACTTTTACAGAATGCCTTTTGTTTGTAGCTGGAAGGAAACTAGTGATTGCTGTGTTTTCACACTTCAAATAAAGCAAGATTTTCAGCTCGTCTTCAAAACTCGCAAGTGTTCTTGTGTACTAAGAGATTACGTGGGATTCTTCCTCAAAACGTTTTAATACCATTTTAGTACATCCCAAAATTCAGTGGTATTCTTTACATGGTAAGTGCTGTTTGTTGTGCTAAAAAAAGGACAGACTTTCATTTATATTGCAACTTTCACAGTTTCAAGATGTCTCAATGTGCTCTACAGCCTTTTGAAGCAATTTTGAAGTGTAGGAATTGCAACAGCCAATAAAGGGATGGTGGCTCAGTGGTTAGCACTGCTGTCTCACAGTACCAGATTTTTTTTTACAGTCCTTCTTGTTAAGTGCTCCATCATGAACCACGGGGCCTGGTGGCCAGGCGTGAGTCACCTTTGCCACGCTGCTGCTGGAATGAAAGTTAACAATCTTCTGCACCATCTCGCCTCCACCAACGCCCTTGTCTCTGTGAGTCCTCACTGCACCTCGCCAATGCAGGTGCCACTGATGCTGCCTGGTCTCATACTGGCCCCAAATTCACCTCCACCACGGCAGCTGTGAGTCAGCGCTAGGACAACCTTGTTGATGCAGAAGCCGCTGTGAACCCAAAGTCACCTTCTGCTGCCCCAAGTCCCTGCTGCTGGGCCCTCTCGAGTCCCTGCCGCTAGGCCCACTCGAATCCGCACCGCCTGGGCCGGCCCGCTGCTGCCAATGCTGTTGCTGTAACTGACCTCTTCACTAAGAGGTAAGTAAAACAAAATAGCAGAGAACAAAAACAAGAGGGATAATAAAAATGAAAAGAAAAGCAGACGAGCCCCAGGCTCAAAAGTCCTACTCCACCGCCATCGTGAGATGGGCTGAAGGATTCAGTCTCATCGGTGTCCGGAACCATAAACCGACAAGAAATAGGAACGGTAGTCTGCTGTTCAGCCCCTTAATCCTGTTCCACCATTCAATAGGGATCATGGCTGATTCACCATCCCTCACATCTACTTTCCTGTCTTTTCCCCATCACTGTTGATTCCCTTCCTGATTAAGAATGTGATTGATTGTGTCATCAATGATAAAATGCCAATTAAAAATCTTGATAACTTGCTAAGTACATCTGGATTGTTCTCCATTATTATTTCAAGGGACGTGGGCACCACTGGCAAGGCCAGCAATTTTTGCCCAACCCTCAACATGGCTCACTCTACTTTTTCAGACACATTGCTCAGAGTCTGGAGTTCATGGATAGGCCAGACTGGGCAAGGATACCAGATTTCCTGCCTAAGTGAAGTAAGAATGCAATTGCAGACCTACAAATTAGTCAGACAATCACAGTTTCGTGGTGAGACTAGCTTTCAGTTCCAGATTCCAACAGCTCCCACAGTGAGATTTGAACCTGTGACATCAAATTTAAGAGCTTAGTGGCATTACCGCTGTGCCACTGCCTCTCATTTTTTTTAATAAAACACAGAAGTTAAGATTTTGCATCTTTTCTAACCACATTATGGGATCTACCAGGAATAGGCCATTAAGCCCTTCGAGTCTACTCCATCATTAACTATGATCGTGGCTGATCATCCGACTCGTATCCTTTGATACCTTAGCCCCAGAAACTATATCTAATTTGTCCTCAGAAACATTCAATGTTTTGGCTTCAACCACTTTCTATGGTAGAGAGTCCCACAGGTGCAGCACACTCTTAGCTGTGAGGCAGAACAATTTACAGCTCCCTGTTTCTTTCAGTGACTTTATAAAATGGGGAGCAGTGTCAAAGAGTGCAGGGCCATTCCACTCAATCCCAGCTCTGTGCGAACATTCCTGACCCTGGCCTGACGTTCCTGGACCAAAGGAAGAGGAAAATTAGCTCGCCCTTACATCTATCCAAAAGTACAGACACATGGATATCAGGGATGAGGAAGATTAGCAATAAAAACAGAAATTGCTGGTGAAACCCAACACGTCTGGCAGTATCTCTGGAGAGAGAGAAGCAGAGTTTACATTTTGAGTCCAATGATTCTTCTTCACAGTCCTTTTTTGCCCCTGCGTTCCAGAGACCAGTCATACTGGACTCAGTCATCGACATGTACAGCACAAAAACAGACCCTTTGGTCCAACTCATCCATGCCAACCGTGTATCCTAAATTAATCTGGTCCAGTTTGCCAGCAAATGGCCCATATCCTTCCTACTCATAAACCCTTGCTACTCATATACCCATCCAGATGCCTTTTAAATGTTGTAATTGTACAAGCCTCCACCACTTCCTCTGGCAGCTCATTCCATACATGCACCACCCTCTGCATGAAAAAGTTGCCCCTTAGGTCCCTTTTAAATTTTTCCCCTCTCACCTTAAAGCTATCCCCTCTAATTTTGGACTCCCATACTCCAGGGAAAAGACCTTGCCTATTCATCCTATGCGTGCCCCTCATGATTTTATAAATTTCTATAAGGTTACCCCTCAGCCTCCAACGCTCTCGGGGAAAATAGTCCTAGCCTATTCAGTGTCTCCCTATAGCTCAAACCTTCCAACCCTGGCAACATCTTTGTGAATCTTTCAAGTTTCACAACATCTTCCTATAGCAGGGAGACCACAACTGAATGCAGTATTCCAAAAGTGGCCTAGCCAATGTCCTGTACAGCCACAACATGACCACCCAAGTCCTATACTCAATGCATTGACCAATGAAGGCAAGCATACTAAGCACCTTTTTCACTATCCTGTCCACCTGTGGCTCCACTTTCAAGGAACTCTGAACTTGCACTCCAAGGTCCCTTTATTCAGCAACACTCCCCAGGGACCTATCCATTAATTATACAAGTCCTGCCCATTTGAAACATTATATCTGTTTCTTTCGCCACAGACATTGCCAGACCTATTGAGATTCTCCAGCATTCTCTATTTATTTCATCTCTTCAGCATCCGCAGTATTTTGCTTTACTACAAGGAAGATCAGACTTCTTTGGTGATGCAATGAACAGTTAAAAAGCTTACCAACAGGCACTGTCTGAGCATACATGCAGAGAAAGGGCATGGGGTACAGTATTGGAGCACAGGTGGAATAAAACTTACAGAGCTGGTAAAATAGGCTTGCCTATTATTCTGGTTCCACTACTTTGAATGAGGAATAAATATTTCACCTTCTGGCCTCTGTCTAATTTAAAGCATTTGAATAATTAATAAACATTGTGGAGTTAGCTCCAACTGCATTCCTTTGCATTAAGTAAATCTGCAATTTCATAGGTTGATCATGCAGTCATAGAGATGTACAGCATGAAAACAGACCCTTCAGTCGAACTTGTCCGTGCCAATCAGATATCCTAAATATAGAGTTTTGTTTGCCCGCATTTGGTCCATATCCCTTCCTATTCATGTACCCCTCCAGATGCCTTTTTAATGTTGTGATTGTACCAGCCTCCACCACTTCCTCTGGCAGCTCATTCCATACACACGTCTCCCTCTGCATGAAAATGTTGTCCCTCAGGTCCCTTTTAAATCTTTCCCCTCTCAGCTTAAACCTCTAGTTTTTGATGCTCCCATCCTGGGGAAAAGACCTTGTGTATTCACCCTATTCATGATCCTCATGATTTTATAAACCTCTATAAGGTCACCCCTCAGCCCCCGACACACCAGGGAAAATAGCCCCAGCCTATTCAGCCTCTCCCTATAACTCAACCCTCCAACCCTTGTAAATCTTTTCCGAACCCTTTCAAGTTTCACAACATCCATCGTATAGCAGGCAGACCAGAATTGCACACAGTATCCCAAAAGATCTTGCAGTTTTCAGGCTAGCAATGCAGTTTCGGTGTTAAAATCACTCCCTCTGATATTAATAACTCATCCAGTATACAGCAGTGGAAAAAGGTAAAATATCAGACAGGAAATTACTGATATTAAATAATGCAATTCATTTGCCTGAACTCCCATCTGGTGACAAATGAAGAGAAATTGCTTTTCAATAGCTCCTCTCAGCATCACAGCATCCGACAGATGCACCTCATATTCCGCCTTGGGAGCCTACAGCCCGATGGCCTCAACATAGCATTCACCAGTTTTAAAATCTCCCCACCCCACCCCCGGCCTCATCCCATGTCCAACCCTCCCTCATCCCTGCCTCCTTGACCTGATAGAACCTGTCCACCTCCCCCCCACCCCCAGCACCCAACTGCCCCACTCTTCCCACTGACCAATCCCCACTACCCCTTACCTGCATCCACCTATCACCATCTCACCTACCTTCCCTCAGCTCCACTCCTCAGCCCTCTTACCCCTCCCCATTTCTGAAGAAGGGTCCTGACCCGAAACGTCAACTTTCCTGCTCCTCTGATGCTGCCTGGCCTGCTGTGTTCCTGCAGCTCTTCGCTGTGCTGTCTCTGACACCAGCATCGGCAGTTCTTGCTATCTCCTAATTTAAAGCCTCTGAAGGTGTCGTTACTGTTACTCCGCGGGGAAACACAGTTGCCAAATAATGCATGGAAAAATCTCAGAAGTAGTGTACAATAATGGTGATCATATTTACAGGTGTTGGTGTGGACCAGGATTGCAATCCCTTTGCAGTCCATTAGTCTGCCCAGTGTTACTGAGCTACACAGAAAGCCGCTAGATTGCAAGCTTAATCTCTTACTGTTCCCCGGTAGATTAATTCAAGTTTGGCTGCCAATACATTAAGATCAAGGTAGGAAGGATGGACTAATTCTTTTCCTTGTCCCGCACCTCCAGCAGTCACAGTAAAGTCTGAATTTAAAAAGCAACGTAATAATGCCAATTATATATGTATCAGACTAGGCTAGCTCCATATCAGAGACAAGCCAGTCAAGTTCCTGAAGTGACAATTACTTAACTAGTTTAGTGCAAACAACTCCTACAAATCACGCAAAGATTATTACCAAAAGATTTAAATTGTGTGAATATATATCAGCTGCCCCTTGTGAAAAAGTAACAGGGAAGGCTATGAGATAACAAGCATGGGGCTGGATGAACACAGCAGGCCAAGCAGCATCAGAGGAGCAGGAAAACTTGGCGTTTCGGGCCTAGACCCGTCATCAGAAATGGGGGAGGGGAGATTTTGAAGCTTGTGAAATCCACATTGATACCATTGGGCTGCAGGGTTCCCAGGCTGAATATGATTTGCTGTTCCTGCAGCCTTCAGGTGGCATCACTGTGGCACTGCAGGAGGCCCAGGATGGACATGTCATCTGAGGAATGGGAGGGGGAGTTGAAATGGTTGCGACTGGGAGGTGCAGTTGTTTGTTACGAACTGAGCGCAGGTGTTCTGCAAAGCGGTCCCCAAGCCTACGCTTGGTTTCCCCAATGTAAAGGAAGCCTGGCCGAGTTGTATCATCGCTAGACTGTTAACCAAAGAGCCAGGCAATGTTTGGGATGTTCGAATCCTGCCCTGGCAGATGGTGGAATTTAAATTCAATAAAACTCTGGAATTAAGAGTCTAATGATGTCTGTGAAACAATTGTCAATGGTCAGGAAAAACCCACCTGGTTCACTAATGTCTTTTAGGAAAGAAAATTGTTGTCCTTACCTGGTCTGGCCTACCTGTAACTCCAGACCCACAGCACTCTTAACCCTGACCCCCCAGGCAATTAGGAATAGGCAATAAAAGCTGGTCTCGCCACCAACACCCACACCCATGAGTGAATAATAAAAAACAAATGAACAAGCACACAAGCTCCAAGTCTGGGAAAAAGTATAAAAATTCCAAACAGCGTTATCTTAAAACCAATTTGGCTAAGTGCCAGTTATACTCAGAAAATAAATTGTTCTAAATGTTGGTCTGTAACCAAAGTCACTTCACACAAAATGCTGGTGCTGGGGTGTCTTTCTGGATCTGTTATAGCCAACTGATGTCACACTTCTGGAGACAGACAACTCCTTCATCTCAGGACCAATCCGGTGAATTTCCGGTGGTGTTCATTCTGAATTCTCCTCTGGGAACCCTTAGTTGTAGTAATTATGTCTTCCAATAGGTCTCCAGCTCTCACACTTGCATGAGACGGATTTCAGAGAATGATGAAGAAAGGCAAAAGCTGTTCCTGTAAGCAAGTTCCCTCTCTCACAACCTGTTTTTAAATCCAACACACAAACTGTGACTTCTCTCTGGAGTATTTTATACCCAGTGACTCCAGTTGAGTAGCTTGAGCTGTTTGCAAATGCACCATTTTCTCTGCTGCAATCTGACAACTTTGTGTTGCAAAATGTTTCTTCCGAGGAGTCCAAGATGAAGGTATGTTTCAATCGATTCTCCTGCAGGTTGGGGTGGCACGGTAGCTCAACGGTTTGCCCTGCTGCTTCACAATTTCCACGCCTTCACTTCAGCAACTTTGGTTTCTAACCAATTGTTAATTCAGGAACCTGACTGTTTTGTTTCTGACACTGAGCTATATCCAGTCTGACACCCGGATAAATAACATCACCTCGCCTTTTGAATTCAGACGTTATTACGACAAATGGAGGAGTGGGACTAGGTAAGCAATCGACTCACCGAACCCAGTCACAACAGGGGTGAACTGCTCATGGGAAAGAGTGAAGACAGGCAGCATTGAAGGAGGCCAGTCTGCCCATCATATAAGCACTCGATCTTTGGTGCAGCCACTCTCCTGGGAAGGCAGCAATAAATATGATTTGGTTTAGGCTGTTGCTTAACTCTTTCCTGGGATTGCACAACTAATCTGTGTTAACCAGCTTCCAGATGTTAACAAGTCGTTCTTTACAGTAGTCTTAACCTGGTACAACACTAAGCAAGTGTAGCTTACATGATGACAGTCTCAACAGGGTAGACAGACCTACAATCTTCTATCCCAAAGATGCCACTGCTATCCATTCTATGCCACAGCTAATACACAGATCAAATTGACAGAAAAACAGAAGCAGCAAAATCCAGTTTATGATGTTCACTGGCAATATTTATTCTACGATACAAGCATTATAAATACAGCTCATCCACAACTGCTTATTAAAGTGTCATTCTGGACGAACGGCAGCCCTATATTGACAGCGCAAAAATGTACACAAATGTGATTTTTCTTGACATAAATTAAGCGATAATGGCCAGCCAAATGTGAACTTAAACATCTGACTTCTTAAAAACACAAATACAATATAAATAAAAGGTGAATAAAAAGAGAGTTATTTTGCAGCAACTACAAACAGCACATGGCAATGGGCACATTTAACAATGTCATATACAGTTACACGACGCAAGGTTCAGATCTGACCCAGTATGAAATACTGTGGGTGTGAGATGCACAAACGGACACTTCACTGGGATTTCAGGTGAGGAGCAATGTTGCAATCACCCTTCCCCACCCTGTACACTCTCTCCCTGTATGCGCTCTCCCCACCCTGTACGCTCTCTCCCTCCCTGTACGCTGTCTCCCCACCCTGTATGCTCTCTTCCCTCCCTGTATACTCTTCCCCCTCCCTGTACGCTCTCTCCCCACCCTGTATGCTCTCTTCCACCCTGTACATACTCTCCCCACCCTGTACACTCTCTCCCCACCCTGTACGCTCTCTCCCCGCCCTGTACGCTCTCTCCCCACCCTGTACACTCTCTTCGCTCCCTGTACACTCTTCCCCCTCCCTGTACGCTCTCTCCTGTATGCTCTCTCCCCACCCTGTATGCTCTCTTCCACCCTGTACGCTCTCTCCCCACCCTGTACGCTCTCTCCCTCCCTGTACGCTCTCTCCTTCCCCCATGTTGGATTCTAATTTGTCATCTTCCGTTGTGTCTGCAGGACAGCCCATATGACTTGACAAGCGCCCTTACTGTCAGCTCAGGTAAACAACATGGCAAAGATGAAAGATTGCATTTACGTATTGCCTTTCCTTCCCTAAGGACTTTACAAAGTGCTCCCCAGCCAATGAAGTCCTTCTGTTGTAAGATAGGAAATGTGCCAGTCAATTTAGGCATAGCAAGAACCCACAAGCCAAGAACATTTGTGTGTGTGTGTGTGTTTGTGTGTGTGTGTGTTAGAAAAGCTAGTTGTGGGACAACTATTGGCCAGGTTACCGGGGAAGACTTTGCTTCTTCGAAATAGCCAGCCCCGGAATCATTTACATCCTCCTGTCTGGGCCTCGGTTTAATACCTCAACTGAAAGACAGTGCCTAGGACTACTGCAGCACTCCTCCCACTGCAATGGGTCAGATGCTGCAGGCTCTGGAGCGTTTGGGGTCTTGATCCCCTTGTGCTGCTGAAGATAGATCTGCCGGATTGACTCCGGGCCAGCCCCAGGAATGGCCAACCGGAAAATAAGTCTTTTGAGTCTGGTGTGAACCACCTTACCATTAGGAATGTGTGCCTTGGCGACTGGCAGCATGAGTCTCAGAGAGAGTGTACAGGGAGGGAGAGAGCGTACAGGCACTGTATAATCCCAGGAGTTTGAAATTCTAGTCACTACAGGCCTGTGGTGCTGGGAGCCCCCTGAGCTGAGGAGTGACTGTCGCGAGGCAAGATCGGAACGTATGAGGGGAGAACGTGCTTCAGTTCAATCCTCCTTATACTGTTCTGGTGCCAGTGAGAGAACACATGCTCAGCGAGACACCACCAGTGCAGGACACAGAGCACCAACTGGCTTACCCACACGTCGACTGCTGTCCTGAAACTCTGCAGTACCAGGGTCCCCTCTATCACACTGGCTGCCAAGTCACTGAGAAAAGAGGCAGGAGGAGTTACAGAAAATAGAAATCAAGGTGTGAAAAATTATGAGGGAGGAGGGGAGCCTGTAGAGAACATACAGAAATGATCTGTATCCCCGAGTGGAGAGGTCTATTCCTGGGACAGACACAGATGGAAGCTGATGCCCAAAGGATGAGAGGGCATGTGAGGAAAAGAGATGGTATTCACCCACAGAGGACATGAGCATCTGTAACTGGCTGCTCAGTTTGGTGTTACAGGGGAAAACCCCCAACTCAAATAAAAGGAATCAGGATCTGCTTCCTGAAGCATGATAATCTGCAAGGCTGTGCACCAGGAAGGTGGGTTCAGAGCAGACAGCTAGTCCTTTGATATACCCATGCACTTGCGATGGGCTGAATGGCCTTTTTCTTTGCCATAACTTTTCTATGGTTCTTAAATCAAAGGAAGGGGCTCTTCCTTAAGGAAGAGGCATATACACCGACAAATTAGCTGGTAATAAATTGTTTGGCCACCATCTCCATTGGGAGAAGAGTAGAGAGTGGGATGGGTAATATGTTTGGGATGGGACAGCACAGGAGCAGGAGGGTGATGTTTAGCCTCTCAGGCCTGTTCTGCTAACCTGTTGCATCATGGTCATTGCAATGGTCATTGTATCATTTCTTCGACTTAGCCACTTTAGCTCCACGTTGATTGAGTAAACGAGAAAATCATCAAAGACTTGAAAGGAATGGCAAGCCCCCTGAAGGGTTGGAGATCCTTGAGAATTCTCTCTCATTAGCAAGAGAGCCCTTGGAGAATAAAAGAGGCTTTGGACGGCACATAGTGTGGGCAATACATTACAAATTCTGGAAAACTGGAATATTAAATAACATTTGCTGGAAATGCCCAGATCCAGCAGTGCTCTAACCTGCTGGGTATTTTTAGCACTTTTTGTCTGTCTATACATCCCTAATTGCCCCAGAGAAAGTGGTGAGGAGCAACCTGAACTGCTGTAGTCCATGGGATGCAGAAACATTCACAGCATCTGCTCGCAGTTAGGGAGGAAGTTCCAGGATAATAAAGGAATGGCGATATGTTCCTACGTCAGGATGGTGAGTGGTTTGGAAGGGAACTTGGCAGGGGGTGGTTGTTCCCATGTATCTGCTGCCCTCGTCCTTCTGAGTGGAAGTGGCCGTGGGTTTGGAAGGCGTTGGCTGAGGACCTTTGGTGAATTTCTGCAGTGCATCTTGTAGATAGTACACACTGCTGCTACTGAGCGTCGGTGGTGGATGAATTGGGATCACATGGGCTTCTTGATCAGGATGGATAGCCGATGAAAATGACAAAAACTGGAGTAGATGGAGATGCCATGAGGGAGGCAGGGCATCCATTTGAAGCGTGAGGGTAAAAGAACTCCTGGGATTACCATGCAGCTGGTCTCCTTTGTTCCCCATCACCATTTCTCATTTCTCTAATTTCACTTTCACTTTGTTTGCAATGCACCTTCTTCTATACATTCTACTTTGAACAAATAATGATTCCATTCTTCCGTCCCTCTATTCAATGTTATCCAGCTTGGGGGTGGGAGCTGTATTGAGCACTGTCTGGTTGAAAATCTCTGCCAAGGCCAATCAAGACAAAGAGCTCATGGGACTGGACACTGTCGGTTCAATGTCAAAGTGGATTCTGATGTGGTCACATCAGCCACAGGATCAGTCGATCAGCTGATCCCTACAACAACAACTGGCATCGCAATAGCATCGTTCATGTAGAAATGTTCCAGGGTGATTGACACGAGAGTGACCGACACACTGAGTCAAGATTGGGCAGGTGCCGGTGTTGGACTGGGGTGGACAAAGTCAGAGGTCACATGACACCAGGTTATAGTCCAACAGGTTTATTTAAAATCACAAGCTTTCGGAGTGCTGCTCCTTCATCAGGTGTGCGATAATCTGGCGTCGTGTGATTTCTGACACTGAGTCAAGGAGGAGACACCAGGATAAGTATCCATGGCATCACTGTGGCACTTTCAGCCTGTCTGTCCTTGTGTGATAACTCTGTCCCGGCAATACATTAGGACTTAGGGCTTCAGCTCAATTACTGATTACATCAAAAATAATGGGGTTAGTTTGGAGAACTCTTCATTTAAACCTGCAAAGGCACATTGGGCTGAATGGCCTCCTTACGTGCTGGAAGATCGCCCATTTGAATCGAGCGGGTGTAGGTGAAATATTTCTTCCAAAATCTGCATTCAGAGTTCCTGTGGGTAAAAGGCTCATTTCAAGTCTCAGAAATTAAACATTCAAAGTTCTGAGACAAGAAACAGCAAACTACATGAGGTCCGATGTCAAGGAGCCAACAGAACAGTCGGCAGGGAATCCGATGCGACAATTCAATTTATATAACAACTTAAAGATGGACAAAGTGTCCCAGGACGCTATGTAATGCAATTTGTTTACCAATGTAACTATTAAACTGCAGCCTGGGTTCCTTAATAACATCCAAGTGACAAATGTTATCTTCACGGTGGAAACATCTACCTTAAGATCACACTATTTACTAAAAATACTTCGAAAAAAGCAGCACCTGTTAAGAGACTGGCATCAAAAACGCACATTAAAAGTTTAATTTCACTGTAAGTCAGGGCAGGTCACAAGCTGGAAATCAGGAGTGAAGTGTGCACATGTGTGTCACCGCAGTCTTATTGGACCATAAGGCTGCTTTCTTATTCGAGAGAAAGACAGAGATGATTGGTGGTGATTTAATCTGAGGGCCACCATAGCTCAGGTAATGGGAGAGGTCTGGCGATGGGAATTGAACCACCTTTGTTGGCATCACTCTGCAAAACCAACCTTCCATCCAACTGCACTAAACCAGCCCCCACGGAAGTGAGGTAACATTCAGATAGACTTCACGGAGAAGCTTCAGAGAAAGCGTGACTAACTCTTGGAGTATTCTTCCTAAGCCGAATGGCAGAGGGAACCTTGTTAAAGAAGCAACAGCCTGGATTCAGGCGAAACTCAAAATGGACGGAAACACGTCGACTTCAACAGAAAAGTAATGGTGTAAGACGGGGCCCCAGCCAATACCTGCCCATCCCACCCACACTCTCAATATTGGAACTTTCACCCAAGTAGTGACTGCAAGTTTGTTTTTTTGCTTAAGTGGGTGAACGAAGGTGGATCAAAATGGCTGCCCTTGTTGACCTGTCCATCCCAGTCAGTGCCCGGTTGCCTTTTAGTAGGAACGCCACCCTCTTACTCTAAGATAAAACTACAAGGGCATCCCAACACAGCATCCAAAGTCCTTGAGTCTGGCTTCGGTCCGTCCCTGACTATAGATGTACATATGGATCTGCTTACGGTCACTCATGTCTCTCATCAGCAGAACCTGACCTCTAATTCTCCTGGAGCTCCCTCACTATTGACCTCACTCACACTAAACTGCAATGGCCCTCTACCTTCAATAAAAAAAACGTAAGACACAGGAGCAGAGGAAGGCCATTCAGCCCATTGTGCACTTCGTAGATGGTACACACCGCTGCTCTGATTTTTCAAATCCCTCCATCTCCAACGCAAGGCTCCCTCAATCCCGAGGGGCTGCCTTAGGGTGGGGAGCAGGAGAGGACACACCCCCCAAAGTGACAACTTGGGGTTCAGGGAGCAGGTAATGGCCTCGGATGTATCCCAGTAACAATGGTTGGTTTTGGATCTTGGAGGGTAACGTAAGAAAAATATTTCTCAGTCGGCGTTGGAAAAGTAAGTCATTTACTCACAAGTTAACCCTTGTGCTTCATAAATATAGATTCTTTTTCTCTTAGTGTTGAGATACTTTTTTCTCTTCCTTTTTACATAATTATATCGTAAACTCTTCCGACTCTTCCCAGCCATTCTCGAACAGCTTGCCGAACACGGACATCGGTGACGTGGCATGTGAGTTGGCTGATACTCGGGTAGACGGAGGGCTGCAGGGCAGTGAACATCTGATCTGGCAACTGCTGAATTTGGTTGAGGACCGTTAGGATCATGTTGGTCCAGGCCTAGGGCAGAAAAGCCATTTCAGTCAGTCAGCCAACAACGACAGCTTGCATTTGCATAGCGCCTTTAACCGCTCACTGAGCTTCCTTGGGACACAGGAACAGGAGTAGGCCATTCAGCCCTTCTGGGCCAGCTCTGCCATTCCATTAGGTCATGGCTGCTCTTCACAGGAATACCATCAAAATATTGACACTGAGCCACATCTTGGGGCCAGTGAATCAAAGAAGTTTAAATAGGGGCGAGAGGGAGAGAGAGAGAGAGAGAAGCTGAGAGAGGATGTTTCAGAGCTTAAGCCTCAGGCAATTGAAGGCACAACCACCCATGGGGGAGCAATGAAAATCAGGGATGTGCAGGAGGCCAGAATCGGAGCAGTGTGAGGCAAACAGCTTGAGTCATAGATTCACACAGCACGGAGACAGACGCCTCAGTGTAACCAGTCCTTGCCGAACATAATCTCAAACTAAACTGGTCCCAGCCTGGTCCTAGCCCGTATCCCTCCAATCTAAATAAAAAATTAATTTATGGGACATGGGCGTTGCTGGCTGGGTCAGCATTTATTGCCCCTTCCCTAGTTGCCCTTGAGAGGGTGGTGAGCTGCAGTTTTAAACCATTAGGGAGGGAATTCCAGGATTTTGACCCAGCGACAACAAATGATCAGCGATATATTTCCAAGTTAGGATGGTGAGTGGCTTTGAGGGGAACCTTGCAGGGTGTGGTGTTCCCAAGTTTCTGAAGCCCTTGTCCTTCTGATGTTCTGCAGTGCACTTTGTAGATAGTACACAGTGCTGCTGCTGACATAATATTCAAGGCTGTGGACCAAGTGCCGGGACGTGGGACTAGTGTAAATTTAGCAGCACAGCATCGATGGGCCAAAAGACCTCTTCTGTACTGTATGATTCTATGACACTGAGTGTAAGTGGTGGAGGAAATGGGCACTTGTGGAGATAGTGTCAAACAAGTGGGTGCTGCTTTGTCCTGGATGGTACTGGTACAATGTAAAATAATCTTTTAAGGGTTGTGGGGCAGAGGGGGTTCTGGTGGAAGATCAGCAGGATTCCAGGAGGATTCCTTATTGTCCATCACTGGTAGTCCCAAGAAGGTGGTGGTGGCTGAGTGTTTGCTTTTAAAAGAAGAAAGGCTTGCTACATCACTTCAGGAGGTGTCAGGATTCAAGAATGTAACCTGGGAGGAGAGAGTCCTGAAGGGCAGATAGGGGTCCTGTTGGGTTTTGTACAACAATCCATCAGATCCACTGTTGTGTTGGCAATCCAGCAACAACCAGACTCCAGGCTGGGATCTGTGCGTCGAATGCAATAATCAGGGGTTGCTTTGCTCACCTCTCTGCGGGCATGGGCAGAATAGGAGCAGCAGTAGACCCTTCGACCCATTAAGCCTGTTCTGTCATTCTACCTCATGACTTTAGTCTTCAACTCCACTCCCCTGCCATCCACGACCAACCCACCCTCCCACTCTCGCTCATTACTGTTGATTCCCCGAAAGGAGAATCTGTCTATCCCGCCCTTATCCAAGTTCGATTCCGGCCTCTGGCGACTGTATGCGTGGAGTTTGCATATTCTCCCCGTGTCTGCGTGGGTTTCCTCTGGGTGCTCTGTTTTCCCTCCCACAGTCCAAAGATGTGCAGGTCGGCTGGATTGGCCACGCTAAATTGCCCCATAGTGTCCAAGGATGTGTAGGTTAGCCATGGGACATGCGGGATTATGGGCATAGTGAGGGGGCTGGGTCTGGGAAGGATGCTTTTCAGAGGGGTTGGTGTGAACTCTATGGGCCAAATGGCCTGTTTCCACATTCCACATTGATTTTTATATATAAATGGAGCATTCCCAACCTCTGGGGTACAGAATTCCAAATGTCGACAACCCTTTGACTGAAGTAATTCCTCCTCATCTCAACCTCAATTGATCTGTCCTTTATCCTGAGATTGTGCCCCATGTTATTGATTCCTTGACCAGCTAGTACAATCTCTCAGCATCTCCTCTAATGAGCTTCATCAGAATCACCTCATTGAAACATATATGATTCTCAGGGGTAGATGCAGAAAGGTTATTTCCCTTGTGGGAGAGTTTAAGACCAGAGGGTATAGTCTAAGAATGAGGGGCTGTGATAATAAAGACTCGGAAGTGGAGGAATTTCGTCTCACAGAGGTTTGCAAAACTCTGGAATTCTTTAACACAGAGGCCTGATCATCAAGTATTTTTAAACTTGAGATAGTTTTTTTTTAAATCGGGAAGGAAATCAAATGTTATGGGGAAAAGGCAGGAAAGTGGATTTGAAGATAATCAGATCTCACTGAATGGTGTAACAGGATCAATGGGCTGAATGGCCTAAGTCTGCCTTAGTCATGTATGTTTCAATGAGATCACCTTTCATTCTTTTAACCTCCACAGAGTACGGTCCCAGTTTACTCAGCTCCTCATCTCAGGGACCAAACTAGTGAATTTTCATTGTACTGCCTCCAATACAAACATATCCGTTCTTCAATATGGCGACTAAAACTACAATAGGAGCTTTTGAAAGAGAACTGGATAAGGACTCAAAGGAGAAAGAAGTGAAGTGACCTGAAGAAAGAGCAGAAGGATTGGGACAAGCGCTTTGAGATAGACCGAGTGGACCGGCTGGGCTGAATGGCCTCCTCCTGTACCATTCTGTTCGCGGATTGTGTGAAATGTGGCTTTCGGCATTCAGAGAGAAACGTACCTGCATCTGGGCCTCAGTGTCACGGACAGAGACGCTGTGGGAGCTGACTGTGGATCCAGAACGAGGTCGTTTCTCCAATCTGAGCAGCTCGGGGCCTGCACTCAGCGAATGCCGCATCTGAGTCTGGTCCAGCAGCTGCTGGGGCCTCTGGAGAGGGGAATCCGGGCATCTCCCCAATGCCACCTCCCCCTTCTCTACTTTCCCCTCCTTGACTAAAGTGGCCAGGTTATGCTGCTGCTTGCGCTTCTTGTACTCGAAGACGAGTTTGTTGATGGTTTTGTCAGTGGCGATGGTGTAGATCTTGTTACCGGCGCTCTCCCACCACTCCTTCTTCCGGCCTTGCTCCTTCTTCTCCACGTTGGGGCTCAAGGGGGCACTGCAGGGCCCTTTGGGCTTCCCGTCTTCCAGCTCTTTTACGTGGCTCCTGGAGCCCTCTTCTGAAGGGGTATCTTTGCCTGACATGCCCCCAGTGGATGGGGTGGATCCCTCAGAATAGCAAGAGGGCAGGAAGAAGAGAGGGTCACCCCTCAGTGCCAGGGGTTCCTCTGCCAAGCACTCTAGGTCAAGGTGAAGCTGGATGTAGTTGTTACAGAGCTCCAGGCACACCTTGTGCAGCCTCTTTACTAACCAGAACCAGTCCACGTTGCTGACTGGCTGGATGCTGAGAGAAGGCACCCTCGCTCGCCACTGCCTCTTCTCCTTTCCCCTGGGAGGGCTGACCTGGGCTGTCTCCTCAAAGATGTCCTCATCCTCCGAGGAACACTGCTGGGAAGAATCCGAGCTCAGCTCCTCCTCCTCATACAGGATCTTCTTGACCTGTTCGGCCGTTATGTTCTCCTGGTTGGTCATAATGGCAGACACCAAAGCCTGGAAATAAATGTTGAAGCTCATTGCCGACTGGCGGTAGAGATTGGCAGCCCCTCCCACTCCCGAGACTTTCATCAGTAGGTACTTCAGGCCAGGCCTTGTATCAAACTCTCTGGCCGTTCGGTAAGACTCCAGCAGCAGATCAAAGATGACGGCCAAGTTCTGCATGGAGATGTACCTAAGGAAGCTGGCCGGCCTGGTCTCTCCAAAGCTGACAGTCCGGTCTGAAGCCTCGCTTGGTGTAGGGCCTTTGACAAACTCTTCGAGCAGGACATCGTAGAGATTTTGAAGTAACACCTGGTGGGACAACAAGCTCACCACTATTGTCCGGAATGGGATCCTGTGAATCAAAAGACAAATGATTTAGCTCGCAGGGCACACAGAGTAACAAATACAATTGAAAGTGTGCATTTTTTTAATCCTCTCTTATCCAGCAGTCCCTAATTGTACCTAATTGAGAAGGTGCTGATGAGCTGCCTCCATATACACTCCACTCCTTTGGGTGTACATACGCCAACAGTACTGTCAGAGAGGAAGGTCCAAGGCTTTTGATCCAGTGATATTAAAGGAATGGGAATATTTCTAAGTCAGGACAGTGAGTGACTTGAAATGGAATCTGCAGGTAGTAACTGCTGCCTTTGTCCTTCTAGAGGATAGAAGTGCAGGTTTGGGATGTGCGTGCAAATGCTTGTTTAAGTCCATCTATATGTGTGTGTGAGTGTGTGTATGACTGCGTGGTTGGGGCAGTTGTGCGTCTGTTTAAGTCTACGTGTTTGGCAGCGTACAAAGGTTTCTGTATGCAAGTGTGTGAGAGCTGCATGTTTGCCAGTGCACAGGTGTACATGTGTGAGTTGTGTGTTTGTGAGACTGCGTGCTCATGTGTGCTTGAGAGTTTGTGAGGACAGTGGCCGAAGGTAGACTTTTTGAGAAGCTGATGCTGATGCCAATTTTCAGAGGGAAATGGACAGTACATGAGGAGAGTAAGCAATTACAGAAGCAGTCAGCACGGAGACCAGGAAAGGAATGACAGAAATGGGCTTCAATATTTAAATAATTAAATATAAAATATAACTAAATGTGAGAGGAACACTTCTGTGAAAATCAGAGATTGTGCTATTCACTCTATTGCATTGGTAAAGTAGTTTGAACATGTTATAATATTAAAAGCTTTGTAAATAAAAATTGTTGGTATGTGGCATATCAGTGGGTTGATGGGATAACTCTTTCAGAGGTTCACAGTCCCTCCTATCCTATGGACACACATGCAGCCAGCACTGAAATAAACCTTGCATCTATATAGTGCTTTTGATAGCAACTGGATTCATCCTGTGGGTTTAGGAGAAAGAACTGCAGCTTTCCCCAGTCCACTTCAGAAATGCAACTCTCTTCAAGACAGGGGATAACTTGTGCAGTGGAAATTATTGAGGTTTTTCCCTCGTAATTATAGCAGGGAAAATCCTGACCTACATTCTTCTGATTCGGTCAGTTCCTGTGAAAGAGGAAATGCTGCCAGAGACTTTCCAGGGGAAATTTCTGACATGGTCTTTGCTCTCAATCCAAGAAAGGTGAGGAGAACAACACTAGGAACTGTTCATTACGTCCAACAAAGTGACCAAAGCATTTGGTTGGGTAAATTGCCAGGCTATTATGGATTGTTCGAGAGGGATTTGAATCTGTTAGAAACTTCATCACATTCTTGTAACTGCAGCCTGATGGTAGCACTGCAAGTGGGAACTCTGAAGCAGACAATTTTGATATCTGACTGATTACAGTCTACCTATCAGTGGTTATTCACCTCATCAAAGATCAAAAGTCCTCTGGTGTGACTATTTAATCCTGTCCAAATGAAAAACACTTTAACTTCAGTCACTTTAATACCAAAGCTAAATTGTCCACCATTGACGCGGAAGACCTACAGTATACAGGAGGCTGCAACGTCATTTCCACTTGCACCAAGTTTGTAAGCCCCTCTCAATCTCTTTAATTTCGCATCTGAAAGACTTGGTTCAGTCCTTGGATGTTGCCAAACAAAACGCTTATCAAACCAGACCTGTTCGGTCACCTCCTGTGTATGTTGACGTAGAGACTCTGGAATATGTTGAGCTTTTCCCACACCTTGGCAGTCACTTCTCTCAAAAGGCCACAAATGACAAGGCGATCAGGCAATGGATGCGTTTTGCCAGCAATGTTCTATAGGTTACAGGAGTGACTTATTCATAACAAAGACCGCCACGTACAGAGCAACAGTCAGCACCACAGTGCTGTACTGCAATGAGCCCTGGATTGTGTACCAGTGATACAGACAGAAACTCCACCAGCAATGCATACACTGCATTCTTCAGATTCAATGGGAGAACCATTGAACAAATGCTAATGTCCTTCTTGAAGCCAGCTTCACAAATGTCCTGGCAAAACTCTTGTAAAACAAACTATGATGGATTGGAAACTGTGTCTGGATGGCCCTGAAATGCCCACTCCCACCCAGGTTCTGTTTCCTCATCCCTGCAATGGCTCTCTGAAACTCTCCTGGATGCCTGATTGTATTGACAACAGTGACTGGGAGCAGCTCATGACCACTTGTTCAAAATGGTGACACCTTGTCCATTGAGCTGATTCACCCTTTGAGTCCAAACACCATAAAGGTGAGGCAGAGGAACAGCAGAGAAGGAAGGAAATGGGAAAAAAAACCCTGCACTCCAGAGAGAAAGAGAGAGACACTACCTCATGGGACATACTCCCATGGTACCCAAAGAGCTGTGTGTCAAGAATCAGACTGATCGCTCACATGAAGACCCACAGCAGCAACTCATAAATTTGAGGAGACATTATCCTCAAATCAAGGGACAGCCACTAGTGACTAGATAATCTCTTTCTCTGTGATACTGATTGAGGGGTAAATATTGGCCTGGACCCCAGGTACACCTCCCCTGTTCTTTGCATGGTGTCTCAGGATCTTGCACATTCGCTTCAGCAGGCCTGTGGGCCTCAGTTTGAGATCTGAACCGAAATGCAGCACCTCCAACAGTGCAGCACTCCTCTGGCACTGGAGAGACAGCCTTGGTTTTAGTGCTGGAGTCTTGGGGCTGGAATCTGAATTGAGAGCCTTCTGCGACAGAAGCCAGAACTATAACTCTACAACAGCACACCAAGAATTCATTGCTCTCCACCTCTCCAGGAACCATTCCATTCGTACTGATTTATTTTCTTCTTACAAATCTGCACCCACTGTACAAATTAATTTGGCAAGACCTCTCAAACAACCAATTAAATGTCAACTTGGGTGTGTACCGGAACGCATCAAAAATCAACACAGGAATGAAATATTGTCAAAGTGCGTGGCTTTTACTTTCTCTGGTGTACGTTTGAAATCTGTGTCCCTTTCCCTATCCACCTCAGTGCGTTTTGTATTGAACACAAGATGCGTACAAACAGAAAGAATGGAGCAGCCTGTGACTGACTAACATCGAAACAGGAAGCAGGAGTCTGCTCTGTCAAACAATAGGATTGCGGCTGATCCTTCTTTTACTCCAAACTGCAGGAAGACCATGACCCAACATAACGAAAATGGAATGCTTACCCTATTTTCCTGTTCGACAGTCAAGCGTGGAGAGAAAGAAGCAAGAGGAGGAAAGTTAGTGCAGTCTAAACTGGAGGAATATTTAACACCAACAAGAAGGTTAAACTCTGGTTGACGTGAAGAAAGACTGAACACAGGGTGCTACAGGAGGATTAAACCCTGGGGACTAGGAGAAGAACGTAATACTGGACTCTACCAAGTACTAAAGATTGGAGAAAAAGTACAAACTGAATCAGGGAAAAAGCCTAGCATTTGACCCAAAAGATGCTTAAACACTACTTGATATTATTTAGCACCATTGCAAATGTGGTGTATGTCAGAAGAAAACAGTAATCATCCTTTCTAATTTGGATCTCTTCTTGTTTAAATACAGATTAGCAATGAAATAATTGAAGGACGTAGCTTAGAATAAATGGTTGAGATAGGACAGAGAAAACAGCAATAATAATAATTAAAACACAATTACATAATTATATAAAATTAGATACTACATTAAAATTACCTTTATATACAAGATTAATAATAGAGTGATATAATTTTAAATGTAATTAGAAAATCAAAAATTCCTATTTGGATGAAATATTTATAGTTGTCACGTGTACCTAGATACAACAAAAAGTTTCGTTTTGTAGAACAGAATCCCTACAGCATGGAAGCAGGCCATTTGCTCCATACCAACCCTCCAAAGAGCATCGCAACCAGACCCACCCTATCCCTGCACCTCCCATGGCCTACCCATCCCTGGACACTAGGGGTAATTTAGCATAGCCAATCCACCCAACCTGAACATCTTTGTGGGAGGAAACCTGCACAGGCAGTTGCCCAAGACTGGAATCAAACCCAGGACCGCAGCACTGTGAGACAGCAGAGCTAACCACTGTACCACCATACCATACAAGCAGGTCATACCATATAAAGCACATTAGGGTAATAGAACAGAGCAAGAATACGATGTTACAGCTGCAGAGAAGGTGCACAGAGAGTGAGATCAACGTTAAATTTAAAATTTGCGAGGCCCATTCAGGAAGACATGGAAAATTAGAAGAGTTTAAATTATTATTATGACGATTCTCAAAATCATCTAGCTCATGGCTCACATTATTACTTTAACTTAGAGGTTTAGTTGAAGGAGTATAATGTTCAGATTGGAGATTAAAGCGTGAAATGTCGGATAAACAGAAACACTCGGGCCTGAATTTGCATTAAGACGGGGAGAGTGCAGTCAGAATGGCCTGAAACTGGACATTCCAGCCCCAACCACAAGCCTCACCATTTTCACAGCACGATGAGCAGGAATGGGTTACTGTTGTAAGAAGCACGTCTGTGGTTCAGAGGCTACTCTAAATGTTAAAGTGCATTTTTAAGGCGTCTTTAGTAAGATCCAATTTTTAGTAGTGGGAAGTTCAAAGCATGACTAATAAGCTTTAGAAGTATCAGGAGAAGCTATAAACTTGACAAAGTATTTTTTTTAAGAAGAAGGGAACCCATTTGGAAGATATTCTTCAGATTGGGCCTGGGACACCTTCCAAATTGGTGAAAGTCAGCGTGAATGTGCATACAAGGTGAATAAAAGCACTGGAACTATCAAGGGAACTGTCAAAACATTTAAATCTCCTGCCCTTTAAGTATTTGAAAAAAAAACTGTTAAAAGAGTTAAAAGAAACAGCTTGCTATTTCATTCTGTTGATATAAAACTGAGAATTATTATTCTAGAGATAGTAGGAGCTGCAGATGCTGGAGAAACTGAGATAACAAGGTGTAGAGCTGGATGAACACAGCAGGCCCAAGCAGCATCAGAGGAGCAGGAAAGCTGACATTTCAGGCCTAGACCCTTCTTCAAGAAGATCCTTTCTGAAGAAGGGTCTAGGCCCGAAACGTCAGCTTTCCTGCTCCTCTGATGCTGCTTGGGCCTGCTGTGTTCATCCAGCTCCACACCTTGTTATCTCAATTATTATTCTAGAATTAGTTCTGAATGACTGACTTCATGGCCTATCATCATTGCAGGGTACCTGAGAGTTCAGTTTTATTGACAGATCCAAGTGCTTGTGGAGTCTTTGAAGTGGGACTACGAGCACAAAAGTTTATTTCAATAAAGTGTTAAAAGGAAGTTAAATGTAATGAATGGATTTCATCAATGAATACAATTTTGAAATACTGAATTCATAAAGACACTTAAGAGTTTTATTTGTTCTCAGCTTGGACCTGGTTGATATTTGATGATTTGGGATGGAGCGCAGAGGGCAGTGGTAGTAAGTGGGAGTGATAAGTAGCATGAATTTATTTCACTTGTTTCCTTTTCTGCATTTTTTATTTGGGTATTTTTGTTTTGAACTATAATAGTTCCAAAAAACGATTCAAAATGAAAAAAAGCTTATACTTCTGATAAACAATAACCATCTACAAAAGAACCTGTAACTCAGGAGCAGCAGCAAGCTTCTTGCTACTCTCAGTCCACCTTTTTTTCATAGAATCCCTACAGTGTGGAAACAGGCCCTTTGGCCCAACAAGTCCACACCAAACCTCAAAGCATCCCACCCAACCTCATCCCCCTATAACTCCCTTAATCTACACATCCCTATGGGCAATTTAGCATGGCCAATCCACCTACCCTGCACATCTTTAAACTGTGGGAGGAAACTGGAGGAATCCCACATAGACACAGGGAGAATGTGCCAACTCCATACAGACAGTCACCCAACGGTGGAATTGAACCCAGGCCCCTGGCACTGTGAGGCAGCAGGGCTAACCATTGAGCCACCATGCCACCCTCAGTGAGGGCTAAACATGTGCAGGGTAGGTGGGTTGGCTATACTAAATTGCCCATAGTGTTCAGGGATGTTTAGGTTAGGTGGGTGAGACATGGAGAAAATCAGGGGTGGGATGTTCTTCAGAGGGGGAGCATAGACTTGTTGGGCCGAGTGGCCTGTTTCCACACTGTAGGCATTCTATGATCTAGCTGGAGATCTGAAATAAAAATAGAAATTGGCTGGAGAAAATAATGTTATGGGCTTTCTTCATGCAATGGAAGATGTTGGTAAGATTTTAAACTTAATTCAAGTGTGAGCCCATCTTTTTTATAAAAACTATTTTTAAAAATGTAAAAATTCTACATTTTTTAACATAGAAACATGGGAAATAGGAGCAGGAATAGGCCATTTGGCCCTTCGAGCCTGCTGTACCAGTCAACATGATCATGGCTGATCATCCAACTCAGGCTGCTGTTCCCGCTTTCTCCCGCACCCTTTCATCCCTTTAGCCCTGAGAACTATATCTAACTCCTTCTTGAAAATATTCAACATTGTGGTCTAAACAACTTTCTGTGGCAGAGAATTCATTGGTATCTTTCTCTTCACCAATCTACATTTTCACTGTGTTTTTTTAAAACAATTTTCCTATTTGTTAACACTTCCTGTTTCAATTTAATTCTGAGATTTCAAAGCTACTGCGCATGCCCCTGGCTGTCAGAAAATAACACTTTCTGCCGTGTGTAATCCAAAAAGAAGTTTCTGAAATTACTCTTCACAGAAGGTTGTGCCTCTTTCGAGTTTATAAATATTCCAGATCTTTGAACCTTCCGAATTTCTACTGGAATATTTACCCCTTTGGCCATTGTAGCAGGGAGAATGACTCCAGGTGAAAAACTGTAAACTGTAGACAGGACTGTAGGGAGGGAGATGCATTGAGTGAAAATATCAGCCAGCAACCTGCCTAACCATCTCACCGGCACCTTCACCAATGGGTGTCCAGGGTTCCTTTACCTCTTCTGAGTGTGGCCATTGTGTTTCTCATCCGGTGGGAGCTCGATGATCAACACGCAGGACTGAGCATGCTCAAAACCTTCCCTGTTGCTGGGGGTTTTGGGTGAACACTGGGTGTCTAGCAGAAAGACCTGGAGAAGAAGATTTCAGTCTGATTATAGTAAAACAATGAGCCGCTGGATGCTGGAAATCTGAAACAAGAACAGAAACTGCTGGAGAAACTCAGCAGGTCAGGCAGCACCTGTGGAGACAGAAAGCAGAGCTAACATTTCGAGACCGGTGACCCTACTTTAGAATGTTCTGAAGAAGGGTCATTGGATGCTGTCACAGTCAAGCAGCACAGAGTCACGAAGCCATACAGCTTGGAAACAGGCCCTTCAACCCAACTCTTCCATACCGATCAGGTTTCCGAAACTGAACTAATCCCATTTGTCTGTGTTTGGCCAATATCCCTCTAAACCCTTCCTATTCATGTACCTGTCCAGATGCCTTTTAAATGTTGTAATTGTACTAGACTCTACCACCTCCTCTGGCAGCTCATTCCATACACGCACCAATATCTGTGTGAAAAAATTGCCCCTCAGGTCCCTTTTAAGTCTTTCCCCTCTCACCTTAAACCAATGCCCTCTAGTTTTGGACGATGCTACCCTGTGGAAAAGACCTTGGCGATTCACTTTATCCATGCCCCTCATGATTTTATAAACCTCTATAAGGTCACCCCTCAACCTCCATCACTCCGGGGAAAATAATCCCAGTCAATCCAGCCCGGCTCAGAGACATTCCTGCAAAGCCTTAGGAAATCCATCCAATCAAAATGTTTTATTTCCGAAAGAGCACCAGCCTTGAATTCACTGAGATAGTATTTGACTAGGGCTTCAGGGATTTCAATCAGGTAGACAGTCAGGAACTCTTCCTGGCATGGGAAGTATAAGTACAAGGGAACATGTCCTTAAAATGAGAGTCAGCCCTTCAGGACATGAGTTAGCAAAGGCCTCTTTGCTGAAAGGAAGATAGAAGTGTGGTAGAAACCTCACCCACAAAAAACAGAGGATGGCCATTCAATTCATCATTTTAAATCTGCAGTCAATAGATATTTCCTACACAAGAGTAGAAAAGGTGCAGGATGGGTAGATGGAGTTAAGGCCTTAAGACCCTAAGATGTGGGAACAGAAGTAGGCCATTCAGCCCATCAAGTCTACTCTGCCATTCATTGCAATCATAGCTGATCTGATAATCGTCAACTCCACTTTCCTACCTTTCCCCCCTTCCCCTTGATTCCCGTACTGACTAAACACCTGTCTATCCCAGCCTTGAGCTTACTTAATGGCCCAGCCTCCTCAGTCCCCTGTGCGAAAGAACTCCACAGATTCACTACTGTCTGAGAGAAGAAATTGCTCCTCATCTCTGTCTTAAATAGGTGACACTTTATTCTGAGATTGCACCCTCTGGACCTAGGCTCTCCCACAATGGGAAACGATCTTTCCATGCTTACCCTGTCCAGCCCCCAAAGAATCCTGTATGTTTCACTGAAGTCACCTCTCATTCTTCTAAACTCCAATACAGTTAAGACAGGGGTCTGCCATGATCTCATTGAATGGGGCAACAGGTTAGAAGGACTGAATGGCCTTTACTGCTTCATTTTCAATCCCAATAACAAGGCCCAATCCAGAGAATGTTTAGCACACTCTGGCCTCGCCTGGATGACAAAGGCTTGTGTGAGCACAATACCTGCTGTGCCATAGCCCGGATTCTCCAGTACTCAGCCTCGGCGCTGGCGGAATGCGAAGGGGCTGCCACCTTCACCTCACAAGCATCTCCACTGAAGCTGTCTGAGCCGCTCTGGAAACAGGCCAGCAGGTTCTGAAAGGCAAGAAATAAAACAGGGTGAGGAGCACTGTACAATCCCAAACAGTTGCGTGGAGCATTGAAGAGGATGACGCCGGTGTTCACCCATCACAGCATCGCGAAGATCTTCAGGTAATGGTGAGTTGCCATGGATACAGATGTCAGTCAGGGTGTACCAACAATAATTAGTAGTAAACTGAATTCTCCTGACTGTTACCTGCGGCTGGGGAAAGACCAAATCTTATTTAATCCTTTCCATCGTCGTTCTTAATATCTTCAACATCTTTAACCGATATTGTGACCACTTCATCTTTAATTGTTTCCCCCTTAGGGATCCTACCGTCAGTTCCCAAGCCCTAAACTCTTACTCCTTCTCTCAAATTGCTTTCCTCCTCTAAGGCAAGCCTTAAAACCAACTGCATTGACCACTCTTTTGGTCACCCGTCTTAAACCACCCATGAGCTAACATTGGGTGGTTTGGAGTCAAATGTGGTTTGGGTAAAGCTCCTGTGAAGCACTTTAGGATGTTTTTCTCTGCCGGAGATACTTTATCTTTTGCTTATCCACAGGATGTGGGGTTCAATGTAGTATTGTCCTTCCCTAACAGGCAGTTAAGAGTCAATCCCGTTGTTGTGGGTCTGGACTCACATGTAGGGCAGATTCCTTCCCTGAAGGTCACGAGTGAACCAGATGGGTTTTTTTAAACAATTGATAATAGTCAACATTAAACTCTTAATTCCAGATCCGTACTGAATTCAAATTCCACCATCTGCCAGGATTCAAACCCTAGTCCCAAGCACATTACCTAGGTCTCTGGAATAAGAGTCTAGGTATTTCCTTTCAACCTTATTTATTTATTAGTAACAAAATTAGTTCAATTTTTTGGCACCCGTTCATTATTATAGCATTAATCTCCAAATTTTGTTACATCTTTCTTCAATGTTGGAAAAGCAAAGGGCCCAAAGTGTGCCTTTGTTCTCACTATTTCTGTTTGGTTCCTATCAAGTGGGGAAAATATCCCATATATACCTTAATGGCGTTCTCAAAACGGAGTTCCAGTTTGAAGTGTCTTGAAGACATTTTCTAATCGACCTGCTCAGGGATGTTAACATACACCTCCAGAGCAGGTGGACTTGAAACTAGGTCTCCTGGTTGAGAGACAGGGACACTAACGCTGCACCACAGGAGCACTCAATGCAGCGTCCTAAGAGAACAGTGGGACATCAAAATCAATCTAGAACACTTCTACGTTGGAAACATTCCTTGACCGTGGAAGATAAAAGTTAGCAACCTCTCGTTACCGAGCCATAAACATGCCCTGTCCAGTACCCTTGGCTTATGAAAAGATTGAAAAGATAGAGATTAGTATGTAACTTTTCATGGCTCATTAACTCAATTTAAGGCCACAGGGACTCCCTGCAAGGTAGTCAGAGTGACTGAAACCAGAAGAGGTGAACCATCCAGAGATAAAACCAGTAAGTGTTGGCAGCCTTTGTAGAGGGAGAAACCGAGCTAAAGTTTCAAGCCTAGTATAACTCTGGGCATCCTCACATTCTGTTCCACTCAGTCCTTCTCCCCCTCTGTCAACAGCAACAATTTCCAGCTCCTTTCAGTTCTGAAGAAGAGTATATCGGACTTGAAATGTTAACTCTGTTTTCCTTCCACAGCTGCTGCCAGACCTGTTGAGTTTCTCCAGGGTTTTCTGTTTTTATTTCAGATTTCCAGATTCTGCAGCATTTTGCTCAGCGTTTGGTTATTTCGCCTCTATGACACAAATTGGACTTATTAAAAATGACATTAAAGTGATAAATGTAAACATTTGCTGTTACTGTTACATGTAGGGGCTTAAGAGGATAGGATCTAGAGTATGTCATTTCACCCCTTGGAGGTGTGCCACCTTTCAATGAGATCAGATTGATCTGTGACTTAACTCCACAAAACAATCTCACATTTAAAATAAATAATGAATCTGTTTGTCTTGCCACTGGGGAAGAAAGTTCCAAACTTCTGGGATTTCTCCAGGTGTTCCAGTTTCCTCCCACAAACAAAGATGTGCAGGTTGGGTGGATTGGCCAGGCTAAATTGCCCACAGTATCCAGGGATGTGTAGATTAGGTGGGTTAGCCATGGGAAATGCTGAGTTACAGGGATAGGGTAGGTCTGGGTGCAATGCGCTTCGGAGGGTTGGTATGGACCAAATGGCCTGCTCTTCAGAGGGCTGGTGTATTCTTGATGGGCTGAATGGCCTGCTTCCATACTGTGATGACTATACCATCCTTTGTGTGCAGAAGTGTTTCCAAAACCACTTGCGGGAAGGCTTGGTCTAATTTTTGAACCCCGTCCTAATCTGAGGTCAGAAAGAATTTCTCGCTATCTACTACTGCAAAGATCATGCTTTTTTGACTTTGTGTTTTTGAAATTGTGAAAACACAGTTTTAAAACTGCATGGTTTGAAGTAATCTGAAACTAGGCAAGCTTGTTTTAAAAGCTGTCTGAACAAGCAATAATTACAGTGGTTGCAGTTGACCTAGAGTCGAGGGGGTTCAGTATTCAGATGAGCCTGGGTGACCACAAATTGATTGGTCTATGGACTAGTGACCAGTTGATGACAAGGGTTCTTTTCCTGCCTACAAATTGCATAAAACTGAGACACTCGGACATTATGCGAATTGGGTCTCAGGTAACTGAACAGTTTGGAACCGGGGTTAAAAGGTACTGCAGATGCTGGAGAATCCGAGATAACAAGGTGTGGAGCTGGATGAACACAGCAGGCCAAGCAGCGTCATAGGAGCAGGAAAGCTTGACGTTTCGGGCCTAGAAGGGTCTAGGCCC